>BLBF01000058.1:23598903-23609404 GCA_015471245.1 Laticauda colubrina
TATGTATATATGTATATATGTATATATGTATATATGTATATATGTATGTAATTGAGGCTGCAATCTTATTATCTTATTCTACTGCATGAAAATGAGAGATCCTTCCCATTTTACTCCAACTGTCATTTGTATTTTATATCCTTAGAAATTTTATACTTTATTTCAAAATCTGTAAGTTAATCCTAGTTATATTGTATTGCACAGGAATGGGAAATAAATTAACAATATCAGTGCAAGGGAGAATGGAGTTTGGTCCAGTGGTGGGATTCAAAATTTTTTACAATTGGTTCTGTGAACAAGGCTTGGAGGGCGTGGCTATGTGGTCGTGTGCCTGGGTGGGTCAAAAGACAGAAACTCTCTTTAAAAATGCTCTTGCTTAGCAACCAAAATTGTGGGCTCAATTGTTGAGATAAGGTCTCCTGCTGGAGCAGGCGGTTGGACTAGATGACCTCCAAGGTTCCTTCAGCCCTGGATTGCTGTGCTGTTTCAAAGCATCTGCTGAAGCTGCGTCTAGTGCCAAGGTTTGTGGTCCTTCCTTCTTGTCCTTTTTCTCTCCCTCCATCCTTCCCTCCCTCCTTCCCTCCATCCATCCATCCATATCTCATTCACTTTCACTTCCCTTCCCTCTTTCTCCATTCCCTCCCTTTTTTTCTTTCTTTTTTTCTTTCTTTCTTTCTTTCTTTCTTTCTTTCTTTCTTTCTTTCTTTCTCCTTTCCCTCCCTTTCTTTTTCTTTCTTTCTCCCCTCCCTTTCTTTTTCTTTCTTTTTCTTTCTTTCTCCCTTCCCTCCCTTTCCTTTCCTTTCTTTCTTTCTCCCTTCCCTTCCTTTCTTTTTCTATCTTTCGCTGCACAAACCCTGTGCCCCATTTTGGGCCTCGTAAGCCTCCCTGCAGACTCCTGGATGCAAAAACGTTGCCCGGGGGGGCGTGCCATACCCCCCCCATGTCCTGTTTTTCCTCCCAGGTGGTTACAGGGAGGCCTGTTAGGCCTAAAATGGGGTATGAGGGGGCTACGCCTCCCTGCACCCCATTTTGGGCCTAGGAGGCTTCCCTGCAGTTTCAGGAGAGCCAAAATGGGGAACAGGAGGGCTGTGCCACATCTCCCACAACCCATTTTGGATCTAGGAGGCCTCCCTGCACTTACCTGGGAACCAGAATCAGGCATGTCCCCACATGCCTGATCCCTCTTCGGAGGGGCAGCTCCCATCCCCTCCTGGGAGGGGCAGGTCAGGTCAGAGTGGAGCAGGGCTAGCTGGTCTTTGGAACTAGCAGTTCACCAAACTGGATGTAAAATTAACATCCAGTTCGCCCGAACCGGCTGAATCCCACCCTTGGTTTGGTCCCTATACAGTAAGATTGTCCTGGCAGTGTGGGGAGGGAGAGCAATCCTCATACTCATATTGATGATGTTATCAGTTGGGTAATGAAATGCCTGCAAGAAAGAATCAAGCTCAGAGAGCACCAAGGATTCCATAGTCCAACCCTGAGCTACAGAAATTCTCTTCTATTGGAATATTACAATCTCTAGTACAATCCACCATGATGATCAGCTTGAACCAAAGGTAGCCCAAAATTACATCTAAGACCAATAGGGCCTTCCAGAACATAAGAAAGGCAAACATGTTCCAAAAGGAAGGCTATTATAAAGATCTCACAGTTTCTTCACTACACACAGAGGCAAGGTTCTCAGTTGCCTTCTCTAGATGTTTGGACTAGATAGACAGAGAGATACTTGGCATATAGCAAGGTAATCCCTGATATTTGTTTGTTTGTTGTCACATCAGATCTAATTCTGTAATTAAAAAAAAAGAGCAAGACAAATGGATGGAAACTAATCAAGGAGAGAAGCAACCTACAATTAAAGATAATTTCCTAACAGTGGGAACCATTAATCAGTGAAATGGCTTGTCTTCAGAAGTTGTGAGTGCTCTATCACTGGAGCCTTTTAGGAAGAGACTGGACAGCCACTTGTCTGGAATGGTATAGGGTCTCCTGCTTGACTAGAAGACCTCCAAGGTTTCTTCCAACTATATTATTCTGTAAATCCTAGAAGATGACTGTCAAGCATCTTTGAGTCCAAAGTCTACATCAAGTCTTATTTAACTGCAGGAATTGGGTATATCTAGTTTTGTGAAAAGAAAGACTGGGGTGACATGATAGCCGTGTTCCAATATTTTTTATCAAGTTTTTTATTTTATTCTACATATACACATCAATACATAAACAGTGTGGCACCTAAACATCATACATTCTGGTCCAAAGAAAGATAATGACATTAATCATATCTCTACTGTTAATACACATATTTGTATTAAATTATAATCTTTCATTATTTAATTATTCAATATTCTAATACATTATTCTCATGCTAATTAGAATTAGCTAACCATATTATTAAGTATACGTGATAATTTCATTATTCAATTCCTTCTTTCATTTTTAATTTTAAAAAAACCTCTCTTTTGGCAAGCAGTGTGGCTCCAGGTTTTTACATTTCAATACAAACATGACCATAGTTACATATTTATATTTCTTGTTCAGTTTTGTGTCACATTATTATTTATTAATATTAAATTCATTTAACTTTTTTTCTGTGTTCCAATATTTGAGGGGCTGCTGCAAAGAAGAGGGGTTCAACCTATTCTCCAAAGCACCAGAAGACATGACAGGAAACAATGGGTGGAAACTAATCAAGGAGAGAAGCAACTTAGCACTAAGGAGAAATTTCCTGACAGTTGAGAACAATTAACCAGTGAAATGGCTTGTCTTCAGAGGTTGTGGGTGTTCCATCACTGGAGGCTTTTAAGAAAACACTGATCAGCCACTTGTCTGGAATGGTATAGGTTGATTCATCCTTCCATCTTTCTGAGGTCAGTAAAATGAGGACCCAGATTTTGGGGGGCAATATTCTGACTCTGTAAACTACTTAGAGAGGGGTATAAAGTACTATGAAGCAGTATATAAGTCTAAGTGCTATTGCTATTGCTCTTGTGGATATTGCTGAACCTTTCCATCTTTGTGCATGTCATAATCTTGCTGCTGTTATCATGTACAAAAATAAAATTCTATGCCTTTTGCCATCTGTTTACCCATCAATCCCAAAAGACAAACCACTGTTCTCAGTTGCTTATTAATCTTTAAAATCTTCTGAATCAATGTATGTGTTTGAATCCAACATTTTTTAGCATTTTTACTCATCCCCCAGTCATGATATGAAGTCCCTTCTTGTTGATCACATTCCTTCCTTCAGTAGCATAGAGTCCCAGGGTGATCAAAGCATAAAATTAATGAATATGCTCTGAGTCTTTCATTGTGAAGAATGAATCTCTGTGATTCTTGATGATCTTGTCATTATTTATCCCCTCATATAATATTCATAAGTAGTTTACTTGAAAAGTAAAATATCATTTGAACTATGGGTACCTAATACAATCTTCCATTTAACTCTCTCTCACACACAGACACAGACACACACACAGACACACACACACACACACACTAGTTAAAAGCTAGGTCCCACTGGCCTACGGATGCAAAACGTATGCATAAAGGACACAGCAGACGAGCAAAGTTTCGGGGGTGGCTCCATCTGTTGTCATCCGCTTCAAAAAGTGGCAAAAATTTGCATAAACAGAACGGAAAAGAACGGAAAAGAATGGACGTGGGTAGTATGTTGCAGGGATGTTAAATGGATGTTTATAGGAAGCCTAGCGGATGGAAGGGAATGACACCTCCAAAGGGCTTCCGGGGGAGAATTGCGAAGTGGACACATAGCGGATGAAGCGGATGCATCACGTACGCCTAAAGAAAAGAAAGGGGATGCCGCACAGATGTATATCGGATGCAAACGCATCCTTTCTATTTCCGTGCTACTAACGCTGTGTAGACATTCCATGTACCTTTTGTTTCCTCCCTCTTTACGTTTTCAGCTGCAGCGGATGTGAGTTGCGAGGATGCCCAGAGGATGCAGAGAGGATACAGTGTACGTTTAACGAATGATAAACAGACATAGAACTTTTGTTGCTCAGATGTCGCGGATTTACATCGTACACGGCGGAAAGTTCATCCGCTCAAAAAGTTTTGCGCAGCTCAAAACTTCTTGCGCGGATGAAATCGCAGTGGACGGATCCTTGACGGATGGAGCGTATGAAACACATATGCAATGAGTACACAATGGATGCATAGCGTTTTCCAATAGATGGCAAGCTTTTTTTTAACATTTTACATCCTCTTTGCATCCGTAAGTGCAGTGGGACAGGGCCTTTAGGTTAAACAAATTCAGTATAGGCAGAGGCTTTCCTTATATTCTTTTATCCTTCTTTATGAGCCACATAATTCTCTGGATCTTGCCTTATAAACAGAGGATGAAAGTAAAATGTATCTAAATATTAGCCCAATGGCATTATCCTTATCATTTATTGTAATGCCTTTATTTTAGCTCTTTTATTGGTTCAGTTCATTTGTGGAAATATATGCAAGGTTAGCTGAATTTGATGGAGTTTAGAAACAAATTCTCAGTTCCACACTGATTTAAGATGTTCTTTTTAAAACCAAAAATATAGCAAGAATGAAATCCGAAACCTTTGGCATATAAATAAATATATGCTTTCTTTTAAACTAAGTCATTTCTTCTTTGTGTTCCTAAAGATAAATGCAATTGTAGGTTTCTTGAAGAGAAATATACTGCAATTTGGAAATCATGGGAAGTAATAATTATTGTTTATTTTGCTTTGGTTGGATGTCACCTTCAGACCTGCAGCAAGTTCTGGACCTACTATT
Source organism: Laticauda colubrina (assembly GCA_015471245.1). Taxonomy (NCBI): domain Eukaryota; kingdom Metazoa; phylum Chordata; class Lepidosauria; order Squamata; family Elapidae; genus Laticauda; species Laticauda colubrina. Next base: position 23,603,680 of record BLBF01000058.1, read on the forward strand.
TAAGAAGGATTCAGAGAAATAAGACCAATTTCAGAGAAGAGCAGTGGGGATTATCATGAGAGACTAAATCCTATGAAGAGAGATTGATTGACCTGGAAATATTAATCTTTGAGAAGATGGGGAGAGAGAAGATACTATTCAGTATTTGAAAAGATATTATATAGAAGGTCAAGACCTCTTCTTTTTTATTGTAGAACTCCAGGCAGGGATTTTATAGATTTCAGATGACAGGAAAACATATTCCAGTTAATGATTAGGAAAAAAAACTGCTAACTGTAGCAGCATGTTTGATGGAGGTAGCTCTAACCCAGAGCTCTCATGCATAGGATAAATGCTGACTGGGGAATTCTGGGAGTTGAAGTCCACTTGTAGTTTGAGGAACACTGACCTAGAACATACAGGTACTATATGACCTTGACTTATGATCACAATTGATCCCAAAATTTTATTGTTAAGTGAGAGATTTGTTAAGTGAGTTTTGCACCATTTTTTTAGTGACATGTTTTTAAAGTAAATCTGCCTTCTCCATTTTTTGTCAGAAGGTCACTATTTTTTCTAATGTTCCTGATATTACCGCATTGCAGGAAGTTTTTTTTTTAATGGAAATATTTGTTTCTGCTGGCCCATACAGTTTTAAAAAGGAGGCGAACAGGCATCGGCACAAAAGCTCTGGGTGATCACATAGATATGCTGCATATTATTGCTAGATCTGGGCTGGAATAGATAGTCCTTATTCAAGTCAGTTTCAGAACGCTTACTTTCAAAAGAAGATGGTAGCAAAGTCACTTCCATCTGTATCAGGTTTGAATAATGATGAGGACTGCCAAGAAGAACAATGATCTTGTAGCTTTCCTCTTTGGGAGAAGTTGCATGTCAGCCCAGCAAGATAAACCAAACTAAGAAATCAAAGCTTTATAGCAACTATCGTAACAAAGTTCAAATGTGTTTCCCTCACCTTCTCTTTATCCTCACGTGAACTAAAGAGTGACTTTTCTGAGATTTTTTTTCAAGTTACTTTCCTGGTCTGGGCTCAACACCTTTTTACCTGATCATTATTTCTTGGTGGACATCTAATTCCCCAGTACTGTTTTATGTCTGTATTTACCCATGTGGTATGGCTACATTATTATCCCTCTCATCTTTTCTACTCCTGTGGATATCATTATTATGATTATTATTACTTTGCTGTTTTGCATTATACTGAGAGCTTCTGCACCAGAGACAAGTTCCTTGTGTGTCTAATCAAACTTGGTCAAATAAAGTTATTCTGTGCCATGCCATGCCACGCCATTGCCACCCCACCCCACCCCACTCCATTCTTCCTGTCTGTCAATGCACCTTCCTATGCTCTCTATGCTGAGCCAAAAATAATCCATTTAGAATTTCAGTTCGAGGAACTGCAAAGATTTCATTGTTTTCCTGCCATTTTTCTACATGTTGCTCCTGCAAAGGTTACTTTATTGATTTATTATATTGGTACAGCTGCCCATCTCATATGAAAGTAACTCTGGATGGTATATGGCACTTAAGATTGTTATAGCAAATATGATTCACATAAGTTCAGAAAATTCCAAACTCTCCTTTACCATTTTCAAGTCATAAAAAAGTCCATTGCATTTGGGCAACTAATAAATTTAATTAAAATTATACTTTCTCCACTAGAAATCTAACTTCTTTAAGTTTTGTGTGGTTGCTGGTGTTATAATTAGAAGAGGAGAAAAATGAGGGAGAGAGATCCCATATATACACATGAGAGCATCTTTTCCATATTGCTGATTAAAATATTTCAGTGTCTATTCATAATTTTTCAAGAAAATATTGCATGCACATATAATATTCATATTTCTTAATTCTTAAAAAGCATTTCCTTTGCTTAATATTTCCCTAATAGGTTTTACATACATACTCTAGACAGATAGAAGAAGGAGATGACAGAGAATGAAGTGACTGGAGCTGGATTAGATGTGATATTAAGCAGGTTCTGACCAGTTCTGGAGAACCTGTTAGTGGAAATTTTGAATAGTTTGGAATACCGGTAAATACCACCTCTGACTGGCTCCATCCCCATCTATATCTGCCTCCCGAGTCTCAGCTGATCGGCTGGGTCTTTTTTTATTGCCCTGCACAGGAGAACAGAGCTGGAAAGCAGGTTAGTGGGATGGGAAAGAAATGGGGATTTTACAGTATCCTTCCCCTGCCATGCCTGCCATGCCACACTCACCAAGCCACACCCACAGAACGGTAGTAAAAAAAATTGAATCCCACCACTGAGCTGGATGGAGTGACTGAAGCAGTTGGAGTGAGCTTAAATGGACTCCGGAGGATAGTAGAAGACAGGAAGGCCTGGAGGAACGTTGTCAATGGGATTGTGATGGATCGGACATGACTTTGCAACAAAAGAAGACAGAACGGGATGTTTCAGCACCAATCCTTGGCCGTGCCCACTTTACCCCCAGCCACCCACCTCAGTCGATTCAAAACCAGCTTTCCCATCCGCTGGCCCTCCCCTGGCCATTGTCTACCACCCATGGCTCCCTGCCACCCTGCCCTTTGTCCCTGTCCATTGGCCCAAGCACAGTCTCAGCCAGTCTTCGAGTATTGAAGATTTGTCTTTAAATAGAATAGAAGAATAGAATATAACTTTATTAACAGTCTTAGACCAGCAATAGACATCACTATTTACAATATATATAAAAATACCGACACATTATACTACATTAATAGTGGATAAAAACATCCGTTAATGTTCTCAAACAGTTAGGGGCACTCCCTGGTTTATATGAGTGGAGAGCTATTAAGTATGTGTGTAAATATCATTTTCCAAAGTTTGTTTTATCTCCAAAAATTGTCACAAATTGACAGCTATAATTCTGTAACCAATTTTTTTCTAGTAGACATTGCAGCAACACAGAATTTTGCCAAGGCACGTGTAATAGCTGGGTTTGAATCCTGGAGGAGAAAGTCTACATAAAAATTGTCTCCCTCCCTGGCAATCTCTCTAGTAAGGGGAGAATATAGTTCTATATGTAAATGGGTTGTCTCCAAATATGCAAACCTGATTGGTCTAATAAACTAAGCATTGGATTGGTTCACTAGGAACCAATCAATGAGCTGCTGGAAAGCGGCAAACTTGAACAAATGCCATTGGTTACAAGCCGGCAGGCCAGCCTGTATAAAAGGCTGGCCTCGGTTTCAGACGGCATTCCTATTTACTGACTAGTTAAAGAATAAAGTATTTGTTGTTGGAACCCGGTCTACCTCGTGTGTTTTCTGAACAAAACACTGGCGACGAGGATGGGATCGTCCTGAACGAAAAAACCTGCACGCGGTGATAAGAAATCCAGATGACAACCAAGATGTCTGGAAACAACGCACCGCCCGCACCCTTCAATCCCAACGAAGAGGATTGGGATTCTTATGCAGATCGCTTCCAGATGTATTTGGAGAGCAATGAAATGGAAGACATTTCAGAGCAACGCAAGAGAGCTGTGTTCATGACGCACTGCGGGCCAACAGTTTTCAAGATGGCAAAGGCCCTTGCGAAGCCCCGAGATGTTAAACAACTAACGTGGACAGAATTGCAAAGAGTCCTCAAAGCATACTACGCTCCGATGGTGTCAAACTTAATAAAGCGACACGAATTTTACTGCAGAGACCAGAGAGAGGGAGAGACCGTCGCCGATTTCATCGCTGCCCTTAGACAATTAGGGGGTGTGAATTTTTGAACATTGACGAAGCAATGAGGGATCGCGTGGTGTTGGGTCTGAGAAACTCGACCACACAGAGTAAATTACTCAACAAGCCCAACATCACCGTTACCGAAGCCATCGCGGAAGCCACAGCCACTGAAGCTGCGAAAAAATCTGCCGTAGCCATGAAAAAGATGAACACACACAGCGAAGAAACACCAACCAAAGACAGAAAGCAGCTTGCCACCACAACCCACTACGAGTCGGGCGAAACAATTGAATCGAGCGAAGAAGACAACGAGGTCCACCGTTTGCTCACGAACAGAAAAGAGCGCGAAAGAAGAAATTGGCAGGAGTGCGCTGGCTGCGGAGGAAACCATCCCCGAGCCGAATGCAGATTTCTCGATGCCATCTGCCGGCATTGCAAGAAACGAGGGCACATCGAGAAAGTCTGCAGGAACAAAAAATGCTACAGCCCAACGAGACGCAGAAATTCCCCAACACGAGCTGAGCCTAAACAAGAGAAGCGAGCCAATACACGCCAAACTGTCATTATAAAGAGCGCTCAGACGGAAAGCGGGAAGAAAATTAAAGTCATTGTAAAAATCAAAGGAAAACACTGCAAGATGGAAGTGGACTTGGAGTCCTTCCTCTCCATGGTATCGTGGGACACAATAAGACAGCTAGTCCCAGGTATCAAACCCAAAGAATTAAAGAAGCAGCACCTAACTCTCAAGGACTATCAGGGAAACCAAATCCCTGTAGTCGGCATGGGACAATTCCGAGTTGCCTACAAACAACACGTCAAGGTGCTACCGCTGACCATAGTTGACCAAGACAGATCAAGCCTCCTGGGCATCGAATGGTTCATGCCATTGGGCATCGGGATGACTGGGATCGATCAAGTGACTACAACCGGCTGGGAAGACGACCTCATTCGAGAATTCCAGGACGTTTTTGACGGCTCACTTGGCAAGTATCGGGGAAATCCCATTTCTTTCAATCTAAACCCCCAAATAGCCCCACGAAGAATAAAAGCCAGGCGAGTTCCTTTTGCACTAAATGCAAAAATAGAGGAACAGCTGGACAAATTAATAGCCCAAGGGGTGTTAGAACCTGTGGACTATGCCAAGTGGGAAACGCCTATTGTCACACCCATAAAACCTGACGGGTCCATTAGAATCTGTGTTGATTATAAGGCTACCCTGAACCACACATTACAACCAAGCGCATACCCGGTGCCAGTAGTCCAGCATTTGCTTCACTCCCTGGGAAAGGGCAAAGTTTTTGCTAAACTTGATTTGGCACAAGCCTATCAACAACTCCCAGTGGACCCAGAAACAGCAGAAGCACAGACTATAGTCACCCATAAGGGCGCATTCAAATGTCACCGACTCCAATTTGGAGTAAGCGTGGCCCCTGGCGTTTTCCAGCGTTTTTCCTAAATGGCATACAAGAAGTCGTTCCCTATTTTGACGACGTCCTAATCTCAGCCAGAGACGAAACTCAATTAAGGAAAAGACTCAAAGAAGTATTAACTAAGTTTAGGGAATCTGGCCTCAAGGTAAAAAGAGAAAAGTGCTGTTTAATTAAGAATAGCGTCGAATTCCTGGGCTACTCAATAGACGGAGAGGGTATCCACCCCACAGACAAAAAAGTTAAAGCAATCAAAGACGCTCCTGAACCAAGAAATAAAACCGAACTACAAGCATTTTTAGGACTAATTAATTTCTATAATGTGTTCCTGCCAAACAAGGCCACTATAGCAGAACCGTTACACCGTCTTTTAGACAAGAAGGCAACTTGGACGTGGGGTTACAAAGAAAAGAAAGCCTTCCAAAATATTAAAAGCTTGCTAACATCAACAAACGTTCTCATCCAATTTAGCAACACACTGCCATTAAGAGTGACCTGCGACGCCTCACCATACGGAGTAGCTGCCATCCTGAGTCACCAACTACCTGATGGCAGAGAAGCACCTGTGGTATCTGCTATCCCGCATCAGATGGGCGTCTCATGATAGGGAGCGAAGGAGA
>BLBF01000058.1:23609414-23623179 GCA_015471245.1 Laticauda colubrina
AGGTCACTGAGGAGACAGAAGTTCAATGATTACACGTGAATGATACAATGTTGCAAATGCCTGAATGATACATAGTTGTATTGATACACATTTGCAAACACATAAATGTTACATAGTTACAACAAGCACCCGTCACATATTACTCTTGGACTCTATCAAAAACCGAGCGGAATTACAGCCAATTGGACAGGGAAGCTCTAGCAATTGTCGCTGGAGTAAAACGCTTCCACGAGTACTTATACGGGCGGACTTTTCAAATCATAACAGACCACAAACCGCTGATGGGGATTTTGGCGGGAAACAAGCCAACACCTAATATACTGTCCCCAAGAATGACGAGATGGTCAGAGTTCCTAGCAGCTTATTCCTACACTCTGACACATCGCCCAGGGAAACAAATTTCCCATGCGGACGCTTTGAGCAGAGCACCCTTACCAGCAACCGACGAAGACCCGGCACCAGCGATGACAACACTACAAATTGAGACTTGCCCCGATCTACCCAGATCAGCTTATGATGTCGCCAGAGCCACCGCGAAAGACCCATTGACTGCCCGCGTTCTTAGCTGGGTAGGTAAAGGCTGGCCGGAGAACCAAAAAACTGAAAACTTTAAACCTTTCCGGTCCAGACAGACTGAACTTTCGATCCAAAAGGGGTGTTTGTTGTGGGGTGATTGGGTGGTAATTCCTGCCAAATTACAACCAAGGGTACTTAGATTGTTACATGAAGGGCACCCGGGAATGGTTAAGATGAAAAGCCTTGCTAGAAATTATGTTTGGTGGCCGGGTATTGATAAGGACATAGAGTATTGGGTAAGCTCATGCAACAAATGCCAGGGAATTAGACCATCCCCACCAAAAGCACCCGTTAAGGACTGGGAAACCCCTCAGGGACCTTGGTCAAGAATCCACATTGATTTCGTGTGTCCTACCAAGGGGCATACCTTTCTGATTGTCGTTGATGCCTATTCTAATTGGCTTGAAGTAAAAGTTATGCCATCAACAACAACAGAAACTAATTAAAAAGCTGGACAACCTTTTTGCCACCCTTGGCATACCGGACGTTCTTGTCTCAGATAATGGGCCACAGCTAACCAGCATACAATTTGAGCAATACCTAGCCTCCCTAGGTATAAGACATGCCCTAACCGTGCCGGCTCACCTGGCTGCGAACGGCAGGGCTGAGAGAATGGTCCGGTTTACTAAAGAAGGTTTAGAAAGAATGGACGCCGGAGATGTCCAACAGAAAGTAAACCGTTTGCTCACACTCCAGCACATAACGCCCAGTACCACAATCAACAAGTCCCCAGCAGAATTACTTATGGGGCGAAAGTTAAGATCACACCTTGATAGGTTACACCCAAATTTTACTCCAGAAACCCCCCCTGACTCCTCTACACGGCTTAGACAATTCGAAATAGGCGATTTAGTATACGCTAAAAACTTCACCGGGGACCCGGTATGGCTACCAGGACAGATTACCCAAATCACAGGCCCCAAATCCTACCAGTTAATAATAGAGGATGGCAGGGAATGGAAGCGGCACATAGACCAGCTTCGATCCCGAATTATAGAGAGAACCACAGACTTACAACCATTCACCGACAAAACCGACGAATTGCAAACCAAGGTGGGGGGGGAAAGGTGAGAAGTAAATAAAGAACTGTTTAAAACCAAAACCAATGAAACATATAATCAAAAAGAGCAAATAAAAGACTCACTGTTTGGAGAGACTTGCGTGAAGAGCCCATCTGAAGGGGCCAGCCAGGCCAGCTCGACCTGCCCGGAGGAAACGGGAGGGAGCGGCAAAACCGCCAGCCAAAGAAACTCAGGCGGCGGAAAAATGGCTGACTCACCCTTCCAGACGGTTCCAGGGAGAAGAACGCACGACACGGCAGCCCCATCCGAACCGGTCGAAGTCTTCACTAAGAATGAACCGCGCAAGTCGAGTCTGGAAAAGCCCCGCCTACCTGCGAGACTACGTCACCACGTAGGACTGAACTAAGAGGGGAGGGGTGTTCTATATGTAAATGGGTTGTCTCCAAATATGCAAACCTGATTGGTCTAATAAACTAAGCATTGGATTGGTTCACTAGGAACCAATCAATGAGCTGCTGGAAAGAGGCAAACTTGAACAAATGCCATTGGTTACGAGCCGGCAGGCCAGCCTGTATAAAAGGCTGGCCTCGGTTTCAGCCAGCATTCCTATTTACTGACTAGTTAAAGAATAAAGTATTTGTTGTTGGAACCCGGTCTACCTCGTGTGTTTTCCGAACAAAACATATACAATGACCTATAAACTCTGTATAACTCACAGAACAGTAAAGCATGTGAGATATCTTCAACTTCTTTACCACATATACATACTCATTCTGCTGTTGGTGTTTTCTTATACCTGCCCTGAAGGAGTGCTGATGGGAGAATATTAAATCTGGCTCTGAAGAATGATATTTTTTGTTTTGGGAAGATCAGATCATTTAGATATCTTGCTGATTCCCACACTCCTTGTTTGATTCTGTCCTTGCTGTGGCGAGCCAACCTATTTAGTTCTTCTCAGAACTCCATGCTCTTCATTCTATTGATTGCTACTTGCTTTGCTTGGTCAAAGCCTGGGAACATTAAGAATACTGGTGAGGGCCCATAGGAGCCCAGCTTGTGACCTATTGCCTGTTTCCAGGGGGAGGGGAAGTTATCAGTCAGTACTAGAGGGGTCAGTCCCTCTGGGAAGAAATGCATTTTTAGCCAGTGAATGATCATCATCTTCCAGGCTCTTACCTGAATTTGAGGCATGCCTGTCTCGATTCTTACCTGGGCATTTGGAGTTATTTTGGGTGCAGCTAAGGTAGCTCGCAGGAATTTAGTTTGTATAGGTTCTAGCAAGTCTTTTTTTGCAAAGATTCCTGTTTGTGCCCCATATAGAATTTGTGCCAATGTTTTGGCCTCAAAAAGTTTTAAGGCCGCAGGAACTAATTGCCCTCCACTGGTGTAAAAAAAATGTTTAATTGCATTTGTGGATCTATAGGCTGCTTGCAATGTGTGATCCAGGTGTGCCTTCCATGTCCCTTGCAAGTGGAAAACCAACCCAAGATATCTGAATGTCCTAATCTGTTCCAAACTATGCCCTTCTATTTTCCAGGAGTATTGTATAGGTCTTTCAGTAAAAACTAAGACTTTTGATTTATCAAAGTTGAGGACCAGCTTATTCTGTTTACAAAATTCAGGTTCATTGTTCTCTTCAGTACAATTGTTCTCTTCAGTACAATTGCTTAAAATCAAGGAAGGCCACAAAAAGAGAAGATTTTTTTGATTTGTGTATTTTTGAACCAGATGGTGAAGTACCAAGATATGATCTCCGTAGATCTTCTTTCTCTAAAACTAGCTTGCTTATCTTTGATTAGCCCCCCAGAAATTAGCCAATCCTGAAGTTTATAGTTTAGGTGTTTGACATACAATTTACTAATAACACTCAGAAGGCTAATAGGTCTATAATTACCCAGGTCCATTTCTATTACCATTTTTATAAATTGGTACGATAATTGCTAGTCCCCAATATCTTGGCATATGGCCCGTTTTATCTATAAATGTAAACAGAGATGCTAAAAGTGGAGTCCACCAACTGGCATTCTTTTTGATTATTTCTGGCAGGACATTTATCAGTACCTGGTGCTTTATTAGCCTTGAGGGTTCCGATCAACCGGGGGCCAGTAAGGAGTTTGGTCCAAATTAATTTGGCTCTTCTTCGTTACATAGTCAGGATCTGTATATAGCTCTCTAAAATATTCTTCCCAGGCATGAAATGATACCTGATTAGTTGGGGGTAGGGGGGATTTCCCCAATCCTCTCGTGATGTGCAAGAAAAGGGATGTATTTTTTGTCTTGACTGCTGTAATTAATCTATGCCAAGACTCCTTCAGAGCCTCATTTTTCTTTTCTTTTAGCAGGGTCTTACATTGTTCCTTCAACTGCTTTAAGTAGTGAATGTGATCCTCAGAAGGGGTGTTTTTACTTTTCCTATACTTTTTGTTATATGTCCTTTTCAGTTGCACGCAATCTCTATCAAACCAATTTTTATTCTTTAAAATCAGCTTTTTGGATTGAGCTAGTATTCTGTTAGTGAGAACCGATTTCAAATTTGAAATTAAAGTTTCAAACCATTCTAAGTATGATCCTTCAAACTTATTTCTTAAAAGGCCCACTCCCACTGGCCGACGGATGCAAAACGTATCCCACAGAGGACGAGCAAAATTTCGGGGGTGGCTCCATCCATTGTCATCCGCTCCAAAAAGTGGCAAAAATTTGCATAAACAGAACGGAAAAGAATGGACGTGGGTAGTATGTAGCGGGGATGCTAAACGGATGTTCATAGGAAGCCTAGCGGATGACAGCGGATGGAAGCAGATGACACATCCGAAGGGGTTCTGGGGGAGAATTGCGAAGCGGACGCATAGCGGAAGGGGCTGATGTATAGCGGATGAAGCGGATGCATTACGGATGCCTATAGGAAACAAAACAGATGCTGCACGGATGTATATCGGATGCAAAGCATTCACTGCGCATGCAGGGAGTATGAATTACATCAGCTCTGTGGACATAAAAGAATGCAGCATGCACGCAGTCAGCATACAGGGGAAAGATGTGCTGCCACATACATCTAGCAGGAACACCATGGTTTGTCAGTCAGGCAAGAAGAGGAAGCCCATGCCTACTCGTTCCAGCCCTGGCAAGAAGGCCAGAAACAGCATCCCACCCCCTAGCACTGACTCTGAAGCTGCTGCTGCTGTGGTGGACCAGCCCCAAGGCCCTCAAAGCCCTGCTGCTGTAGGCCCTGCTGCTCAAGCCCCTGAAGGCCCTGCTGCTCAAGCCCCTGAAGGCCCTGCTGCTCAAGCCCCTGAAGGCCCTGCTGAAGCCCCTGCCAGAGGGAGGAAGAGGCAAGGGAAGCAGAAGGGAGAGAGGAAACAGTACACCGTTTCCGAGGAGCATGAGGATGAGGTGCTGGAATGGCTGAGGGAGAACGAGTACCTTTGGAGAAAGGGCCACAGACTGTATTGCGACACCAAGAAGAAACAAGCAGCTTGGAGGGACAAGGCAGAGAGCCTGGGGTACACTGCAGAAGTACTCCTAGGATGGTGGAAGCACATGCACACCTGGTATGGCAAGCTACACCTCAAGAAATCCAGGCAGGCCGCTGTCAAGCTCACTGACCAGGAGATGTACATCATAGCCAAGTGCAGTTTTCTGGAGGGTGAAATCTGCCACCGAGGAGCAGCCCTTCTGAGACCCCTCTCCCTCAGACAGCCCACAGACAGCCACTCCTCTTCCAGCCAGGAGCCAGATGCCCTGTCCAGGCAGGTGTCTTCAGAAGGCCCCACGGCAGAGACCCCCCCCCCCGACAGCTGCATTCCCCATGCCGGCAGACTTGGAGGATCCTGTGGAGGATGATGTCCTGCTGTCACAAATGGAGGAAGAAGCAGCAGCCATCAGATGCCAACCCACCCTCACCCCCACCACAGCTCCAGAGGATGCAGACAGAGAGGCAGACTGGAGGGCCAGGACCACAGTGTGCTGTTGGAGATCAGGGACACAATGAAGACCAGCAAAGAACTTCTCTCTTAGCTGGTCCACAGTGACATACCATCCTCGAACCAGAAGCCATTCATCACCTACGTGAGCCAGACACTCATGGACCTGCCCGAGGCCCAGTACCAGGTGATGACGCAGAAGATCACAGCACTTCTGCACAACCCTCAAGGCCCAACTGAAGCTGTTCCTACCCAGTCCAGGTCTGCTCCTCCACCCCAGGTGATGTCACAGCCCTTTCATGGCTTTCAACAGCCACTCACCTACCAAGGCTACGACTACCAGGACATCCCACAGCAGAAGCAGAACTTCCCAGTCCAGGCCCAGGTTCATCGGACGCCACTGACGCCACACCTCGCCCAGCTGCAGACCAGACAGCCCCACTACACTCCTCCTTCCTCCACCCCACAGCCAAGCCCATCAACGGACAATCTGTCATCAGTATTGGGCCTGACATCTCAAGTCTTTGATGAAGGGCCTCTCAACCTCACGGGACTGAGTCAGCTCTCGGATAGCTTCCTGAACACACCATCCCCTGTTGTACCCTTGGGGCAAAGCACCCCAATGGTGCCTCAGACCAGCACTCAAGCCACAGCCACCTTCACAGTCCCTGCCCGCTTAACAGCTGAGACCAGGGACATGACTCAGAGTGACTGAGAATCGTGTCAGAGACTGAGTTGTACTTGTTAAGTTTATCTTTTCTTAAGACATTTGGTTCATTTTGTTTATTTAATAAAGTCATAAAGTTAATAAAGGTTATCTTTGCTTAAGACACTTTACTTGGTTCATTTTGCTTATTTAATAAAGTCATAAAATTTACCTAAGAAAGTTAACAAAGGTTATCTTTACTTAAGACACTTGGTTCATTTTTTTTACTTAATAAAGTGTTGGTGAAAACTTTGAAAAAATGGTTAAGCCTTTGAATGCTTGTGGGATAGATAAGGATAGTTGTGGGATAGATAAACCTCCAGTGCAAGCATAGTAGGACTGTATGGTCCACCATCCCAGCTGCCACACATATGGACCTTTTTTATCAATAACAATTTATTCATTGATCAACACATTTTAAAATAAACAAAGCTCTTTATTAATGCCCTATTCATTGTAGGACCACTCAACATACATGGCACAATATCACCAGTGTTATGCAACAGTCTCAAGGAAGCATCCATTAATCATCTATCATCCTGTCTTGCCACTCCACTGCTCCAGCTGGGGAGTTGCACCAGTGTCTCAGGAGGTTGCGCTGCTTCTTCCCTTCACATGAAGCTCTGTTGGGGCCTTATACATCCACAGTGTCTATCAGGTTTCGTCCTTGCCTCTATTCACCAGGCTCCATGTCCCCATTGGCTTGTTGGAGGTCCATGAGCCTGTTCTGCAACACTGGGTAGCAGGTGCGCATGAGATTGTGCAGGATGCAGCAAGTTTCCACGATCCTCCTCACGGTCTCTGTGCGATGCTGCATGGTGGTGAGAAGTACCTGGAACCTGTTGGCCAGGATGCCAAAGGCGTTCTCCACCACCCGCCTTGCCCTGGACAGCCTGTAGTTGAAGATCCTCTCTTCACGGGTGAGGCATCTCGAAGTGTAGGGCTTCATGAGGTAGGTTCTGAGGGAGAAGGCGTCATCACCCACAATGAAGTAGGGCACATCTTGTGTGTCATTGGGTAGGAGGTCTGGACCTGGAAAACCCATGATGAGGTTGCGTTCCAGCCCATCCTTGAGGTCACTTGCTTTGTATACCTGGCCACCTGAGGCTGACCCGTTGCCTGAAGCATCGATGTAGATGAACTTGTAGTCAGCATCAACCATGGCAAAGAGGATGATACTGAAGAAGCCCTTGTAGTTGTAATAAGTGGACCCTGAGTTGGCTGGAACTTTGCAGGCTACGTTCTTCCCATCTATGGCTCCAACGGTGTGGGGAAAGTTCCACCTTTGATACCACTCTTCTGCAAGTTTTCTCCAGCCTTGTTCAGTGGTGGGGCACTTGAGGAGCTCCTCAATGTATTCTTCAATAATGGCCTGCACCACTTCTCTGACCACTTTGCTGATGCTGTTGGGTGGCACCCTCCAGGCATACTGCATATTTCTGTATGTGGTTCCAGAGGCCAGATGCTGCAGAGTCAGTGCCACCTTCAGTCCAGGGTCCAGGTTGGAATGGAAGTTGGTGCTAGGCTTGGTCAACCTGAGTCTCAGACGCTCTACAACTTCATCAAACATGGCTGGTGGCATCTTCATGAAGTGATGGAATGCACGAGGGTCTTCATTCCTCAGCTCCACCATCAACTGGTCATACAGTCCAAACTCCATTCTTCTCACGATCCATCCTCGGACCCACACAGCTCTTGGATGTCTCCTTCTTCTCCTTCTGTATAAAACTTGAAACAGTCTGAACAGGTTTTGGTTCTGGTGATGAATGAGCACAGCTATCATACGGACTGTTTCATCATCCATGGTGGAGAACAATTGATGATTTTGAAGACCAAGACCAAGGGTGAAGAGGTCTGTACACCATGGCTGCTGGACTCATACTGAGATCCAGATGATTTTCTCCCCCTTTTTATAGAAAATATCGATTGTCTGCTAGGTGTCCTTCTACATACTCTAGACATACTCCAGGCATCCTAAATATACGAGATACATCCCAGATACAAACGTTTTGTCCATTTTTAATCCTTTATATATGAGATGCATACGCTTACATCCTTTCTATTTCCGTGCTACTAACGCTGTGTAGACGTTCCGTGTCCCTTTTGTTTCCTCCCTTTCCGTTTTCAGCTGCAGCGGATGTGAGTTGAGGGGATGGCCAGAGGATGCAGAGAGGATACAGTGGACGTTTAACGGATGATAACGGACATAGAACATTTGTTGCCTGTATATGTCGCAGATGTACATCGTACGTGGCGGAAAGTTCATCCGTTCACAAAGTTTTGTGCAGCTCAAAACTTCTTGCGCGGATGAAATTGCAGTGGATGGATGCTCGACGGATAGAGCATATGAAACACGTATGCAATGAGTACACAACGGATGCATAGCGTTTTCCAACAGATGGCAAGCTTTTTTTAACGTTTTACATCCTCTTTGCAGTGTGTAAGTGCAGTGGGACCGGGCCTTTAGTAGAGATGTACGAAGTTCTATTGTTTCTGGCAGTAGCATCCATTTAGTAACTTCCTTTGCATTTTTCTGGGTCCATTTAATTTTTACCTGGGTATTTTGGCTCTCTAGCCTGGATAGATAGATTGAACAAGTCCTTAGAGATTTCTGGTGTAATGTGAGAGTAAAGATTACTGAATTGTGATCGGTTTCCAGTCGTGAGTCTACTTCCATCTTTTGCAGAAACTTCTGGAGGTCATATGATGTTTATCCAATAATCAACTGTGGATTTTCTTCCTGCTCCCCGATAAGTATATTCTGCTTCCTGCCTTTTGTGGAACCATTAAGGATACAAAGATCTGAATGTAAAGTCATCTGTCTTACACATAAACTTGCCCGATTTGATTTAGGGTCTTTAAATTGTCTGAAATGCAGGGGTTCTTCTGGTACATTCTCATCATAATGGATCTTAAATTGATTAAATAATGCTTGATTGTTTGGACCCATCCTAGTAAGTCCCCTCCAATAATTATTGCTGCTGTGAGGTATTTGTCTGAACAGCCAAGGATAAAATCTTCTATCCCATCCCAAATCTTGTTGATCAAATCCTTCTTATTGAGTGGAGGAATGTAGATATTAAAAAGCAAAATCTCAACCTGTTTATAGAAAAGTAAGGTAGTCACAACCCATGGCTGAAAAGGTGGCAGTGATAAACATTTAAATTTTAGGGCTGAATTAACTAGTGTCACAATATCCCCTTTAGCTCTCCCACCCACCTTATTTGGGGAAGTCGGGATAGAGTTGGTCCAATAACCATGTAACACTATCTCTGTGGAGGTCCAGGTTTCCTGTAAGAAGACGATGTCAAATTGTGATATGTAGTCAAAAAAGACTTGGCCTTTTGATGGGACAGTCCAGCCCACTATATTCCAGGTTATAATGGAGGGGGGATCATCTTTTGTCGCTCATCAGGAAATTTGATTTCCACAAAGGGAAGTTGTAGGGTTGTTGCAGTGGACTGAGGTGTTGTTGCGCACAAAATTGACTTTCTCTAAAAGGAGGGGAGACACATCTAAATCCTGTTAGACTCCTGAGAAAATTGTTCAGAATAAGGGGTTTTAGCACTGGCTAGCAGAACTTGCCATTCCTGTGCTTCTTCTCCACCATGTTTCTCACAAAATAAGGCTGGGCCTTATTTTTTTTGGACCCCTGAAAAAACAGCTAGGCCATCTTTTGGGGGTGACTTAATTTCCTCCCCCACCTAGAGCGGCCCATACGCACATACCTCACTGCGAGGCCATTCTATCGGCCGACGAAAGCTCCCCCAAGGCAGAGTCCCCACTTGCTTCACGGTGTGGCATGTCTGCCCGTGTCCCCTCACCATTAAGCAGTCTATTTCAGGTGATGGAAGCTCCCCAAATGCAGTCACCAGCCACTTCAATCGACCAGTAGACGCCGCCTCGCAGCAAGGGGAGTGTGTGTGTGCGCTCGCCCTGAGGCTGCTTCTACCAGCCGATTGAAGTGGCTGGTGATTGCACTTGGGGAGCTTCAATCGCCTGAAAGAGACTGCCTAATGGTGAGGGGACACGGGCAGCCACGCCACACCCTGAAGCGGCTGGGGACTCTGCCTTCAGGCAGCTTCTATCGGCTATCGGGGTATTCTAACTGAGGCTACCCGCAGGGCACTCCTAAAGGCAAGTTTTCTCCCCATCCCCCCTACCCTTCCCCTGCCCATTTCTCTTCACCTCGTATAGTTTGAATGAACGATGTAAGAAATGGCAAGGAAAAGCATGGTTTAAATAGGCCTAAATTTTGGGGGCGGGGCTTAATTTCACCTCATGCCTAGAAATCATGCTGGGCCTTCCTATTGGTGGAGGCCGTATTGTTAGAGAAACACGGTAGTTATAGGGCAAAGGGTTATTAGATCATGCTTCATTCAACTTTGAGATGATGGTACTGTCGTGGGACCTCTCCCAATCTCTTGTTGTGGTGCTGAAGGTGTCATAGGATATTCACATAAGGATGATAGTATCTCCATCTCTACTGGAACCTCTAGTAGTCCCTGTATATCTTGGCTTCTATTTTCCATCTCATATTCCTGCAATCCTTTGCCCTCTGGGGGAGAAATAAGAGGTTCAATTATTGGGGAGACCAGATCTAAAGGCGGTTCAGCAGTGTCCATCGTGCCCAACAAGGATTTTATTTACATTTTCTAACTTGAATAATATCTCATCTATTTTGGGGGGGGGAGAGCACCAAAACATGAATGAGGCCCGTGTTTGTGCTGTTAAGTACATCTTCACCAACCAAGGCTAGCTGACTCCCACTTTCTTTCTCTCTTTTTTCCAAAGTTGAGAATGCAGAAGAGACAGCAGCCGTGGGAGCTTGCATGTTAACAATTAAAGGTTTAACCTTTTGCTCACAGAAAAGTCTAATGGGAAAAATTTGGAAGGAGGCTAAATGTGCCTTCATCTTAAACAGCATCAGCATTATGGTGGGCTGCTTGAAAGACCGGAGTATCTGCTTCCAATTTGGGACCTCAGGAAGCCACTCCATAGCACAAAGATCAATCTGCCCCCGATGGCAGTGAAGAAGCTGACTTAGGGAATTTAGTATAGCACTCTTAGTAATCCAACATCCATAATTAAGTCTGTTCACATAGATTCTCAAAGCAATCTGTTGTGTTTGCAATGAGCAATGTGATTGTAGGGGAGATGCTTTCCTGGCTTCCAATGAAACTTCTCCATTGATACCTCTTCCTCTTGTTGTCTTGTCAGGAGAAGGCCTGTTTTTCTGAGAGGGCTGCCACTTTTTAACAGGTTTTTTAACTGTTTTCCTGAGTCTTTGCTCTTTTTCTTCTTCCATATCCTGAATATGGGATTTACCCAGGTCTGCTCTAAGTAGGATGGTGATGGGGTATGTAGCCTGATGCTGTGCTTGCAGAAAGACAGCAATATCTTTTCTTAGTGTCTCTACATCATGTTGGATGGTTATTAATTGTTCAGATATTGAGACAATTGTTTGCGCTGTGAGAAGACATTGTTTTGCCATAAACTCTGTTGTATTCTCCCAGGATAAGCTCTCCACACTTTGAATTAGATTATTGTTAATCTTTTTAGTCTTTATCACAGTCTCCATATCATCAGTAACTGGCTTAGTTGTTTGTAAAAAAATCTGGCAGTCATTTTGCTCCTCCCCACTATATTGGGAAAGTCTAATATCTGCTGTATTGTCAGATCTCTTTGCAGGTCCCGTTCTAACTTCTCAAGATTGTTGGAAATGGAGTGGGGGTTAGTTTTACTTACAGATTTCTTGCCAGCAAAGTGCTCCTCAATTCTTGGTTGTTTTTCAGTCTTCACTGGTGGGAGAGATCCTGGGCTAGTGCCATGGCGCTTCTTTCTTTTCCCCATGCCTTGTTAGTCCTCAGCAAAACAAAATCTTTTGTCTGTGTTGTGGTCTATGCTGTTATCTTCTCCGGAAAATATTATTTAAATAATAAGGATCCAGTAGGAATACTAAAAGTTGATAAAATAAAATAAAACCAAGAGGAGCTGCTGCAGCACAGCTCTGCCAGCCGGCTTCCCCTGGCTCCTCCCCAGTGTGTTATCTGTCTTCAAATGAATCCAAACTCCAGCTCCTCTTTCGGACAATGATGGTTTATTCAATATATCAGCAAACAACAAATCCTCTAATCAGGCAAGAATGGCTAAAAGCCAGACCAGGTTACCATTGGGTTTGAGTTTGCTCTCTTTCCTTTTATTACCATTATCATGAGACATACCCTACCACACCAGGCCTATACACAGTTCTAATTCTGGCCACGCCTAACCTATTATCTCTAAATACTATTAACCCTATAACATGTCATTGTTAACCTATTCTGACCCTCACTAACTGATCCCCACCTGGGGCCATCTTTACCATGTCTTAACTCAATGCTTAATCACCACCTATATGTGCCCCAAGCCCCTCTAACAATATCTACTACATCAGGGCATGAAAAAAGCCATTTCCAGCCCCACAGTTGTTTCATCCTGCAGCTCACAGCTCTGCTGAAGCAACTTTCAACATTGTTCTGTATAAATAATAGTAGACTCCAAATACTTCATTCCGATTGGTTAACAAAATCTAAAAGGGGATTGGTTCAATAGGGACAAATCCACGAAGCCGCCAAAGGAACCTGGTCTACCTCGCGTTTTTCCGGATGGAACACTAGCGACGAGGGTGGGATCGTCCTAAACGCGAGATGGAGCACGTGGTGACAGACAAGCCAGACAAAGAGAAATGGCCGGAAACAATGCGCCGCCCGCACCCTTCAACCCCAATGAAGAAGATTGGGAATCTTACGTAGACCGTTTCCAGATGTACCTAGAGAGCAATGAGATGGAGGAAATCTCAGACCAACGAAAAAGAGCCGTCTTCTTGACACACTGTGGGCCCGCAATTTTTAAAATGGCCAAGGCTTTGGCAAAGCCCCGAGATGTCAAACAACTGACGTGGACCGAGCTCCAAAGAACATTAAAGGCCCACTATGCACGAGTGGTGTCAAACTTGATGAAGCGGCACGAGTTTTATTGGAGACACCAGAAAGAAGGCGAAACCATCGCTGATTTTGTAGCCGCACTACGCCAAATAGGGGGAGCGTGCGAGTTTCTTAACTTAGATGAAGTGATGCGGGATCGACTGATATTGGGGTTAAGAGACTCAACTATAGTCGACCGAGATCGACCAAGCCTCCTGGGTATCGAATGGTTCGCACCATTGTGCATCGGGATGACCGGAGTAGACCGGGTGGCCGCAACTGACTGGGAAGAAGACCTGATCCGAGAATTCCAGGACATCTTTGACACCTCCCTAGGCAGGTATCGGGGAACCCCCATTTCCTTTAGTCTAGACCCACAGATAACCCCTAAAAGATTAAAGGCCAGACGGGTTCCTTTTGCTTTCAAAGAAAAAATAGAGGAACAACTAAATAAATTGATAGATCAAGGGGTTTTAGAACCGGTCGACCACACTAAATGGGAAACACCAATTGTGACACCAATTAAGCCAGACGGGTCCGTCCGAATCTGTGGTGACTACAAGGCTACCCTGAACC
>BLBF01000058.1:23637171-23657488 GCA_015471245.1 Laticauda colubrina
TCCTTAGTTTATTTGACCAATCAGGTTTGCAGATTTGGAGTCACCCACTTTACATATAGAACAGTTCAGCTATCTGACAGTCATGCACAAAGGCCATAAATGAGGTATTTCATCCTATCCATCATTCCCCAGTCAAATAATTCTCTTAGAAAGAAAAAGAATACAGTGACAAACACATTCAGGATTATTCGGTTGTACTTCTGAAAGGGTAATGTAATTTAGTCAGAACTAAGTCAATACTTAGATTAGTTAGATTAAACTAATTGGCCTCATCAATTATGTCATGCAAATTAGCCCATTCTTCCTATTTTTAAATTAGCTTGCTTTTACTGCTTTCAACAAAAGAAAGTGGGAGAGCTTTGCCCCAACTCTGGGATGAAGTGCCACTCTCCAGCCCACCACTGAGAACAAGCCAGCAGAAACAAACACATCCCACTTCTGCCAAGGGAGCATGACTGCTTCCCAGCCAGCGCATCTCTTACCCCGGTGTTCCTCCGGCAAGCATTTGCTGGCTGAGCGGTTAACTGCTCCACACCAGCGAACCATGTGGGCAGCTCCTCCTCCAGCATCCCACCTGGAAGAGGCAGTACAACAGCCCCAGGAGGGGCAGAGCTGTGGGCCAAGATGGGCAGGCCAGTGCTTCCCTCCCTCTCTGCCTGAGTGGGGTTGTTGCATGGCTCCAGCCCATGGCGCATCCATGCACTTGTGCCTGGCCAGCTTGGGTGCCTGAGAAGAGCTGGCCATCCCCACGCAGTCCCCCTTCCTACTACTTTTGCCAAGGAGGCACAACCATGTCTGTCCCCGGCATTCCTCCTATGTGGCTTAGCTCCTACACTGCCCCAGAAGAGCTAGCCACCCACCCCCGTGCAGCCCCCCTTCCCACCTGCCTCCTCCCCTCCCCTCCGCAGGCCCCCCATAGGTCTCGAGATGGAGCCCTGATGGGAAGGAAGCAGTGTTGACTTGGCCGCCAGCTGGGAGCAAGCTCCTTGGCATTCCTGGAGGGCCTCCAGGGCAGTCTGGCAAGGCAAAGGGGGGGGGGGAAATCTGAGGAGATGAGGACGCTGTTAAGGGAAAGGATGCCTTCAATTCCATACAAAGGAAGTGTCAAGGGAGCAAAAGATAAAAGGGAGGGGACAGGATCTTGGTTTCCCTTCCTCCCTTAAGCAGCTTTCAAGGCTATCCTATCCTTCCCACAGGGGACACCCTGCCTGCCCATCAGCTGAAGTATTCAGTCCCCCCCCCCAGGCTCCCTCTGCTGATTTTCTTAGGACTCCGCAGCCCTGGAAACCCAGCCCCCCGCCCTTTGGACTCAGCCAAGCTCTTCGTGGAGGCAGCCAGGTGCAGCTCGAAGGCCAGAAGGAGCCTGGGGACTGGCCATTGAACTCTTCCAAGAGCTCTGTCCTCCCAAGGAGCCTCTTCCTTCCTCCCATCCAGCCTCTCCGATAAACTCTCCTGCTGGATCCCTTTTCTCTCCAAAAAGGGCAGGGACTCTGTCAGATCCTGCTGGGGCTGCTGGGCAGTGCCTGGGTCTGGAGGATGGTTGAGGGAGCCTGGCTCAGCTATGGAAGGGGCTTGTAAGGGAGCATCACAAATGCACTCTGGATTGTTTGTGGCAGTGGATCCAGGAGGAAAACACCTATGAAGGGGGAGACTGGAGGGGGGGAGGGTAAGGGGGGTCCACAGGTGCCCTGAAGGAAAAACCGCTGCTAAAGAAGGCAGAATTCTGATAGGTTTGAGTGCTGAATATTTGAGTATGTCAGGCTGATTCAATTATTTGTAGCTACAAAGCAATCCAAAGAGAAGGAAGTAAGGAAGGATTTTTTTCCCTCCCCGTTCAAGGCAGGGGACCCAGACAGAATGCAAATTCCTCCTTCCTTGGGATAATCTGGATTTTGTCCCCAGACAGCAAATCACCCAGAAGCGACACCTTCTCTTTATTTATTGCCGAGACTGATGTGGATGCCTACCTCATGTGAAACAGCCGTTGCTGCTGCTGGGGTGAGGGGGCAGTGGAGGCATGATGGGTAGGCCAGGGCTTCCCTCTCTCTCCCCCGAGTGGGCTTCTTGTGCAGCCCCAACCCTCCAGCTCATGGCACTAATGCGCATCTGTGCTCCGGAGTGCCTGGCTGACTCGGGTGCACAGGACAGCGTTTGCTGGTTGGGTGGATGGCTGCCTCATGCCCAAGCTGGCCAGCACACTGTAACCCAGAAGAGCAAGGGGAGCAGAGCTACTGGCCAGGACAGCTGGGGCCATTCAAGAAGGGAAGGAAGCCCCAGCCCTCCTGTCCTTACCCCCAGTGCTGCCTCATCTTTAGTGATGGTGCCTGCCGCTTCCAGGCGGGATGCTGGAGGAGGAGCTTCTGGTGTGGAGGCGAGCTGAGGGCCTGATCGCTGGCATGCTGAGCCAGGTGGGAGGAATGCCGGGGACAGAAGTGGTCACACTTCCTTGGCAAAAGTGATGGGAAGGGGGGGGGGCTGGTCAACTCTTCTGGGGTGTCCAAGCCAGCCAGGCACTCCGGAGCACAGATGTGTGTCAGTGCCACGGGCTGGAGGGTTGGGGCTGTGCAAGAAGCATGCTCGGGGGGAGGGAAGGAAGCCTTGGCCTGCCCGTCCATGCCTCCACTGACCCCTCGCCCCCGGCAGCAGCAGTGGCAACCTGCCACTTCCAGGTGGAATGCTCAAGGAGGAGTTTCCAGCAGGAAGATGAGCTGTCTGAATGGAGATGCTGCTGAGGGCCTGATCACCGGCATGCTGAGCTGGGTGGGAGGAACACCGGGGACAGAAATGATCACGCCTCCTTGGCAAAAGTGGTGGGAAGGGGGGGCTGCACAAGGGGCAGGCAGCTCTTCTGGGGCAAGCTGACCAGGTGCTCTGTAGCACAGATGCACCATGAGCTGGAGCCACACAACAACCCCACTCAGGCGGAGAGGGAGGGAAGCCCCGTCCTGCCTCTCAGCTCTGCCCCTCTCTGGGTCTTTTGGCACACACGGCCAATACTCTTCCCTTTGCTGGTCTTTGCACCTGCATGCGCACCAGAAACCAGACCAAGTGGCCGATGCACATGCACACATTGGAAACAAGATCAACTTCCTGGAGCGCATATGCGCACCAGGTGGCTGTTCTTCTGGTTTTTGGTACACATGCACACATGAAGTCCAGATGGCCAGTACGCCGGAACCCAGAAGAGCAACGGATGATAGCTCTGCATGCCTGGAGAAATGGCTCTGTGTGCCACTTCCAGCATGAGTGCCATAAGTTTGCCATCACGGGTCTAGAGTCTTGGATTTTCTTTACTTTGTAGTGCATCTCTCCTTGCACTACAATTGGTTTGGGGGCTGGCCAGTCTACTGGTCTCAGCTGGGATCCAACAATTTTAGCAAACTGCTGGAGAAGATTGGATGCACTTTTCCTAGCAGGCAGGGAAGTTTCTGCTGCACTATAACTGGGCTAATTATTTTCACTATCAATAAAGGCCCTAAAAATTTTAGTCCTAGTTTCTTGCAGGGGAGTTTCAGTCTTAAGTACTTTGTTGAGATATATATTTTGCTCTCAATATGAAAAGGTCTTTGGAGGGCTCTGTGCTTGTTGGCTTGCGCCTTATGGGTTTTTGCCACTTTCTGAAGGACACATTTTGTATTTTCCCAGGCTTTCTTTAAATATTCCACCCATTCAGTTAGGACACGAGGGAGGGTGGCTCTCTGGGGAGCTCAGGCATGAGGACAAATTCCATGCCACTGGTGACCTGGAAAGGGGTTAAGCTGGTGCTGCTATGTACCATGTTATTGTATGCCACCTCTGCAAAAGTCAGTAATTCTGCCCAGTTGGTTTGTTGATAGTTTACATAGCACCTTATGTATTGTTCCACAATTGTATTCGGGTGTGAGGAGCTTGCCAGTCTAAAATGGCTTTGACTTTGCCTGGGTCCATTTCCACTCTTTTGCTAGATACCCGATCGTCCAGGTTGTCTCGGTGGGTGGAATTCACACTTTGAGAGCTTGCTTTATCTTTTAGCCACCAAGAATATTTTAGCACCTGACGTACTAATTTATTGTGCTCTTCTAGGGTTTCGGTGAATATGACAATGTAGTTCAGATACACAAGAACCCCCTTATAGAGTTGACAATGCAGCACCTTCTTGATTAGTTGCATAAACACCATAGCGGCTCCCTGGAGGCCGAATGGCATCACTTTAAATTGAAAGTTTCCTAGTGGACAATTGAATGCAGTTTTCCACTCGTCTCCTTCCCTAACCCACACTCAGTAGTATGCCTCTTGCAGGTCTAGCAAGAGGTAAGTGGGCTAGCAGGTTCTTCATGAGGGTGGATCAATCCTATTTTTCCATGCATATGGCATTAATTCCTCTAAAATCTATGCAAAGCATCATCAACCCATCCTTCATGTCCTTGAATGGATCTCTGAGTCTTCTGAAGACCCTAGATTTTGAAGATCCTAGATTTTGCAGGCTATATGAATCCTCCCTCTAAGTTCATGTCAATGTACTCACTTAGTTTTTTCATTTCTTTTGGAGTCATGGAGTACATTTTTGGCTAGGGTAGCTTCACCCCAGGTACAAATTCAATGGCACAGTCAATGAAGCAGTGGAGTGGTAAGGTGTTGCATTCCTCCTTGCTGAAAACCCCTGCTAAGTCCCAGTACTCTCTGGGGTTATGGCATGTCCCTGGTGTTTGCTCCGACATAGTTTTGGTTTTGTTGTTTCCTTTAGCAAAATTTAACTGTTGGTCAGGCTCGCCCGTGGCTGTGTTCAGGGGAGGGGTAGGACCCAAGCTCAGTTTTCTGTTACCCTCTTCTCTCCAGATAGTGGGGCCCCATTTGTCTAGCCAAGCCAGTCCTAGAATCACCGCTTCCGTCATTTTTGGCATCACTATGAAGCAGATGAGTTTCCAATGTCAGCCCATCTCAAGTCTGACAGGTTCAGTGAGGAGTGTGGCAGAGGCTCCCCTATCAGCGAGCCATCAACCTGTTCAAATCTTATGGATCAAGCCATCGTTTTCATCCTGATCCCTAGCTTTAGGATCATGAATAGTCTAATCAGGCAGTGGGTGCAACCAATATCTATGATGGCTTCTACCTCCCCTTCTTTTCATGTCTTGGGCACTACTAATTTTGATGGGATGGTGAAGGGCTGGATAGCATCACTTACCATTAAGTCGCTTTCGCTCTTCTCGTCACTGTCATAGGCCACAAGTGTTTGAGGTCCCTGGGCCAGAGTTCCCTCCTCCCCGCTGGGTGGAAGGGAGACCTCTATGGCTTGGCAAGCAAATGTCCCCCTTTCGGCCACCTTCCAAGGTGGGTTTTTCAGCTTTGCCAGCTCCAGAGCTTTCCTTTTTGGTATAGGGGCTGGAGCCAGTCATTCAGCCTCTCAGTGGTCTTGCTGGCTGCAGTGGAAGCATTTGATGGGCTGCCCTGAGGGTCCTCTAGGTTTCTCCTCAGCTTGGCATGGATTACACTGGTAACCCAGCTGGCACTTTTCGGTCTGACTCTTTGGTTTCTTCTTGTGCTGACTGAGTTTGAGGTCCAAGGCCACTGTGATTCAGTACCATTCATGGATGTGGTTGGGGACTCTTTGGCAGACACATGTGTGAAGCAGCTCTGAGTCAAGTCCCTCTTTGAAGAAGTGAACCAGAAGTCACTATGGGTAGTTTTCCCGTAATTCTCCTGAATTCCCTGGCATACTCTTTGACAGAACAACCTTTCTGCTTAATGTCACAGATTTCAGCCTTAGCTTCCTGGGTCTGGGATTCATCCTTGAATCTGGATCTCAATTCTTGCAGAAAGATGTCAATATTTCCCAGCCCTGGTGTGTCTTTGTCATGGAGCTGGTTTACTCACTTGGCTACTTCTCCTTCTAGGCAGGTGATCACAGTTCTCACCATTGCCTGGTCAGTGAGGTATTCAGGGCTGTAGTTGTTGATGTGAATGCACACCTGGTTCAAGAAAAAGGCCAACCTGCCCGGGTCCCTGTCAAAAGTGGCTCTGATCCTAGGTGGACGAGCTGCATGAGTGGGTTGAGGGACATGCACTGGGGCTGGCTGCAGTGGCAGAGAAGTCCATTGCACTTGAATCCGGCCATGGATAGGTAGTAGGCCCATCTGGGGTTGCCTGTAGTCTTGGTTGGTGGTGTGATTGATCTGGTGGGATCCCCACTCAGCATTGACTCAGTGGGCTGCACCATGGTCTGGGGCTTGACTGCAATGATGGAACTAGGAGAGGGCTAGCTGCTTGAGACGCTGGGACAGAGGCTTGGTCCTGTTGAGGAGAGAATGATAAGGGACAAGGTTGGCTGGGTCAGAATCACCCAGGTCCACTCGACCCAGCATGCTTGTTTCAGGTTCTCTAAGCTCAAACTATGGAACTTCTCTAGCAGACCTTCCAGGGTTTGGCTATGAACTGCTGTCTGATATCTCTGGTCTCTGGACTCATCCAGCTCCAGAGGTCTCTTTGCCCTCCATTGGTGGATGGTCATCAAGGACACTGGCAGGTCTCTCACCAAGCCATGGGCCTGGTAGAGCTCCCTGATTGTCAGTCATTCGGCACAGACTTTTGGTCAGGTTGCCATCTGGAAAGCAATCTCGGCTACCGCTTTGGCCACTTGCTGGCTCTCAGTGGAGTCTGCACAGCCTCCAGGGAGGTGGCAGCAGTGGCTGCAATTTCCTCCTCCCATTGCTTCCATCTCTACAATCTTCCCTGAGTCTTTTCTGCTTCTGCGAAAAGTTGGGTGAGCAGCTGGGGCTCAGGTCTCCGAAGAGCATTATAACAGAAAATTTGGAATTTGGAGAACCAGCTTGGCAGCATTCCAAGTAATGCACCCCTAGAAAACAGAACTTCAAGCAGACAGGTTCCTCAAAGAATAGTTTATTGATTATTGGCACAACAGGTGAAAGCTGACTCTGAAATTTCCTGCTGCTTTCATCTAATTAAAAGTAAAAGTTTCCCCTTCCCCCCAAGTCATTGATCACACTTTCCAATCCAAGTGCTGGTCAGTTGCTAGGTTACTTGCTTTTCCTCTGGCCAGCCATCTTTGAGAAAGACCTTGGTTCAAATGGGAAATTTTTTTATTGTTTTGGCTACAAAACCCCATCTAATTATTTCCCCCTTCCCCTTGTTGTGTGGCAACCCTGAAGTCTCCAAGATGGCTTCACCCAGGTTCACTTCAGGGTTGTGTCAGAGAAAAATGAACGATATGGAGAAAGGATAAAGCAATTTGGGCAAAACCTGCAGTTTTAAATAAATGATCATTTGCTTTATAAAGTATTGCTAAGAAATATTGCAAATGTAGATACTTGTTGTAATAAAAATGAAATGTACTTTTAGATAACCCAACAAAACTTAAATATGCAAAATAAATCAAATATTGAGAACTACGTTGCCTCAGTAGAAGCATGATAGTCATCATAAAAATGATTCAAAATTTGAATCATAAAAATGATTCAAAAATCAAACAAAGAAGGATAAGAACTAGTGGACTGCACTAGTCTGTGCATTTTGATTTAGCATTTGAGTATTCTTTGTGGAAGACTGGTTATATGGTTAAATTAAAGATTATAAATTGGTTGGGTTGAAGAACTAAGTTAAACATTTTTAATAATAAAAGTCAAACATTTGCAAGCGATTACAGACAGATTAGCTGATGTTCAATGTTCAAGATGATAACTTGCATCGGCACTAAAAAGCAACTGCTGAAATTCACAAAGACACAAGGATCCATGGTGGCGCAGTAGTTAGAATGTGGTATTGCAGGCTAACTCTGCTCACATTGCCAGGAGTTCGAGTCCCTCAATCCTGGCCGGCTCAGCCTTCCAAAGTTGGTAAAATGAGGACCAGATTGTTGGGGACAATATGCTGACTCTGTAAACCGCTCAGAGAGGGCTGTAAAGCAACATGGAGCGGTATATAAGTCGAAGTGCTATTGCTATCATCCAGATAAAGAGAAACCTATTTACAAATAGCTTCTAAAACATTTTTAATGGAAAATAGTACAAAAAAATGGCAATTGGAAATGTAATGTCAGGAAAGGAATTTTTTAAAGATGATTCATTGTTCCCATTTTTTGTGCTATCCTAATGACACTCCTCACTTGTATTCTAGATAAAAAAACTACGAACTGCCAAGAAACTGCAAAAAACAAATCCTACCTATTATATATAGATGATATCAAGCTATGAGGAAACCTGAAATTGAATCCTTGCTTAATACAATAAGGAAATAGAGTTGGAAGAGACCTTGGAGTTCTTCTAGGTCAACCATCCCTGCTCAAGCAGGAGATCCTAGACCATCCTAGACAAGTGGCTGATCAGTGTTTTCTTAAAAGCCTCCAGGGATGGAACACCCACAACCTCTGAAGGCAAGCCATCCCACTGGTTGATTGTTCTCAACTGTTAGGAAATTTCTCCTTAGTTCTAGATTGCTTCTCTCCTTGATTAGTTTTCATCCATTGTTTCTTGTCTTGTCTTTTGATGTTTTGGAAAATAGTGTGATCCCCTCTCTCATTTTTGTAATACCAAATATTAGTATTATTACAATATTAGTAAAATTGCTAAGTAAAAATTATTAAATATTAGTAATTAGTAAGGAATGCCATTAAAAATAGGTATCTGATAAAATATTTGTCCATATAAAGATTCAAATATCTATATGTTTGAGTATATCTATATACTCAGATAACACTTTGTATAATGTAGTTAAAACTACAGTTTTATATATTTAGTGCAAAACAATTGGTCCAGATACCAAGAGAAGATAATATTTGAGCTATAGGGTCCTTGGTGCTCTATTTAGCTTGATTGTTTGGTTGAGCACTGGTGATGTCACTTGGTTGGGTAATGAAATGTCTGCAAGAAATCAACCAAACTCTGAGCACCAGGACCCACAAATAATGCAGAGTTTCACTATTTGTGAATAGATCATATTTCCACCATAACTAGATGCTGAAGATATCACAAAATTCTAAGCAATCATGACTGGGTTATATTTTCTTTTTATCCCTAACTCCAGTTTTTGCAGATTAACTATTCTGGGAAATTGTCTGGCTGCAAGGTAGAAAACATAACTAAATCAGGTAGAAAACTTCACTAAATCTTAGTAAATGAATAGTTTTGCTGGCCTTCTGCTCTTCTGCTGGTTGCCTTTGGCTAAAACAAGACAGGGTTTTAAGAATTGCAAACAAAAACATTTGTCCAAGGCCTTCTGCCTGATTCACAATTAGATTCAGCAGTTTATCAATTCCCTCCCTCCCTCCAGCTATAAGGCAACCTTGATTAGAAGATCCAATCCCTATGTCAAATTGAGTTTTTTTCCCCTCCTTCTCTTTAATTGAATTGTGCTCCCTTCCCCTTTCCATTTCTTTCTGTTCTTGAAAGAACCTCTTGAAGGAAATGTGAACCCTCTTAATTTTTAATAGCAACGGCAGATTTGCAAAATGAAATCATTTCATTGGGCACAGACCCAGCTGGAATCATAGGAAAAAAATGAACATGTTTTCTGATAGAAGGGGAAGAAATCTCTGCCTGCTGTCCCACAGTTCTTATCCATGGGGCTGGACTGAGAGCAGGATAGCCAGTTACATTAACGAGTAACAAAATAACAGAGTTGGAAGGGACCTTGGAGGACTTCTAGTTCAATCTCTTGCTCAAGCAGGAAGCCAGAGAAATGGTTGTCCAATCTCTTCTTAAAAATCTCCAGCTACAACTTCTGGAGGCAAGTTGTTCTACTGATTAATTGTTCTGTCAGGAATTTTTTCCTAAGTTCTGGGTTGGGTTTCTATTTGATTAGTTTCCATTCATTACTTCTTGTCCTGACTTCAGGTGATTGGAAGATTAGGTTGATCCCTTCTTCTTTGTGGCAGCCCCTCAAATATTGAAATTCTGCTATCATGTCACTCTTAGTCCATCTTTTCACTAGATTAGATGTACCCAATTCCTGCAACTGTTCTTCATATGTTTTAGCAATATGCAATATTCCAAGTGTGGTCTTACCAAGGTATTATAAAATGGTTTTAACACTTCATGTGATCTTAATTCTATCCCTTTGTTAATGCAGCTGCATTGGCTTTTTTGGCAGCTGCAGCACAATACTGTATTATATGTATTATAGCTGGAAGAGGGAGAGTTTTTAAATTTAAATTTACTGGTGGAAGTGGGCCCAAGTCAGGTTGGGTTTAGACTGTGACCCTCTTTCTATGACCATAGGTGTCAAGGCTAATGAACCCAAGCAGATCAAAACTCTGAGACTGGGATCCTTCTCAAAGGTCTTTTTTATTGAGTACATCATATCAGCACAGCTTCAAGGGAAAACCATTTCTAAATCTTTCCTGTAGTTTCTAATTAAACTAGGAAATAACCACATCCCCAATTGTCACAGACCACATTGGCGGGCTCTCCAGGCACTCCTTCCCCAACCTTATCCTTTGCCAGTAGAGATGAGCTTGGTTCTCACAAGAAAGCTCTCTGTTGTGTCTATAAAGGCATTCCAGCCTCCTCCCCCCTCCCCCTTCTGTGTGGCAACTGAGGAATAGAAAAATGGCTACTGCTAGGTTTGGTTCAAAGTTGACAGTTGGCTCTCCTCCCTAGTGAGTGAGAAGTATCTGAAAAAATACCAAATGCAGACAGGTTAACTTTTTTCTAGCCACCCCGACATCACTCGGCTGTCCTTTTGGCTTTGGGGGATTTTTCTCATGGCATTTTCTGATCAACCTATCTGCTGTTGCATTTGACTCTTCACCCAAGTGGCTTCCAAAAGGGGGTAACCCTTCCACTGTACTAAGTACTGTACTCTCCCCTTATACAGTCTAGAGTCCAGGATTCTTTTCACTTTGTAATGGGCTTCTCCTTGCACTGCAATGGGACCTGGGCTACCCAAGCTACTGGCCTTAGCCCTGAATCTATTACCGGTGGAAGACCAGATGTACTTTACCCAACAGGCATGGGAGTTTCAGCTCCACCATGGTTGGGTTAATTATTTTTACAATGGGAAAAGGTCCTATAAACTTAGGACCCAGCTTTTTACATGGCAATTTCAGTTTTAGGTATTTGTTAAAGAGGTAAGCTCTGCGGGGAGATCGTCTTTTGTCTGCCTGTTCTGTTTGCATCTCTGTGGCTTTTGTTAGTGCCTGTTTTACATTCCCTCAAGAATCCTGCATGGAGTTTACCCATTCAGTGAAGCTTACTGAGGGAAGAGGCCCCTGAGGGAACTCAGGCATTGGGACAAACTCTACTCCGTGGAGTAAGATATAAAGCCCATGCTGCTATGTACAGCACTGTTATATGCTACCTCAGCAAAAGGCAATAGGTCAGCCCAATTAGTTTGTTGATAATTTACATAGCTTCTCAAGTGCTGTTCTATCATTGTGTTAGCTCGTTCCACCACCCCATTGGTACTCAGATGAACAGGAACAGCTTATGGGCTGAAGGAAGGCCAGAACAGGTGAGCCTGCTTGGAAAAAAGATCAATAACTATCCAAATCACAGTGTTTTCCCCAGTTTCTGGGATAAAGTCTGTTGCTATTTCCTTCCAGGGTTGTGACAGTTTGGCCACTTGTTGTAACAGTCCTGGGGGCTTTTCAGATTTTTTTCATCACTGCATGTATCACATAGTTTTTTACATAGTTTTCAATGTCCCTTTTCATAGTTGGCCATCAAAACTGTCTTTGCACCAGATGCCATATCTTTAGAAAGACATACACTAAATCAGGAGTGTGGAACAATAGGCCCTTTACAACCTGTGGACCTGGCTAGCTCAGGAATTCTGGGAGTTGTAATACATAGATCATAAAGGGGCCATTGTTCCCCACCCTTGTGCTAAATAAATACATAGGCTGCAAGCTGGAGGCTGCAAAACAGGTTGGGTGTGCCATATTTCCCCTGGACCATAGATTAACCCCCTTCCTCCTCCCCCAGGATAAATACAGCAAATCTGTTATTTTGTTCTTCCAATTGTCATGGCTCTCACTTGTTGCAATTGTACTCATCTCCACCTCTCCTTTTTTTCTCTCCCCTTCTTTCCTTCTCTCTCTCTTTCTCTTTCTCTTTCTCTTTCTCTTACTCCAGTTTGTTGCTCAGCCCAACTGCCAGCAACTACTAGCAACGCTTTGGTATGACGGCTTTCCTGGATGGCGGCGGAAGCATTGGGCAGTCAAGCTTTTGACCTGTGTTACTATTGGACTGCTGTTTCCAGTGCTTTCTGTGGCCTATTTGATGGCACCCAAGAGCAGGCTGGGACTGTTCATTAAAAAGCCATTTATCAAGTTTATCTGCCACACAGGCTCCTACCTTACTTTCCTCTTCATGCTACTGCTCGCATCCCAGCACATTGTCAGGACAGATCTACACATGCAAGGACCTCCTCCTACTGTGGTGGAATGGATGATCCTCCCCTGGGTTTTAGGTAAATCAATGAAGGCATGGAGGGTTAACAAGAAATGATTGCAGATTAATTTTGATGGGGATTTTGTTTTGTTCCATGCAAATAAATTTGGCCAATAAGACAATGTCAGGACAAACAGCTGCTGTCTCTTCTATAGGAAAAAGGGTACCTCCTTCTCCACATTTAGCCTGACTCTCTGTTGCAGTTTTGAAACCAGAGGAAAGGACAACCTATTCTATCCCATTATCTATGGAGAGTGTCAGTCATCCAGGTCATAGTTGTCCCAAAGGTACTTTTTCAAGAGGCAACCGGACCTTCTCTGTTTTTCCTTGAAGACATTTCATATCTTATCCAAGAGGCTTCTTCAGTTTTGATCAACTGGAAGTCCAAAGAAAGTCCAGTTGCTTCTTGAAAAAGCACCCTTGGGAATCCTATCCCATCCCATCCCATCCTTAATAATAGAATGCAAACTCCAGTTGTAGAAACAGATGTAGGGGTGGGAAGGACAACTAGAATGACTATATTTTTATCAAGATAGAATGACTATAGTTTTCCTGCCCTGTTATTAAGGCTTTTTGGACAGAATAATGTGTGAAATAGAAACAAGATAATTGACTTAGATGTCCTTAGATCTGATTTAGAGGACTCTTGATTGAATTAGAAGGATTAAGATGGTGAAGAAAGATAATATGTCTAGTAATATCCATCCAAGGAATCTTACAGATAAATTTGTATGTCTTACTATGTCTTATCTTGCAACTGACACTAAAAGGAGGGACCTGAATTTTTTTTCAATGCTGGATTACAAGTATTATCACTAATGATCATGTTGACTGAAGCTTCACTGAGCTGGAGATGAAATAACATGTAAAGGATGACTGATTCCTCACTTCTGTAAAATATTCTTCATGTTCATAACATTTGAATGAAATACTGGATATGAACAAATATTCAATAAATATATACTTTTAATTGGCTAAATGAATGAGTGAGGGATTTGACCACCCAACTTGTAGAATTTGACTCTGAGTGATAACAATAAAAGCAAAATCACAATTTCCCAACAATTTGACTACAAATACATATATAGCAAACTTTTTTTCTGATTTGTCTTGTTTCTTGACATTATGTATACTCCCTTGATGTTGCATGGTTAGATAAAAAAACATAGCAAACCATCACAGATTTAAACATGATTCGATCTGGTTAGTAGAGGAATAGGAGACTATCAAGAAATCCTTGAATTGTAAGTTAGCAAGGAAGTTGAGAGAAAAAAATAGCCTGGGAAACAGCAGCAAATCTCTTTCATATTCTTTCCTAGAGAACTCCAGAGATCTGTTATGAAATCCATAACAATTTTATCTCAGCTCAAGGATTTGACTTTTCTTTCCTCTGGATGTTAAGTCAAAATGATGCCTTTCTAATGTAATAGAACATTTCAACTTACTGCAATTCAAAGGATCATACTGGAAATCAACCCACAATCAAAGAATTGCAAGGGAAGGAGGTGAACAGTTGAAGATTTCATCCATGGCTTCCTAATTCATGCCTGATGAACCTCTTCAGATCTGTGAATCCACTGTACAAAGGAAGTGGTGGTTTCTGCTATGTCATAAATCCTATGCTATACAAAATTAAGTAATATTACAGAGGTGCTATGCAACCCATAACTGCATTGTATGCTGCATTTGCAGTT
Organism: Laticauda colubrina; assembly: GCA_015471245.1. Classification (NCBI taxonomy): domain Eukaryota; kingdom Metazoa; phylum Chordata; class Lepidosauria; order Squamata; family Elapidae; genus Laticauda; species Laticauda colubrina. The sequence goes on from BLBF01000058.1 coordinate 23,651,246, forward strand.
AACTTAAGCAAACTTATAACCCAGATATGGATCCCAATAATACCAATTTGGCATGTTTCAGGGCACATTCTTGGATGCAAAGTTCTTAGTAAGAGATGAATGTAATCACAGATAATCTAAAAGTACGGTACAGTGGCTAAATTGATTGATTGATTGATTATGTGTCATCAGGTTATCAACAACTTCTTAGCAACCAGATAAATGTTTGTGGAAATTCTCACTCATCCAAGTGATGGTTGTTCCAAAGGTGCTTTTCAAGAAGCACCTTTTTGTTTTTCCTTGAATATATTTCAATTCTCATTAAAGAAGCTTCTTCAGTTCTGATTGACTTCCATTCTTCACCATTCAGTCAGAACTGAAGAAGCTTCTTGGATGAGAAATATCCAAGAAGAAATAAGGGGATAGCCATACTGGACTTAATTCTTACAAACAGAGAAGAAGTGATAGAGGGAGTTGAAACTGCAGGAACCTTGGGTGAGAGTGACCATGTCATACTATAACATAATGCAAACACAAGCAATAAAAGACAATGATACCAGAGTCCTAGACTTTAAAAGAGCTGATTTTAACAAGCTCAGAGAGAACTTGGGAAAGATTCCTTGGATGAAAATCCTTAAGGGGAAAACAACTCAAGAAGCTTGGGAAACTCTGAAAAATATGATCATAAAACCCCAGTCCAGCACAATACCACGGAAAAAGAAAAAGTAGAGCTCCAAGAAGAAACCAGCAGGGCTGTACAAAGATCTCTCTGGCAAACTGAAAGACAAAAAAAAAGCACAAGTACAAAAAATGGAAAGAGGGACATACAATTAAGGCAGAATATCAGCAGATAGCCAGAATCTGCAAAGACAAAGTCAGGAAAGCAAAGGCTCAGAATGAACAAAGACTTGAAAGTCAAAGATAATTTTAAAAAGTTTCTTCCAACATATAAATAACAAGAAAAAAATCAAGGAAAAATCAAGGAAATCAAGGTCCACTAAAGAGAGAAAACGGCAAAGAAGTAACAAGCAGCAGAGAGAAAGCAGAGATGTTAACTCATTGTTTGCATCAGTCTTCATGCAAAAAGAAACAATAGTCCAACCTACCAAAAACATAACCGTAAAAGACAAACTAGAAATAAATGTTAAAATAAGCAAAAAAAATGGTAAGAGAACACCTATCTGGTCTTGATCAATACAAATCATCAGGACTTGATGGTTTATATCCCAGAGTCCTAAAGGAGCTGGTAGATGTCATCTCAGAATCACTGTACCACATCTTCCAAAAATATTGGATCACCAGGGAACTACCAGAGGACTGGAAAAGAGCTGGTGTGGTTCCCATCTTCAAAAAGTGGGAGAAAACAGACCCAGGAAACTACAGACCAATCAGTCTAACATCAATACCTGGGAAGATACTGGAAAAGATAATAAAAAACAAATCTGCCAACATCTAGAAACAAGTAAAGTAATAAATAGCAATCTGCATGGGTTTGTTAAAAACAGATCATGCCAAATCAATCTTATTTCATTCTTCAACATTACATAATCAGTAACCAGCAAAATACTGTGGACATAATACACTTAGACATTCAACAAGGCATTCAAAGTAGACCACAAGCTACTTCTTGGTAAGTAGAAAAAAGTGGGAAAGATAGTATCACCATCAGATGAATTTGTAATTGTCTGACAAACCATACTCGATGAATAGTCCTTAATGATACTACATCTGCATGGAGGGAAGTAAGCAGTGGGGTACCACCAGGTTCTGTCCTAGGCCCAGTATTCTTCAATATCTTCATAAATGACATAAATGAGATGAGGGAATAAAAGGGGAACTTACCAAATTTGCAGGAAACTGACAGGAATAGCCAAACCCATAGATGATAGGCTCAAGATCCAGGTGGAACTTGACAGACTGGAATACTGGGTCCTATCTAACAAAATGAAATTAAATGTAGAGAAAAATAAAGTCTTACACTTAGGCAAGCAAAACCAAAAATACACATACAAACTGGGTGAAACCAGGCTTAATAGCAGTAACTGTGAGAAGGATCTTGGAGTCTTAGTGTAAAACCAGCTAAATATGAGCCAGCAATGTGTGGTGGCAGCCTAAAAAGCCAATGCAATCCTAAGTTGCATTTATAGAGGGATACAATCAAGGTCAAGTGAGGTACTAATACCACTCTATAAAGCCTAAGTAAGACCATACCTAGAGTACTGCATCCAGTTTTGGTTACCACGCTATAAAAAAAGATGTTGAGATTCTAGAAAAAGTGCAGAGTAGAACAACCAAGATGATTAGGGGACTGGAGGCTAAAACATACAATAAATGGTTGCAGGAACAAGGCATGGTTAGTCTAGTGAAGAGAAGGACCAGGGGAGACATGATAGCAGTGTTCCCATGTTTGAGGGGCTGCCATGGAGAGAAGGGGGTCAAGCTATTTTCCAAGGCACCTGAAGGCCAGACAAGGAATAATGGATGGAAACTGAACAAGGAGAGATCTAGAAATAAGGAGAAATTTTCTGACAGTGAGAGCAATCAACCCATGGAACAGAATTTACTTTCAGAAGTTTTGAGAGCTTCATGACTGGAAGTTTTCAAGAAGAGACTGGACTGACATCTGTCAAAAATTGTGTAGAGTCTGCTTGGGTGGGGGGTTGGACGAGATGACCTACAAGGTCCCTTCCAACTCTGTTATTCTGTGTCTGTTTCTAAATGAAACATCTTTCAAGTTGCCTTTTGAAAAAGCACCTTTGGGATAATCAACCTGATTCTTTAGATCTTCTAATAATTGGCTGCTAAATTTGCTTAAATTGCTGAGTTGATTTCTACTGTCATGTTTTGGTATGAAATGTAGAGATAGAAATTGTTACCATTATGATAATTATGTCATTTTTTTCACCATGTAGCTCTTATTCATTGCTCTGTCATCATCTCACACAATATATTTTCATTTATAATTATATTTATATTTCTTGCCTTTGGTTTGTAGTGTCATCAAAGCCAGCTGAGGGTCAAATTGGCACAATGGTGATAATACAGTATTTCCCTCTAATTTTAGTGTATTTCTGAACCATTCATTAAAATAATTGTGAAATAGCATCTATCTATCTATCTATCTATCTATCTATCTATCTATCTATCTATCTATAGATTTATGTGACTACCCAGTTCACTCTCAGTGACTCTGTGGCTTAGAAAGATAATAAAACGTAAATACTTTATAAGATAAAATAAAATACAAGTGGTCCTCAACTTACTACAGTTTGTTTAGTGACCATTCAAAGTTACAACAGTACTGAAAAAAGTAACTTATGATTGTTTTTCATACTTATGATCTTGGAAGAATCCCCATGATCACGTGATCAAAATTCACATGCCTGGCAACTTACTCATAGTTGCATAGTCCCGAGTCACGTGATCCCTTTTTGTGATTTTCTGACAAAGTCATTGAGGAAGACAGATTCACTTAACAACTGGGTTACTAACTTAACAATTGCAGAGATTTCAAGATGCAGAGATGGCAAGAAAAGTCGTAAAAGGGGGCAAAATTCACTTAACAACTGTCTCAACATAAATTTTGGGCTCAATTGTGGTTGTAAGTCAAGGTCTACCTGTACTGCAGAAAATATAGTTAAAATATATAGTTACAAATGTAGTTAGAAATAGAAAATATAGTTGAAAAATCCCAATCCATTTTCGAAACATCCATTCATATCATGTGTCTAGAAGGAGTTGGCCTTAGTAAGGGAGAAATTATTTAATAAATGCCAGAACCGGAATGCAAAATGGAATGTGGTATTTTAGCCAATTAACTTGACTTTTTGTCTCGATAAAGTCAGCCCTGAATGATGGTGAAGATTCCTTCTGAACTGAAGAACCTTCTTTTTTTTTACAGCCTCTGATTATGTTTCAACTAACATGATTCCTTTTCCTTTTGATTTACTTTCATAGAATCTATTTTTTAAAAAAGAATAAGAAATTAAGGGTTATGTGAGGGGATTCTAAACAAAGAAATGCAGTGAAATTATGAACTGTAGTTCCTCACTTTGACAGCTCTTAAAAATGAATCAGAGACTGAATGGATTCTTCAAATTGTAGCTTTGAAGTGGAACTTGGGTAAAAGAAAGTTGATGCCTTCTACGCTTGCCAACAATCTTTATTCAATATGTTTCCAACTCAGTTTTCTCATCTTTTTTCTGCTTTTGAGAAGGAGAAATCTCTCTCTGTATCTAGACTCAGAATAAGGCAGCTATTCACAATGATATTGATGATAATAATCTCACAGTTCCAATCTCTTTTTCAAAATAATTTTTAGAACTGAGCAGAATAACAGTTGAAAGGGACTTTTGGAGGTCTAGTCCAACCCACTGCTCAAGCAGGAGACTCTATACCATTTTCGAGAAATGGTTGTCCAGTCCCTTCTTAAAAGTTGGTCTCCCATAAGTAGTAATAATACCCTGGGATTATTGATAACACAGAAGAATTAGAGTACAATTCCCTGCAAATAAGTTAATTGGAAGGAGGGTTGTTGTTTTTTGACAAAATAGTTCCCATTGTTGAAAAATAATTTATATAAGATACTAGTACTTTCTCTGCCGACAGCAGGACAGTAGCTATAGGAACAATTCTGATTTTTACTGTAAACATAACTCATGGGTTTGTACCTCAAAAAATCCACTACCACCTTAATTGTACAGGCAAAGAACTTTAGCGAGCAAGGAAAAGGTACTAGGCCTCCTTGGGGGTCTCTGCACTTTGTTGTTTCCTAGCAGACCTTTCATTACCCAAATAGGTGATGAAGATGATGTTACCTAGTTGGGTAATAAAAAGTCTTCAAGAAAACAACTAAGCTTAGAGAGCACCAAGAACCCACAATTCTTCTCCTTTTCCTTCTCCATCTCTCCTCCTCCTCCATCCTACTCCCTTCTAGCACTGATGATGTTATTTAGTTGGGTAATAAAATGTTTGAAAGAAAGCAACCAAGCTAAGAGAGCACCAAAGCACCCCACAATTCAACCCTGAGCTACAACCTCTATTCATAAGGTTAGAAGAGACTGTTTGTGGCAGCATGAAGCCAGTTTTTCAACTGCAATTCCAAAGAGAAATAGAAGAAAGGAATTGAGAACGCAACCACACATTTCAATGTGGAGGGCTACTGTTTTGTCACTGCTATTATTATGAATGTTTCCTTTTTTTCTGAATCACCCAAACTGCTCTCATTTCTCTGTTGGAAAAGCTGCAGGTCCAGATCTTGACCACCTCATAATTAAACAGGCACAAAGCAGCACCTTCCTCCCATGAACGTTTTACTGAATTTTTTTTTCTTTGCTAAAAAAAAAGCTAATTTTCTTTCATCAGCTGAAAAGGAAATCAGGTTGGGGAGATAAAGCAGATCCTATCCCCATGTGGCATTAGCCAGGAAACCTCTGATTTTTGACTGAAACTAGCCCAAAGCTAATAAATATTTATGCAGTCCTAATGGGGCAGTGATGAAATGCAAGCCGATGGGTATCGTGTCTCCAATTGGCAGAGTTGATGAGTGATTAGAAATGGGTGGAGACAATATGGAAAGCCTTTAACCATATCATTCCAATTTCTTCTGTACTTTGTTCATTCCTTTGTTCAGGGGTGGGATTCAAATTTTGTAACATCCTGTTCTGTGAGTGTGGCTTAATTTGTGGGTGTGACTGGGCGGACATGGCTTATTGGACACATGACCACATGGGCATGGCTTGGTGCCCATGTGACTGGCAAACCATACAAGTGGTCCTTGCTTAAAGTCCGGTTGCTTACAAGTGTTCTAATTTATCTCCCCAGAGCTACTTGACCTGTTTTTGGAGTTTTGACAGCCCCCCTCCCTTCTAAATCTGCTATTCTTTGATTTTGTAAGAATCTCCTGCTGGAGCAGAGGGTTGGACGAGATGACTTCCGAGATCCCTTGCAGGCCAGCCCTAGATTGCTGTGCTTCAAAGTGTCTTCTGAAGCCAGAGTTTATGTTCTTCCTTCCTCTTCTTTTTTTCCTCCCTCCCTCCTTCCATGTATTTATCTATCCATTCATATATCTCATTCACTTTTTCCTCTTTCTTTCTTTCTTTCTTTCTTTCTTTCTTTCTTTCTTTCTTTCTTTCTTTCTTTCTTTCTTTTTTCTTTCTTTCTTTTTCTGTCCTTTCCTTCCATTCCCCCTTTCTTCCTTTCACTTCCTTTCTCTCTCTTCTTTCTTTCTTTCTTTCTTTCTTTCTTTCTTTCTTTCTTTCTTTC
>BLBF01000058.1:23657498-23681510 GCA_015471245.1 Laticauda colubrina
TTCTTTCTTTCTTTCTTTCTTTCTTTCTTTCTTTCTTTCTTTCTTTCTTTCTTTCTTTCTTTCCCTATTCTCTTTCTTTCTTGTCTCTTCCTTCTCTTTCTCTCTCACTTTCTTTCTCTCCCCTCTCTTTCTTTCCTTCTTTCTTTCTATCTCTCTGTTTCCCCCTCTCTTTCTCTTTCTCCCCCTCTCTCTCTTTCTTTTACTTTCTGTCCCTTCCTCCCACCCCCCCTTTCTTCCTTTCACTTCCTTTTTCCCTTTTTCTTTCTTTCTTGCTCTTTCTTTCTTTCTCTCCCTCTTTCTTTCGTGAACTTTCTCTCTCTCTTTCTCTCCCTTCCTGTTTCTCTCTTCTTCCTTCCTTCTCTCTCTCTCTCTCTCTCTCTCTCTCACACACACACACACACACGGAGTTCCCCCTGCTTTCGGAGCACCTCTGCTGCCGCTTGCTTCTCCTGGGCAGCGGAATTGGTGGTGTTGGCATTCCAAAAGGGAGGGGACTGCTCCCTTCATGCGGTGGTGGCTATGGTGACGCTGGGCAGTGGTGTTCCGAAAGGGAGGGGGGAACTCCTGGGACTGCTCCCTTCATGTGGCGGTGGCGGTAGCACTGGGCAGTGCAGCTCTGAAAGGGAGGGGGGAACCCCTGGGACTTCATCTGGAAGCAGCGGCACCGGCGCTGGGCAGCGGTGCTCCAAAAGGTGGGGGACTGTTCCCTTCATGCAGCGGGGATGGCAGCAGCACTGGACAGCAGCGCTCCGAAAGGGAGGGGGGAACCCCTGAGACTGCTCCCTTCATTTGGTGGCAGCGCTGGACAGTGGCACTCCAGAAGTGAAGGGGAACCCCTGGGATTGCTCCTTTCATGCAGCAGCAGCTCTGGACAGTGGCACTCCAGAGGGGAGAGGGAACCCCCAGGATTGTTTCCTTCATAAGATGGCAGTGGCGGCACTGGTGCTCTGAAAGGGAGGAGGAACCCCCAGGACTGCTTGCTTCATGCAGTGGTGGCGCTGGGTGGATTTGGCAGCTACTGTCAGTAAGCAGCCCCAGTGACATCCTGGTGGCTATGGGGAGCACGTCCGCCACCCCTCTCAGCCCCAGCACAGCAGAGACAGTGAACGGCCATGGCATGCTCTAGCTGCCACCGTTGCTGCATCACACTGTGGCCCAACAAAGGCCCTGTTTTGGCAAGAGGAAGCCTGGATCGGTGACGGGGGTCCCGAATCGATGAGGGGAGGTCTCAGGTTGGAGAGGGGAGGTGTGACAAGCCCCAGGTCAATGAGGGGAGGCCCCAGGTCAGTGAGGGGAGTCATGGCAAGCCCCCAGTCAGTGACAGGAGGCCCCAGATCAGTGAGGGGAAGCCACGGGTCAGTGAAGGGAGGCCCCAGGTCGGCAAGGAGAGTTGCGGCAAAGCCCAGGGGTTGTGGCGAGGGAGGTCCAGGGAGGGCTGGGCCTTTCAAGTGGTGGGAGGGAAGGGGCAAAACAAAAGGCAAGTGGTGGTGATAGGGGAAAGGCGATCAGGTCTTGCACTCACCCAGGGAGATAATCAGATCAGGCAGGACCGCAGCAAAAGGCAGGCAGCAATGGCTGGCTTGGCAAGCAGACTGTAGGGATGTGCATGTGCATGATAGTGTCATGCCCCTGGTGGAGACTGACTCTGAGGAAGAGGAGGAACAGCCAACAGGGAGTGGGAGTGTGGCTCCAGAGGTGGTGGTGGAGGCTAGGGAAGGGCAGAGGCTGGCTGAGAAATCAGAGGAGGATCCAGGCCCATCTCCTATTCATCCTAGGTCATGCAGGGAGGAGAGGATCGGGGAAAAGCGAGGTCTACTCAAGATTACCATGATCCTCCTCATGACTTGCAGCTGGGAGCTATGTGTATAAGTTTGTAACTGCGCAGTTAGAATTGCTGGAGTCAAAGTTGAGTGTTTACTTTGAAAGAGGTTTATCTTTGCTGGCATTCTTCCCATGGACTCTCCTCGGTTATTTTCCTGGAGTTTATGATTAGTTATTTTGGCTTGCTTCAGAACTCTCGTCAATGCGGTTTGTTTTGGTTTTCTTTTTGCCTCATTATTTACTTTTGTGACTTTAAATTGTGCCTAATAAAACAGTGAAGTAAGTTGAAGGCCTTACTGGACGTTAATGTATTTTGGGTTTTGGGCGATTTTGAGATACTACGGGTCATCACATTTTGACTCCAGCCACCCCTTCAACTTAAGCCCATGTCACACTGCCCAACGGATGCAAAAAGGACACAATGGACGAGCAAAATGTTCCATCCATTGTTATCCGCTCTCAAAAGGGGCAAAAATTTGCATAAGCAGAGCGGATAACACGGAAAGGAACGGACGTGGGGAGGACGCAGAGCGGATGTATAGAGGATGCAGAGCGGATGTATAGAGGATGCGTAGAGGATGCAGAGCGGATGTGTAGAGGATACAGAGCGGATGCGTAGAGGATGCGTAGAGGATGTGTAGAGGATGCAGAGCAGATGCGTAGAGGATGCAGAGCGGATGCAGAGCGGATGAGCTGCATCCGCTTTCATCCTTTCTCCATCTGTGCTACTAACGCTGCACGTCCGTTCTGCTTCCTCCCTGCATCCGTTTACCGCTGGAACGGATTTGAGTTGTGCGGATGCACAGCGGATGCCTTGCGGATATAGCAGATGCATAATGGATGCAGAACGGATGTCCCCCATATGCCTAGAGGATGCAGAACGGATGCATTGGATACATTTTCCGCGCAAAAGTTTTAGGCAGCCCAAAACTTTCTGAGCAGATGAAACGTCAATAAACGGATGCTGGACAGATAGAGAGGAAGCAAAACAGAGGCAGTGAGTACATCGCATTAACCAACGGATGGCAAGCTTTTTTGTCCGTTTTACATCCTCTTTGCATCCGTTGGTGCAGTGTGACATGGGCTTTATTTTTGTTTTTTGTGGTGTGACCATGGATCAGCTCAGAGCAGAGATTGCCCAGTTAACCCAGCAAGTGGCTCTTTTGACTGCACAGGTGGCACAAATGCAAGCTGCCTGGCCACACCGAAATTGCCCAGTGCCAGTGCCGGATAAATTTGATGGTTCACTGGCCCAATTTCCAGCATTTTTGAGGCAGTGCCAGCTTTACATGAGCCTTTGGTCTGAGGAGTTTCCCACTGGCCGAGATAAGGTGGGGGTTTTGATTAGTTTGTTGTCAGGCTATGCAGCACATTGGGTGACGCCTCTGCTGACCCAACCCAACCAGGTGTTGGACAATTATGCCGAGTTTTACCATCAGTTTCAGGCCATGTTTGAGGACCATGTTCAAAGCCAAACAGCAAACAGACGTTTCAGAGAGTTGAAGCAGGGGCGTGGCTCACTCATGGATTATATTGCTAGTTTTCAGGTGGTTGCTCAGGATGTACAATGGAATGAGGCAGCACTATCAGACCAATTCCAAGAGAGTTTGTCGTAGGAGCTCCTGGATGAGTTGGAACGCACTGAATGCCCTCGCACCTTTCAGGAGCTCATGCATTTGTGTCTTCGTATTGATGCTGGACTTCAGCAGTGATGGGTGTGATGACAGACAGAGACCATATCTGTTTCCAGCAAGACGGCGCCCTTGATGGAAATGCCTTTGGGGGAAACCATGCAGTTGGGGGCTGGCCTCACCTGACTCAAGTAGAAAAGGAGAGACGGCTTCGTGATGGTTTATGCCTCTATTGTGGCAATCAAGGCCATTTTGCAGTGTCCTGTTAAGACATCAACACCAGCTACGCCTGCAGTGGTGGGAAATGAGCATTGCTTGGCCTATGGAGGTCTGTAGATCAGGTTGTAAAGTCCTTAGGCCTGCCATCTTCACCAATCTTGCCACCCTCGCCATCTTTGACATCTCCACCACAGTTGTTATTGGTGAAGCATCTTGTGCTGAAAGCAACTGTATTCGTGCCTGGTGTGGGAGTGGTGGAGATCTCAGCTTTGGTCGACTCAGTCGACTTTTGGGTTGAAATCACACCCAATTTCATGGATGCTCATTTTGCCAAGCAGTGGTTTATTCCTCAGAAACAGGTATCCCCGCCAGTAATGGTAGAGACAATTGATGGTCGGCCCCTTCGATCAGGACCTGTGGTTGATGCAACCAAACACCTTTGCATGCATATTGGGCAGCATGTGGAAAAAAACATGTTCTATGTTACAGCAGTGGCTCATTTTTCGGTGGTGCTGGGTTTGGAGTGGTTACAGGCCCATGATCCATAGATTGTCTGGTCGTCTGGAGCTGTGCAGTTCCTTGAGAGGAAGTGTGCCAACCATTGCTTGTGCTCATGCAGGGAGTGTGGCTACGCCCATGGACCTAGATCTACCTGTGGAGTTGGTGGACTTTGCTGATGTGTTTGGAGAGAAGGAGGCAGATCAGTTGTCTGCGCATTGGGTGTATGACTGTCCAATCGTCATTTTTGCCCAATGCAAAATTGCCAGTGGGTCGGATATATTCTCTGTCGGAACCGGAGTTAGCTGTATTGTGGGATTTTATTGACAAGAACCTCCAGAAAGGGTTTATCTGGCCTTCTACCTCCCCATTGGCTGCACTGGTACTTTATGTAAAAAAGAAATTGGGGGAGTTACATTTGTGTTGTGATTAACGCAAGTTGAATGCAACCACAGTGAGGAATCAGTACCCGCTTCCCCTCATCCCTGAACTGATTGAGCGGCTTCCTCAAGCTAAATTCTTTATGAAGTTGGACTTGTGTGGGGCCTACAATCTGGTTCGCATTCGTGTATAGGACAAGTGGAAAGCAGCTTTCCGGATGAGGTATGGGCATTTTGAGTATACCGTGATGCCTTTGGGATTAACCAATGCCCCAGCTGTGTTAATACATTTCCTGCACGATGTTTTCTGTGATTTGTTCGATCAGTTCATGGTCATTTATTTAGATGACATTTTAATTTACTCAGACTCCCTGCAGGAACATTGGCAACATGTGCGGCTGGTGTTGCAATGTTTGCATGATAACCACCTGTTTGCTAAGCGTGAGAAGTGTCAGTTTGCACAAACCACAATTGACTTCTTGGGACATTGTGTTTCACCTGCTGGGGTGGAAATGGACCCGGAAAAAATACAATCGTTGCAGGAGTGGGAACCTCCACAGTGGGTTAAGGATGTGCAACGACTGTTGTGGTTTGCGAACTACTACCGCACATTTATTCCCCGCTTTGCTACCTTGACGGCTCCCCTTTCTAATCTGCTCAAGAAGGGGGAGAAGTTCCATTGGGGTGCTGAGGAGCAGGCAGCTTTCGAGGCGTTGAAAGTCGCCTTTGCTTCTGAGTCTATCCTCAAACACCCTGATCCAGGCCAGCCATTTGTGGTGGAAACAGATGCTTCCGATGTGGCTGTTGGTCCTCCAAGCCTATGCTCCCACAAGCACCTTGTTCCCATGCACTTATTACTCCCGGAAGTTGTCAGCTCCAGAACGCAACTATATGATTTGGGACAAGGAGCTATTGGCAGTTAAGGTCGCTTTTGAGACATGGTGGTACCACCTGGAGGGGGCTCGTCACCATACTGAGGTTCAGAAGGATCATCACAATTTGGAACACCTACGTACAGCTTGGATATTGAACCAGCATCAGGTGAGATGGCCCTTATTCTTTGCTCGATTTGATTTTCAGGTGACCTATGTTCCGAGTGGAGGGAATTAATGCACTGATGCCCTATCTCGGAAGCCCAAGTAAACCCGAAGGGAGAATAAAATCTTGACCCGGACAGTGATTCCATTGGAGTGGTTTGCAGCCACCGAGGAACCTGTGGACCTCCAAGTGAGGATTTAGGAGGCGCAGTGGCAGGACCCATTGGTGGCAGTTTGACATCAAGAATTGGATGAGAATGGGAAACAAGAGACTCTTTGGGCGTATATTGGGGACCTGTTGCAGTTCCATGATCACATTTATATGTCTGGAGGTCCTCTTCATGGCCTTATCCTACGTCAATGTCATGGTAGTCCGGCGGCAGGACACTTTGGGGTGTTTAAAACACTGCACCTCATCTCTAGGACATTTTGGTGGCCGAGACTTAAACACGATGTGTTGGAATATGTGGCGTCCTGTGGGATCTGTCGCCAAGCCAAGTATGCTCCTGGTGTGCCCCCTGGTCTTCTGCAGCCCTTGACCATGCCAGAATGACCAAAGGGGGCAGTTTCATTGGATTTCATCATTGAGTTACCACCATCGAATGGTGCCACAACCATTTTGGTGATGGTGGATATGTTGACTAAAATGGCCCACATTATTCCGTGTGTGGGTCTTCCATTAGCCAAGATAATGGCTCAATTGTTTATCTCCCATGTTTTCCTGTTACATGGGTTACCAGACCATATGGTATCAGATTGGGGGGCACAATTTCTGGCATGCTTTTGGCAGATCCTACTCGCGAAACTGCAGGTTCAGGCATGTCTGTCATCTGCTCATCACCCAGAAACTGATAGGGGGACAGAGAGAATGAATGCTATTTTGGAGCAGTACCTCTGCTTTTTCAGCAATACTCAACAAGACAATTGGGTGGAAGTGCTGCCGGTGGCAGAATTCGCTTATAACAATGCTCAACATGCATCCACCCGTGTGTCCCCTTTCTTTGCTAACTATGGGTTTCATCCATGACTTTTCCCTTTAGCCCTGTCTGATTCCCCAGTTCCGCAGTGGATATGTTCTTGCAGTAGTTAAAAGCTGTGCACCACATGGTCCGCAATCAACTAGAGAGAGCCAAGGAAGACTATAATGGTTTGCAGATCGACATCATCGTGATGTTCCACCATTAGCAGTAGGCTATCGGGTTTGGCTCTCTTCTCGATACTTACCAACAATGCAACCATCAAAAAAGCTTGATCACCATTACTTGGGACCTTTTCTGATGGTGATCAATCCTGTGGCTTATCATGTCTCCCTGCCACGGACCATGCATATCCATCCTGTTTTTCATTGTTTCCTGTTAGTCCCTGCCTCGGCCGACAGTCTGCATAGACCGGCTCCATCACAGCTGGCCCCAGTAGCCGCTCTGGGAGAGGAGGAGTATGAAGTGGATAGCATCCAAGATTCATGCCAGTTGCGGTGTCGATTTCAATATTTGGTGGCATGGAAAGAGGACCAGAGGACTTCACCTGGGTTGATGCCACTGATGTTAATGCTCCTCGTTTGGTCCAGGACTTTCACGCTTGGTTTCCTCAACATCCTCATTCACCTAGTCCCGGGGGAGGGGGCCTTATGGGGGGGATAGTGTCATGCCCCTGGTGGAGACTGACTCTGAGGAAGAGGAGGAACAGCCAACAGAGAGTGGGAGTGTGGCTTCAGAGGTGGTGGAGGAGGCTGGGGAAGGGCAGAGGCCGGCTGAGCAATCAGAGGAGGATCCAGGCCCATCCCCTATCCATCCTAGGTCATGCAGGGAGAAAGGATCAAGGAAAAGCAAGGTCTACTCAAGAGGAGATTGCCATAATCCTCGTGGCTTGCAGCTGGGAGCTATGTGTATAAGTTTGTAACTGTGCAGTTAGAATTGATGGAGTCAAAGTTTAGTATTGACTTTGAAAGAGGTTTATCTTTGCTGATGTTCTTCCCATGGATTCTCCTCGATTATTTTCCTGGAGTTTATGATTAGTTATTTTGGCTTGCTTCGGAACTCTCGTCAATGCGGTTTGTTTTGGTTTTCTTTTTGCCTCATTATTTACTTTTGTGACTTTAAACTGTGCCTAATAAAACAGTGAAGTAAGTTGAAGGCCTTACTGGACTCTAATGTATGTTTTGGGTTTGGGGTTATTTTGAGAGTCTATGGGTCATCACAGATGTTGCGCACGCACAATACGGACTGACTGGGCAGGTAGCAGAGAAGCGGATGGAGAGGGGTGGGGCCAGCCAGAGGCCCAATTTACCAGTTCTCTGAGCTACCAGGAACCATAACAACTGGTTCTATCGAACCAGTCTGATCCGGTGGAATCCCACCCCTGCTTCTGTTCCTTTTCAATCTAATTCTTCTTGGAAACTCGTGCACATAAAATTAAGAAAAAAATGAACAGTAACAAATAGTAATTTAAAAAAAACAGTTAAGGAGCTGTCCAAACAATCACAAACCAATCAGAGTAATTCAAGCTAAAAATCATAGCAATTACAGTGGTAAAAATAATTATGCAGTGGTAAAATAAAAAAAGAAGGAAGGGGTTACCTGTTTTCAATGTTGAGTTCTAGTTAGAAGAGTTGTATTTAGAACTCTATTCCTCTTGACTTGGGTCATCTGGATATTTGCTGGTCCGTGGTCACTATCCAAGGACTAACACTGATCCCTAACCCTTAGCCACATAAAATCCAGAATGCCAAACCAATTTCATTTAATTATTTGACAAAGTGACTAAATCAGTAGACAAGTGAAATGCTGTGGACAAACTATACTTAGACTTCAACAAAGCATTTGACAAAGTAGACCACAACCTACTTCTTGGTAAGCTAGAAAAAAAGTGGGATAGATAGCATCATCACCAGATGGATTTGTAATTGGCTGATAAACTGTACTCAATGAAACTTAATGGTACTACATCTACATGAAGGGAAGTAAGCTGTGGGGTACCACAAGGTTCCATCTTAGGACCAGTTCTGTTCAATATCTTCATAAATGACTTAGAAGAAAGAAAAGATGGGGAACTCATCAAATTTCAGATGATACTCAGCTAGATAATAGGCTCAAGATCCAGATGGTTCTTTAACAAATTTGAATACTGTGCTCTGTCTTACAAAATAAAATTCAATGTAGAGAAAAGTAAAGAATTTCACTTCGGCAAGTAAAACCAAAAGCACAGATATAGACTGGGTGAAACCAGGCTTAACAGCAGTAACTGTGAGAGGGATCTTGGAGTCTTCATGTAAAACCAGCTAAATATGAGCCAGCAGTGTGCGGTGGCAGCCTAAAAATCCAATGCAATCCTAAATTGCATTAACAGAGGGATACAATCAAGATCAAGTGAGGACTAATACCGTGTTTCTCATATAATAAGGCTGGGTCTTTTCTTTTCTTTTCTTTTTTTCAGCCCCCCCCAAATGGCTAGAACATCTTTTCAGGGGTGAATTAATTTCTTCCCCCCCCCCCCCATGCACCCTCACCTAGAGTGCCCCACGGGCAGCTATGCCTTGCTACCAGCCACTCCTAACAGCTAACCATGGCGGAGCATGGAGGGGTCCCTATCCCTGCTAAGTGCCTTTGCTGCAGACCCGGGTCAGCAGGGAGGTGGCGGGGATGTCCGCCGGCAGCATTTCAGCTGCTTCTCAGGTCTCCATAGCTTCCACAGTTCCTGCTGGTGCTGGTGTCTCTCTTGCCAGTGCCGTCTCCAACAACAGCATCTGAGTTGCTCCTGCTTTTCCCCTGTCCCCGTAAGAACTGGGGAAAAAAAACATTTTGAGGTACCTGGGAGTGCCGCACACTGCATTTTGGTTTAATCCCAAGTGGCTGGGTTGGCGTGAGAAGAGCCGAGCGAGCATCTCTGCTACTGCTACCCTTGGTGCTCCAGCTTCAGGCTCTTCAAGTTTCCAAAAGTCCCAGTGCACAGCCCATTCCTGTATTCCAAGCGTGCCCAGGCTGAGCTGCAGCTGTCTCTCTCAGCAGCACCGTCTCCAACAATAGCGGCAGCAGCGGCGGGAACTGGGGAAGCGTTTCAGCTGCTTCTTGGGTGGGAGAGCCGCCTCCATAACTTTCATGGTTCCCTCTGCTGCTTCTGCTGTTGTTGGAGAAGGCGCTGGTGAGAAAGGGACAGCTGCAGCTCGGCCTGGGCATGTTTGGAATACAGGAACAGGCTGCACACTGGGACTTTTGGAAACTTGCAGAGCCCGAGGCTGGAGCACCAAGGGTAGCAGCAGCAGAGATGCTCGCTCGGCTCTTCTCACGCCGACCCAGTGGCTCAGGATTAAACCAAAAGGCAGCGCGCAGCGCTCCCAGGTTCCTCAAAATGTTTTTTTTTCCTGTTGTTACAGGGATGGGGGAAAAGCGGGAGTGACTCAGACGCTGTTGTTGGAGACAGTGCTGGTGAGAGAGGCGCCAGCACCAGTGGGAACCGTGGAAGCTATGGAATCCTGAGAAGCGGCTGAAATGCTGCTAGCGGACATCCACGCCGACACTGCCCGCCTGCTGACCCAGGTCTGCAGCAAAGGCACTTGGTGGGGGTAGGGAGCCCTCTGTGCTCCATCATGATCGGTTGTTAGGAGCGGCTGATGGCAAGGCGTAGCTGCCTATGGGGCACTCCTAATGGCAAGTTTCCCCCTGCCTCCCCCCCCAATTTTACATGTTTTAAAATAGGCCTAAATTTGGGGGGATATGCTTAATTTCATTTTATGCCTGGAAAACATGCTGGGTCTTCCTATTTGGGGGGTGCGTATTGTTGGAGAAACACGGTACCACGCTACAAAGCCTTAGTAAGACCATAGCTAGAATACTGCATCCAGTTTTGGTCACCACACTATAAAAAAGATGTTGAAACTCTAGAAAGAGTGGAGAGGAGAGCAATCAATATGATAAGGGAACTGGAGGCTAAAACATGATAAACAGTTGCAGGAACGGGGCATGGCTAGTCTAGTGACGAGAAGGATGAGGGGTGACATGATAGCAGTGTTCTAATATTTCAGGGGCTGTCACAGAGAGGAGGGGTTCAACCTATTTTCCAAAGGATCTAAAGGCCAGACAAGGAACAATAGATGGAAACTGAACAAGGAGAGATTCAATGTAGAAATAAGGAGAAATTTTCTAACCCTAACCCTAACCCTTGGCCACACAAAATCCAGGATAGGGATGAAACTCAGTTTTAGAAGTCAGCCTCCCCAGACTAAAATGTTTTCAATAACTGCATGGCTAGCAAATCTTAATATAGATAGTCTTTGATTTACGACCACAATTGAGCTGACAATCTTTTGCTAAGTGTGACATTTATTAAGTGAGTTTTGCCCTCATTTATTAAGTGAGATCTTTCTTAGCACATTTTTCAGTGAATTACTGGTTAAGTTAGTAATACAGTTGTTAAGTGAATCTGGCTTCCTCATTGTCTTTGCTTGTCCCACATTACTCTGGGAGACTGCATCTATTATAAGTATGATGTCAGCCTTGGAACTAGAATGCTGCCACAATCTAGTGCCTGGGAAATTGGGAGGGGGAATTTCACAGAGTTTATGCAGTTAGACATAACAGCATTCTTCTTTTCAGTCAAGGTCATGTCATCCTACACCTGGTTGAGGAGTGGTTAGAGGATTGTCTCCAGTTGGGACAGATGGTGATTGGACCATGTTATGGACTGAGGGATGCAGGGGATGGGTGTTTGACTTTCAATTATTGAGGGAAAACCTGGAACTCTCAGATTCGGGTTTTCTCAGATGTGACAGTATGACAACTCTAATAAAATGGAACTTTGAGAAAATGCCTGTCTTGGAGTTGTGGTGTTGGAGTTTGTTTTTCTGGAATGCTGACATATGAGTCAGTTGCCAAGTGTCTGAATTTTGATCATGTGACCATGGGGGTACTGCAGTGGTCATAAATGTAAAAATGGAAATAAGTCACTTTTTTCAATTCTGTTGTTGTTATGTATTAGCATACTTACCTCTAACTGGTTGGTCCGTGGTGGTGGGAAATTTGAAGAGCTGTCACTGGCCATAGCCACAAGCAGCCCAACTATAAAAAGGGCTGCCACAGTTTCTTTGGTGCTCAGTCCTAGGAGGAAGTAAAAATAATTGACAATCATGCTGGTGTCCTGAGTCTTATTCCCACGACTTAACACTGGCGATGCTGAGACAAAGGCAACCAGCGAGCACGTGACAACCGATGAACACCGGCAACACATCGAGACAAAATGGCCAGAAACAACACGCCCGCACCCCCGCACTGGTCGATCCAGCAACTGAAGACTGGGAATTGGACATCGACTGATTCCTCATGTTCCTCGAAGGGAGCAACCTCCATAATATATCCGAACACAGGAAGAGAGCTGTCTTCCCCACTCATTACAGTCCTGTGGTATTTAAGATGGCCAAAGCATTAGCGGCACCCATCGTGAAAACAATGGCCTGGCCGGACCTGGAAAGAATACTGAGGGCTCACTACACACCAACCGTTTCCTGCCTCATCAAAAGACATGAATTTTATTGGCATGACCAAAAAGAAGATGAGAGCATTGGCAATTTCGTTGCAATGGTGAGGGACATTGCCGGAATGTGTGAATTCCTAAACATGGATGAAGCCATGAGAGACCGAGTGGTCCTGGGACTGAGAGATCTTACACTCCAGAGTCGATTATTAACAAAACCCAAAATAACACTCCAAGAAACAATAGAAGAAGCTACCGGAGCAGAAGCAATGCAGAAATCGGTGGCCACCATGCGGAAAATGAACCAAGCACCACCAGAAACTCCCAAAAACACCACCACCACCCACCACAAGGACATCGAGTCCCCTTCGGAAGATGATGAGGAAGAAGAAGGGGTAAATCAACTCCGGTCAGAACAGGGCAGAAGGGACCAGAACAGAAAAAGGAAGGAATTTCATTGTGCCGGTTGCGAGGGGAACCATCCACGTTCTGAGTGCCGTTTCCTAGATGCAATCTGCAAACATTGTGAATGGCGGGGATTTATTGCTAGGGCATGCCAAGCAAGAAAAAACTATGGCCCTAGACAAAGATGGAACACATACACACACACACCCAGAGAGAGGGAGAGACAAACAGGGAGCCGGTGGAACCAAGACAACAGAAACAGGTGAGGGAAAGAGACAAGCAATGGAAGAGAGGAAACACAGCAAACGGTGACAATCGGACACTCCAGCACAACAAATGCTGGGAAAGTATATATCCAGGTCACAATAGAAGGCCAGCGGTGCCGGATGGAAGTGGACTCAGGCTCATAATTATCAATGGTATCGTGGACACCATAAAAAGACTGATACCAGACATAAGCCAGGAAGGACTCAAAAAACAAACACTAATACTGAAAGACTACCAGGGGAACAAAATCTCCATAGTAGGTACTGGACAATTCAAAGTAACATTCAAAAAATACACCAGAGTCCTTTCACTAACCATAGTCGACCGGAACCGACCTAGCCTATTGGGACTCGAATGGTTTGCACCATTAGGAATCAAAGTCACAGGGATAAACATCATCACCGAGGCAGAATCGGAAGATGACCTGATGGAAGAATTATGGGATGTGTTCGACGGAGAACTGGGTAAGTACCGGGGGTCCCCAATTTCCTTTAGTCTAAACCCAAACATAGCCCCTATAAGAGTAAAGGCGAGGCTGGTTCCTTTCGCACTAAAACCAAAAATGGATGAGCAATTGGATAAACTCATCACACAAGGGGTTTTAGAACCAATTGACCACGCAAAGTGGGAACCCCCAATTGTTACAACAATTAAACCTGATGGGTCATTGCACATCTGTGGGGACTACAAAGCAACCCTTAACCACACACTACAACAAAGCGTATACCCGGTTCCAGTGGTACAGCATTTATTACATTCCCTTGGGGGGGGACATCTTTGTGAAACACAGGCATACCAATAGTTGCCCATTGACCCCGAAACAGTGGAAGCCCAGACAATTATGACACACAGGGAGGCATTCAAATGCAACAGACTATAATTTGGTGTCAGTGTCACCCCAGGGGTGTTTCAGAGCTTAATGGAACACCTATTGCAAGGGATAAAAGGGGTGATACCATACTTTGATGATGTCCTGGTATCAGCCAAGAACAAAGAATAACTGCATGACCGCCTAAGGGAAGTCCTAGGCAAATTCAAGGAGGTGGGACTAAAAGTAAAAAAGGAGAAATGCCAATTAGCCACCGGCAAAGTTGAATTCCTAAGATACCTTATAGACAGTGAAGGAATCCACCCCATGGAAAATAAAGTCAGAGAAATCAAGGAAGCACCCCCCACCCACAAATAAAACTGATCTGCAAGCTTTCTTGGAACTCATTAACTTTTATAATATATTCCTATCACAGAAAGCAACGATTGCAGAACCATTACACAGGTTGCTTGACAAGAAAACAACCTGGGCCAGGGGGCGATG
Organism: Laticauda colubrina; assembly: GCA_015471245.1. NCBI lineage: Eukaryota > Metazoa > Chordata > Lepidosauria > Squamata > Elapidae > Laticauda > Laticauda colubrina. Next base: position 23,671,531 of record BLBF01000058.1, read on the forward strand.
AGAAGGAACAGCATTCCAGGAGATAAAAAACTTGATCACATCAGACCACGTACTAATACAATACAGCGAAACACTTCCAATAACACTAACTTGCGATGCATCACCTTTCGGCGTCAGCGCTATCCTCAGCCACGTATTACCAGATGGGAAAGAAGCACCCATAACATTCTATTCAAAGACTCTGTCAAAGCCAGAGTGGAACTACAGTCAACTAGACAAAGAGGCATTGGCCACTGTCACCGGAATAAAACGTTTCCATGAATATATCTATGGGAGAACTTTCACACTGGTCACAGACCACAAGCCACTCCTGGGCATCATCGCAGGAAACAAAGCTACACCTAATGTATTGTCACCATGAATGACGTAGTGGTCAGAATTCCTGGCCGCCTACAACTACAAATTGCTCTACCAACTCAGAAAGGACATAAACCATGCTGACGTGCTTAGCCGTTGCCCTCTACCTGACATAGAAGATGACCCAGCACCAACCACATCGACCCTTCAAATAGAGACATTAGAAAACCTACCCATAACGGCAGCAGACATCACTAGGGAAATAGCTAGAGACAAAAACCTGATGCAGATTTTAAATTGGGTAGGAAAAGGATGGCCAGAAACTGAGATCGACGAGACCACCAAACCATTCCAGAATAGACAAACAGAACTCTCAATGCTTAAGGGGTGTGTATTATGGGGGGATTGAGTGGTCATACCAGACAACTACGCAACAACCATTACTAACACTAACCCCAGTTGGGAAATGCAAACATTTACCTGAGACCAGGGAAGAAGACAGGTTGGGAAGATGGGAACAGGTCCAGAAGGATAGCGGAGAAGCAGTCCCTGGTGGTAGTGGTCAGGCTGACTCAACCAGTCAGGAAATTCCTGGTAGGAGCAGCATAGCCGACTCAACCTTCCAGGACGTTCCAAGAAGACGAACAGGAGGAACAACAGATCCATCCAAGCAGTCCAGGAGCCAAACGGAGACTGACCTGCACAGATCCAGTAGAATCCATAAAAGCTCCGCCTACCTACATGATTACCTACAGTAGGCGAGCCTCCGATTGGTTGAACCGGACCAGGTGGGGAGGGTTGTTATGTATTGGCATACTTACCTGTAATTGGTTGGTCCGTGGCGGTGGGAAATTCGAAGAGCTGTCACTGGCCACAGTTGGGAGCACAACGATAAAAAGAGCTGCCGCTGTTTCTTCAGGTGTTCAGTCCTACGAGGAAGTAAAAACAATTGACAATCATGCTGGCATCCTGAGTCTCATTCCTGCAACTTAACAGTTGTAATTTCAAATGGTCACTAAACAAACTATTGTAAGTTGAGGATTATCTGTAGTAAAAATGAAAAATCAAAGCTTATGTTTGCCAGAGATCAAAAGGGTGAAGGAACCATTGCTAAGATGAATCACTTATTAAGCAAAAACAAGATTTCTCTCTTTGAAAAGTTGCACAGAACTTCTGCAGATTTATTTTTCAATTTTTTAAACTTTTATCTTGATAGAAATGAATCAAACCATCCATCCAACCATCCAAAGTGACCATCCATCTTTTCTCTGGTTGAATACATAGCCTGTCCCTTCCATTTGAAGCCATATTTTACATCCTTGTAATAATCAATTTTGGAAGCAATCCTGTTGTGTTTGATAGAAAAATGGAAGAGTCTATGGAGATTCTCAGTCATCCAGGTCATGGCTGTCCCAAAGGTGCTTTTTCTTGGTTTCCTTTGAAATCATTTTGTGTCTCATCTAAGAAGCTTCTTAGATGAGAGGCAAATGTCTTCAAAGAAAAACAAGAAAGTAGTTGCCTCTTGAAAAAGCACCTTTGAATAGTATGAAAGAGCGGCGAAAAACAACATATTTTAAGAATTTTAGAGTAGATTTTAAAATTGATAGAATTAGGAGAGATGACAAAATTAACTTCCTTGATTACAGACAAGGGACTAGACAACTTTATAAAGGATTGGAAACTGTTTGTGGACTTTCTACATGTTAAATACAATAATAGTTTAACAGGGATTTCAAAATTAGTATAATGTTTGGGGTAATCGTTAACTGGTTTGTTTTACAGATATATTATGATTAGATGTTGGGTCGATTTAATTATTAGACAGAGACTCATTTGGAATATTTGTTTATTTAATATAATATTTTGGTTAAATAAGGTTGGGAAAGCTTATAACTATTTATTGACCCATTATGTAAGTGGGAAAGAATCTATAAGGGTTTATTTATTTACTTTTCAGCATCCAGCCAGGGTGGGTTTTTTAATGTTCAATGTTAGATCAATTTTTGACATTTGTTTTGGGTTTTTTTTTTTTCTGTGCACAAGAATTTTTTTTCTCATTGTTAGTATTGGATGTTCATTTTCTGTTTATCTGTTTATTCTCACTTATGAAATAAATAAATTAATGAAAAAAACCCAGGATGGAATTTGGTGTTTCCCTGTTGTTACCAGTATGTTTTAATTAACTTTTCCAATGTGTGCTGCTATGGTGCCCAATAACAGCGGCTTAAGAGAATTGAAAGTTGTCTTTTCCCCTTCCCCTCCCCCCCTTACAGGTTTTATTTGGGGAGAAATCAAAGAAATGTGGGACGGTGGCTTTAATGAATACGTGCATGACTGGTGGAACCTGATGGATTTTGCAATGAACTCTCTCTACTTAGCAACCATTTCTCTGAAAATTGTCGCCTATGTCAAGGTACCGTAAATGAGTGCAGTGCATATATTTCTTCTGCATTACTTTTTTTTTATAATTCTTCTGTTAAATGACAAGGAAATTACTTTGGAGTTCTTATTCCCCTCCAAAAAGCTAAAGGAAATTTCTGCAAAACCCTAAGCACATTGGCATTTAGCTTTACTCTTAGTCATGTGTGCATTTGTGTGTATGTGTGTGTGTGTATACGCATGCATATGTATGTAAGTGTGTTGTCTTTCATTGTGCAGTCATCTCTCAGGTGTTCTGCTATTTGCTTAGCTTCCCCAGCTTCCTTTAAAAAACCCAAGTGAAAAATAGCAGAAAACAGGGACGACACAGAGGAATAAAATAAATTCAAATAGATTCAAAGAAAAGAGGAATCTATTGTAAGGTAAATGGCAAAGTAGAGGATGAAAAATGTAAGCTGTTTGCAGAGAAAATAAATAGGAAAATGTTTTTTGGACAGTTTTACTATGGATAAGAAAATGTGCATCCATGGCTCTGTTGCATCCCTTTGTGAAGAATGGGATGATTCACCATGGCTAACTTGCCATGGCAAACTCACTGTGGCCATTTTGCTGCAGCCAATCCATTGCAGGACAACTCACCATGGACAATTCCATGCGGGATGAATCAACATGGTAAGTGTTATCAGCCAGTTCCTTCGACATTATTTTGATTTTTGTCAATGGAAATAATTTGAAGAAACAGTGGTGGATAACATTGATTACCTTGAATTATCCTCAGGGGTGGGTTTCTACTGGTTCTGTCCACCTCTGTAGAACTGGTAGCTCTGAAGAGCAGCAGACATAGAACCGGTTCTATGTCTGCTGATGTTTTTGCCCACCTGCCCACCTGGGCATTTACCTGATGTTTATTTCCTGATTTTTCAACTTCAGCTGCTGAATGAGGCACAGCTGCAATTAAAAAAGCAGGAAAAGAAGGCTGTTTCAAAGGCTGCATCTGTTCACACAGCATGCTGATGACGATTTACAGGTGTGCGGCTCACAGCATGCAGGGAAGCTCATAAATCCCGAACCGGTAATTAACCCTGTCGTATCTCAGCCTTGGTTATCCTGTGTGGAATTGTCTGTGGTGAGTTGTCTCACAGCAAGATGGCCATGGAGAGGTGGCTGTGTTTAGTTGGCTATGGCATGTTGTCTTAGATCTATCTCTATGACCCTTAAAGGAAATAGTTCTTACAGAGAACCTCTGCAAATGCTTTTGGCTCTTCTCCTTCTGATGCAAATCCAAATATTTTTTTAGTTTTAACTTCTTTCAGGGGAGCATTTTGATGCATTGTTACTACCCTAAGTTTACCCTGGTTTGCCCCACCTAAGATCAGGAGAGAAGTAGCAGCAGATGCGAAGAGAACTAAGCAACAGAATGGCCCTTGACATCCTCTGAACAGACATAAGTCCAAGCCTGCCGACTCAGACTTAGGAACAGCTTTATGGCAAGAACAAAAGTTCTTGAGGGTACACAAGATAAAATCGAATTAAAAGAAAGAGAAAGGAGACCATTGAGGAAGGAATAACATTAAAGGAGGATATGGTTGAAGGATCTGACTTCCCTAATACTACCTGGAGGACCCTGAATAGATTTAGAGTCGGAGTGCTTAAATTAAAATCAATATGCTAAAGTGGCGGCTCTTAACAGATCACAATACCCTATGTGAATGTGGAGAAACACAGTCTGGCCCATCTGCTGGCATGTGGGCTACTACCAGAAACATGTATCGATAGTGACTTATTTTGGACCAATGACAAAGCTAGGAAGGTGGCTTCATTCTCTCAGTTAAAAGTTTTATGTAGACATTGAAGAAGAAGAATTACCCTGATTTAGGAACAGTTCTTCAAACAAACCATGACTATAAATGCTGTTTGAGTTGGGCTCTTTGGCTTGCACCAAGTTCAAATGTTGTGTTGCTGTTCCTCTGTTTAGTTATTGAAGAGTTTGGATGCGTCTTCGTAAAAGAAGTTTTGTGACCCTGCTTATTAATGCATAAAAGAATATAAAACTCATGTTTGAAACCCAGTGAAAAAACAATCAATATACTGTAAACAGCTGCTGGACCAGAGAAACTAAATCAGCAGAAATAAAATTAAATGAAAACTACATTGCAATGTGAAAGGAAATAAAAAATACACCATTGAAATACAGCATCTTTGGTGCCAAAAAATTAATAGAATAAATGCCAAACTTGCTTCCCTATAAAATGTGTTCCAAAAACTTTGGGAGGGGGTGGTTATTACTAAAGTAAGCAGGGATTACCCAAAGTCATTATTTCCCATCCATTACAGATAGTCCTGGACTTACAACCATTTGTTCAGAGAATGTCTATGGAGATTTTCTATCATCCAGGTCATGGTTGTCCCAAAAGTGGTTTTTCCCCACCAAAAGACAACTGGACTTTACAAAGCTTAAATTGTCCACTTTCAGCAACTTAACTAAATAAGAGAATCCCCTGTAGATATTAATAGTTCTTTAATTCTGTCATTGATTTCCTTATACAATCTGCACTGTGAAGTCACCATCTTCATTCATAAAAGGTAAAGTTTGGAAAATCTCATTGTGGACCAAGCTGCAGTTCCTCTGTACTGACCCCAGTGTGCTTTCCAGTAATCCTTTGAAGGCAAGTGAAGTTTGCACACTTTCTAAAAACAATACAAGTCCTCTTTGTGAAAATAACTATTTTTAAAGTACAGGTAGTCCTCAATTTACAACAGTCCTTTTAGTGGGCATTTGAAATTATAACAGCATTACAAAATGTGACCGTTTTTCACAGTTATGACCTTTGTAGCATCCGTGAGGTGAGGTGATCAAAATTCAGATATCTGGCAACTGACTCATATTTATGAGGGTTGCAAGGGTTGAGGGTTGAGGTCTTGTGATCATCTTTTGTGACCTTCTGACAAGCAAAGACAATGAGGAAGCCAAATTCACTTGACAACTATGGCAAGAAAAATAATAAATTGGGCCAAAACTCACTTAACAAATGTCTCGCTTAGCAATAGGAACCTTGGATTCAATTGTGGTTGTAAGTCAAAGATCATCTACATAGCAAGATCCTTTCTGAGTGGCTGCATTTGATTGCTGTCTGTCGACTTGCTGTCTTCCTGTCAAACAAACTTCATTTCTGGTTCAAGCAATTTTCCTGAGTTTTTTGTAATATCCAGTTCTGATTGACCCAAGAAATTGAAAAGGCTTCTTGGATGAGAAGTGAAATGTTTTCAGAGGAAAAAAAATCAAGAAACTCCAGTTGCTTTTTGGAAAAAGCATTTTTGGGACATTTGTTCAGTGACTTTAAAGCCACCATGACAATAAAAACAACTCACAACAAGTCATTACATTTACAACCGCCACAGCATCTCCATAATGACTTGATTAAAATTCAGGCAGCTAGCAATAAGCATGTATTTGTGACAGTTGAACCATCCTGGGATCATGTGATTAGAAAGAATTAAGGAAAAGGTGACCAATACAAGTATCTAGATTTCATTGTAATTCCATGATCTTAATTTATAATTTGGATCTTGGCATCTCAGGGAATCTTGTTTAGTGAGAATTCAGAATGGCCTGCATGTAGAAGGGACAGAAGTTGGAAGATCTCTACACCTAATGCAAGGAGACCAGTCTAGTTGGACAATAAGACAGTGAAATAATCCAATACAGTGTCTGAAAGTGTGTTGGTACATAGAGTAGCAACATTGGGAAATTAAACTGAAGCACTGAATTGCTCTCATGGACAATATTGGGTTGGTGAAACCTGGTGAAACCCTTTTTTTGGGCCCAACTTTCTCAAGTCTTTTCTCTTATGATTCTACCAAGAAAAGCAAGATACCCCGGATTCAGCCATTGTCCTAAACCACAGAATACTTAGTTAGGTTTTTGGCTTAGTGCACAGTGTGAATCCAGCTGTTTGTGGGTTATTTAGCAAAGCATATTTAATCATATTTGACTGAATGTAATTTATCATTTCCCTCCAACCTTCCCTTTTTCCTTATTATTTCAGCAGCAGTTTGAATTTTAAAAGAGAGAGCAGAGCACAAAAATCTACAAGCATTTTCCTGTTTATTTCTTTTAATGTAGGTTTTTTTGTGTCCTAGAATATATTTTGGGGAGGAGCTATTTGCCCTAATATAACATATTGTATAAGCTCACCTAACGCATTTCTCTTTTTTGTACAAATGGGTTGAGCTTAAACATGTATCACAACATTTAGGGCAATGCGGATGTTAGCTTGCAATTATATTCTAGTAATTAGATAGATTCAAGAAACTATTGTTAAACTGAGAGACAAGGAATTTTGCTTATTTTTCTTTCTTTTTTATACTCTGGGAGAAAAAATTCCAAAGTCCAAGTACCATGATGGAGGTCCAGTTGTTTCATCATCACTGACATCTGATTGAAGTCCCCAAGGATACTCTATTTTCAACTTTAGAAAGTTTATGTTTGTCTAGACCAGGGATCTCTAAACTTGCCAACTTTAAGATTTATTTTATGTCTTATTTTATGTCTTTATCACTCTGGGACTTCAACTCCCAGAATTCCTCAGCCAGGAAGACTTAGTTGTTGTTGGTGGGTACAGAGAGGGTGGGGGTAGCAGAATGAAAACTCTAAGTCCATTCTTGTTCACAAAGTCTTAAAATGTTGGGTCTTTGCCAGTCTTAAAGAGACCCACTGTCACCAATGAATGACAATGGAAAAAAGGAGAATTTGATTAAATTGTTTTTGATGGCATTGATGGTTACCAATGCTAGCATCAGGATCAAGAACCAGGAACGACACAGGGAGTTATTCCTGAGTTGTTTCTTTGTGTTGTTTATACAGACAGAATCTTGCCAAACTAAATCAACTATTTGCATAGATATACTCTGTGAACTACTAGGAAGTCTTTGCTCTCTTCCTGCTTACCAGAAATTCCAAGCTCCTGCTGTCTCTTTGCCCTCTGAGAAAAAGCTCATTCCTCCTGCCATTCAGGATTACATTCCACCACAGCTGGTGGCCAAACTGAGAAAACTTGAACTTGCAATAATAAATGCTTTTAATTGCATTTGTCTTTCCCTTGGAGACTTTTTCTTGCGCAAGAAGTGAAACCAAGAGAAAATAGTAATTATACCATTTCTAACAGGACTTTCTCCAAAGTTGGCCTCCAGCTTTTGGAATTCTCTGCTCTTGAGAGCCCTCTTGAAGGATCCTCCATACAGAATTAACATTATCATATTTTAGCAGGTTTCTACCCTGAAGCCTCTCTGATTTGGTTTGCTTCCCCTACTCCCAGTTTGATTATAATTATAATTATTAGAATATGTATAACTTCTTAGGATTTTGATGACTAAAAGGATCTTTTCAATGGACTCTATTTTTTCTTTTCTCACTTAGGTCTAGAAATAAGCCTTAAACACACAGTTCTTTATTGATTTGCCTGACTATTCAGTATAGATGACCAAAATATTATTAGATGCGCTTTCTTAGACATTGAAAATATTTTGTACCTTTTGTGAGTAAAATTCAATGATACTTCAAGGTATGCACCATATTACAAAGTAGAAGTGTTCCAACCTTGACATCAATCATTTGGAAAGTAACAGAATGATCTGGCCTTGAAATGAACTATTCTGATTTCAGAATGGAGTTGGAACAGCTCTTTTTAACCACTGGAACTCTTCCAGCATACTCAGAATGAACTGTTTCCAGAATTGTATGGATGTTCTGAAGTTGAAATATTTTGACATCAGAAAAAAGTTTCATAATTTGCATAATGTCACCTCTGAGAACCAGAAGTCTTTCCCACATACAATTACTAACTTCTGCTAAATATTTTACCATGCAACCATCTGTGGTCAGTGAGATCAAAAGTTGAAGTCAGTTTCATTCTACATATTGAAATTTCAATTATCCAAGAACCATTTGCAGAAGTTCAAATAAGATCAGTTAGTCCATGCATTAACTGTGAGTGAGGAATACATATGGCTGAGACAAGGAAGGAGTGTCCATCTCCTTATAAGTGAAGTCCAGGTGTAGTGTTATATAGGAATGACTTGAGAAATGGAGGAAGAGATGCTGCTTAGGGAATAGCAATAGCAATCTTAGTTAGACTTATATACTGCACACAGTACTTTATAGCCCTCTCTAAGCAGTTTACAGAGTCAGCCTATTGCCCCCAACAATTTGGGTCCTCATTTTACTGACCTCAGAAGGATGGAAGGCTGAGCCAACCTTGAGCCAGTCAGGATTGAAATGCTGAACTGCTGGCAGCCAACATTCTAACCACTGTGCCACCACATAATAATCAGATAAGAAAGGGCATAGACTACAAAAACAAATAGACAAAGACTCAGAAAGGAACCTCCCTAACTTTTCACTCTGTAAAAGAGATGACAGAAGTTTTGTAACAATCAGACTTACAAGATTCTGTTAATGTAGCTTTACAGTAAGGTTGAATTAGTTCACCTGGTCATCTTTCACTCAGATCTACCTGGGACTGCTGACATCAGGTCTTGTTGACATTCATTAGGATTTGGAAGGCTGCCTTGAGCATTTTGGCAAGAAAGCCAAAACTATCCAGGACAAGTGAAAAATGAGTCACTGAAATGTTTCTTTAATTAAATTGAACTCATTAGAGTTTGTCCTTCAGTTTATTCCTCCTTCTCTCCCTCTAAAACAAAAATCCTGGGTAGAAAAATGATTTAATCATGTTCAGCCTTTGTTGTATTCAGCAGACACACTGGCCATGAACCTAGCACATTGGGAAGAAATTTGTCAGGGACCATAAGACATATTTAGTATCCTAAGGCCCTCTTGGCATTAATTTTAGCTCTCAGTCTCTTTAGATGAAGACCCAGTGAAGTGTTAAAAGTGAGTTTTCTAAGGGCCTTCTACAAATCGAGTTCAACCCATGACGTTCACAGATGTAGAGAACAGTCTGAATTGTCAGAAACAATTAGAAGTCATGTAGAAACAGGTTTGTATGCAATTTCAGATCCTCTGTGCTGGAAAAGAATTACTGTTTTCACAAAGAAGTTTAAATATTATCCATTCCTATAACTCAATTAAATTTATGTCTTGTTTAGAGGCAAAACAAAACAAATCCACTTGTATTTCTCCCAAGTGGAGGGGTGGGGTAGAGTGGGGAATACACTATCTGACCTTTAAAAGTAAGCAAAATATTTGCTCCATAGCTCTAGAGTATAATAATTTCTTTCAGAGGGAGGAAGAGAGAAAGAGAGAGAGAGAGAGAGAGAGAGAGAGAGAGAGAGAGAGAGAGAGA
>BLBF01000058.1:23686017-23723681 GCA_015471245.1 Laticauda colubrina
AAGGAAAGGAAAGGAAAGGAAAGGAAAGGAAAGGAAAGGAAAGGAAAAAGAAAAGGAATCCTCTATTATGAGATGCATTGCACACAAAAATGGAACGTTTAGAGTATTTTTTCAGCTAGTTATGTCTAAAGAAGACATATTGTCCATTGTAGGTGGTAATATTAATCTCAGCATTGCTTGCTTAGTTGGCTGTCAGATCAATTCTCTAAAATGTCGATGGGAAAAGCTGGCTTGGAAATTGAGTTCTGCAGTGCTTGCAAAAACTTTGAGAGGAAGCATTCACTGGCTCCAGTTTTTGGCTCCTGGTTTTTTACCAATATTTTCATTTCTGCCATTTTTAGTGGTACTGTATCTTCCTTCTCTCCCAAAATAAATAAATGGCTATACACATTACATGTAATTTCAGGAGCAAATATTGAAAAGACAGCTTTCTAATGCCTAGAAAATGAGTTTGTTCTTTGATTTATAGGCAAGAATAATATTTAAAATATAACCTTTAATATCCAATACTTTCATCCTTGAATTGTTCTTGTTTTTATATAACAATGAAAAGCCAGATGTTGACTTGATGAATGGGACAGATGGCTGGTGTGATTTTTAAGAGAATGGGAAGAAAGATTTCAATAGATTGGCCTAAGTTGCAATCTGGTGTTATTTTAAAGCAGGAGAACTTAACTTTCGAAATGTGATTGCCAGTGTTTATTTAGAAACACCAACCCTATTCCAAATATTAAAAACTTTTATAAAGTGCATGGTCACTGAACCTGTTGTTATATCGATGGAACCCCATCCCTCCTTCCAATCCCATGATTGTATTATGATGATTGGGGGTGGGGAACCAACAACCTATTTGCAGCATTCAATGATTTTACCAGCAATTGAACATGAGCACAGGTAAAACTTTATAAATACAAACCCTGTAATATACTATGCAGTGTGAGGGGGCTTAACATTGGAAAGGGGGGGAGTGAGAATTATTATAGGAAACAAAGAAGCAGCAGGGCCCTTTTGAAGGCAGAGTGAAATTCACAGCAATGGCACTTTCTTTGGTGTCTCATTTCTGAAGTTCTTTCTGCTTGCCTTGAAAGCTGAAACAGTCATGATTAACACCCCTGGTTCCAAGTGACATTTTGCACTTTGAACAGATACGCAGCAGGGATGACATGCTAAGAATGGACTACCTGCAAAACAAGAAATTATGTCTGTGTGCCGCAGAGAAGGACCAGCCTCACAATGTGAAGTCAAATGCCATTTTGAGTGTGTTACTTTGAAGTCCCCCCTTAAGAGAAACCTAAACCTCTCTTTTTCCCTGTCCTGAAGAACATCTCTGAAAAGAAGCTTCAAATAATCAGATTGGGCTGCATTTCTGGACATGTGCTAGCAAGCACTTAAAATCCAGCACTGCACCTTATTCCTTGTTATATCTCAAAGTTAGACTTCATCTTTTTTTTTTTTTTCAGAAAAAGTCCAACTCCTTGAACAGCTATGTACTTTACCAACAAGGGAAGGGTCAATCTGTTAATAATTCATTTTCAAATGTTTTCTCTCTGTGTTCTTGGCAAATCATCTTTGCCACTGATATCCCAGCTGGAAACTGTTTTTAAAGCAGAGTCACAGAGGAAAACATTAACACATATGGAGATTTAGCAGAAATATTCATATCGCATCTGGCCTCCCCACCCTGATGTGTGTGGCTTTGACATCCGTTTGCAATCAGTGGTAGCTGCAGGGTGCAGAGGAGATAAAAGAGCTAGCTATTGCTTAATATAACCATTTGCAATCGGACTTCTCCAGAGGTATTGAGATTACAAGTCTTTTATTATCGCAGTCACTTGACCAGCATTACAGAAAATAATTACAGAGATGTAGTGACACAGGCTGGACCATAGGAGTCAATTTAGCTTTTTACACTAAAAATATCCCAGTGGTCTCCTGCTACAGCCAAATAAAGTTTTCAGGAAGGGTTCAGTTTAGGTGTCCTGGTGATGGTTAGAAGTTCATGACATTGCAGTTGGAGAAAATACGATGTACATAACATTTGTCTGATTTCCCCAGAGGAAAAAGTGTAATTAAGAGCCATTTGAATGAGTTTCTAAAGAAACACTGGTGAAATAAAATATGGAAACATTGGTGGAATAAATGTTTTAAATGTCTAACTGCTCCATTATGATCAGAACATACTTTTTAGGGCATCAGAAATCATCCACAATTGAGGTTTGAGAACTCTGGGAAGTTAAATATTGGAGCTTGATGGCAAAACAAACAAACTTTTAAAAAATGTTGATCTAAGGATCCAGCTGGAATGAACTTATCAATCTAGTGCCCTAATTGTATTTAAGTTTTCTGCTGTGTTCTGCTTACAAGTATCTTGGCTTCCTTGCCTGATCATTGCTTAGCAATGCCTCAGGAGAACACCTATGAGATTTGCACATCTAAAAAAACAATTACTTATCAACCAAGTGAAAAGTCTAGCCTTTGTGGGTGAAAACCAAAATATAAATCTAAGACATGTCTTCATCTCAATTTGAGTCAACCCGACTTCATTATTATAGACAGCCAAACACTATTGATTTATTTGATGAAGGAGTGAACTGTAACTACTTTTATACTGAAAACATTTATAGATTTTTTTTGCTGCAAATGGGCAAAGATGGACTGCTGATTTCAGCATTTAAATTTTCTGTTTATGGGCAGTAGGGAACTATGTTCTGTAGAATGGGAGGGGGGAGATGATAATTACCACATTTGTAACTGCTTCAAAGAAGATTGGAAATCATTTCTTGAGAAAGCTGTCTTTGTCAGTCTTCAAGATCTTCTCCTATCGCTTTGCATCTTTCGGCTGTCATAAGTAACGGGGGGAGGAGGGGAGTCTGGGAAGTGAGCTGGAGGTGTTACATTCTACTGTTGTGTAAAATGAGGAGGGGGGAGCATACATCAGGGTTAGGTTTCTATTTCTCGCTTAGCTTTCTTTTCTCTGCGCAGCTGCAACCCGTTATCAAAATATGCCAAGGGCCATGGACAGAGGCCTCATCACCACCTGAAGATGCCCACATGATCATATTCACAACTTCTAATTGGAAGATTCAGTTGAACTATTGGGGGTGGGAACATTTCCATCACTTTGTATATGTGATTCACACGCCTAATTTCTCAGATTCAGAATTCTATGGTTGCTACCACTTGACTTCCAGTAAAAGATATCTTTTCTCTAGACTTAAAGAGTCTAAATATTTCTTTCTTGAATCTTGAATGGAGCATCAGCTGACAGTCTTCTTGAGTTCTTGTTCTTCTTCACTTTTTATTTTACTCTTTCATACTCTTTTATTTCTTCTTTATTTTTTATTTTTAAAAACTTTGTAATTGTGAAATCTTTTAATAAAATTGTTAGCTAGAGATAAAAAGTAGATAGATAGATGATAGACACATTTATATCCTGTATATCCTTTTCCACAAATTTAGATTAAATAGCTTTATAGTAAGATGACTGCATAGACTTAGTTAGATTTATGATCGCTCTTTGATTATAAATAGTTTAACAAAGAGATTACAAATTTAGCTCAACTAGCACTATCTACCCACCCACCTATCCATCAATCCATCCAATCATTCATCCTTTGATCATTCTGAAAATCCTAAAATGTATGAATGTTGCAAATCTGGTGCAAACCTTCTTGTGTTTAAAACAAATCTATACTCATTAATCTTTCAACTAACATATTTGATCTTCTCCAAGCAGTCAAGATCTTAATTTGATCAGAACAAAACTGCTGCAAGTGATTTTCCCAACCAAGGAAGAATGCCTTCAATGTTCTCCTCAACCCGCTTGGAAGCTATGCTAGAATCACTGTATCAACAGCTCTACATTTTTGGTTGAGGGAAGATGCTCTGTTTAAAGATCTCAGCATGAAATTGATCCTGTATATAATAATTAAAATAGTAGTAGAGAGAATAATATACATTTGCTTTGCCGTCTTATTTCATATGGCTTCCAAAAGTTGTCCCTCTTAGGTCTTTCCGTCTGATCTGTAATTTGTGGTTTATTTATGAAAATAAGCAGTTGATGGACTATTAAAAAGGGTGATCTTAAACTTCTGCCAAAGATTCTCCCAAAGACTGAATCAAATACTTGTTTGAAATCCATAGATGCTGCAAATGGGGCTAATTTTGATTTATGCATATATTTCTTTACCAAAGTTTGAACACTGGCCCAGTGTCAAGCATCTAATACAAAGCCAACCTGTCCATCAGCTATGATGTTATCTACATCCTGGTAATGTCTAATGCCAAGAATGACACATGGAGATTCTTCCAAGTTGGGCTCTTTATTGTTTCACACCTATAGATAAAATCTTGTCAAACTGAAGACTCTACTGTCTGCATCTACAATATACTCTGGAAACTATTAGAGAGGTGCTGTCTTCATCCTTTTTCTCTCACACATACGGGCTGAGTTATATTTTACTCCTCTGGAATACACCCCCTCTCTCCTGGAAATCCATCTTATCATTACAATTCCATCACAATCCAACCACTGATTCAACTTGCAGGAGAAATGTCAGATACAAAGCTAAAAATGATAAGGAAAGAAATTATTCTTCCTACAATTCTTAGTGAGTTTTATGATGATTTCAGCCAATCTTTAGAGAGTTGACTTATTCATTTAGTACATTTGTTTGACACCCATCTCCCTGAAAGGCAACTTTGGCAGATTGAGATTGGGGTAGTTTGGTCGATATAGGTATAAAATGAAACCAATATGAGCACCCAGCAATCAAGAGAAAATGGAATCTCTTATTTTCCCCCAACTTCTTATCTGCTTGATCAACTTAATGCCTCAGCAGTAGACCAGATAGGCAGACAGCCTGTGTCTGTCTCCCAAGAGAAAGAATGAATGTTTTTCCTCCCAAATAAAGCCAGCAAAAACCTGTGATCTTGCCAATAAGAGGAGACAGCTCAAGTCCTAGTGCAGATTATCTCTAAAGCCCTGCAGACTCATTAATTCTCACTGCTGTTATTAGTTGTCCCCGGAAATTTTAAAGCATTCTTTTTATCATCTGCTTTGGACTTGCCCAATCCTTTTCTATTGGACAGCACTCTATTAAGGACACCAATAAAGTTCTCTCTGTTGGCTCAGAATGTGACAACCAGCCTGTTCTTTGTCCTTACATATTCATGATAAGTGATTTCATTTTTTTTTACTAGTCAGTGTTTGTAACTGTTAGCAAATCTAGTTAGTCCTTCTTATCATGACTTTGGTTGGCAGGAATACTAAAAGAATGAATCTGGGAGGGTTGTTCAAAGTTCAGTCTTTCAGCTAAGAACATCTTGTCCACAGATGACCATATGCAAAAAGGCCTTGTTACCATGTCCAGATTTGGCCTCATTACAAATATATTTCGTGGCGGGTGTTTGAACTCAAGAGCTATGGCAGATTGCAGATAGCTAGACAATTCTCAATTGCAAAAAATCTCCAATTCTT
Organism: Laticauda colubrina; assembly: GCA_015471245.1. Taxonomy (NCBI): domain Eukaryota; kingdom Metazoa; phylum Chordata; class Lepidosauria; order Squamata; family Elapidae; genus Laticauda; species Laticauda colubrina. Next base: position 23,691,497 of record BLBF01000058.1, read on the forward strand.
TAATAGATGACGAGAGATTTCTCTATAGAGAGTAACACAACCTGGGGCTTGCCCTGGGATTCTTTGTTTTAACATCCAGAGATCTGGGATGCAATTTTTATCTTTTATTTTATTTTGTTGTTTATTTTATTTGCATCCCTCATTATTTTTACAAATAATTCAAAGTGGCAAACCAATCCAACACACCTCCCTCCTCCTCCTCCCCCCATAACAAGAACTCTGGATTGGGCTGAGAGAGGGGGAGTGGCCCAAGGTCACCCAATCATCTTTCATGGCTAAGGTGGGATTTGAAGTCATGGTGTCCTGCTTTCTAGTCTGGTGCCTTAACCACTAAATCAAACTGGCTCTCTACACATTACAACAAATGGAGGCTTCTGTACAGGTAGTCCCCAGCTTAAATCATGATTGGGACAGGATTAACCATTGCTAAGTGTTCCCAAAGGTGCTTTTTCAAAAGGCAACTGGACGTTCACAGAACTGAAGAAGCTTTTTACATGAGAAGCAAAATGTCTTCAAGGGAAAATCCAGTTGCCTTTTGAAAAACCACCTGTCAGCTGTGCCTCCATTCAAAACCCAAGAAAGAAAACCTTAGGCTCCATTAAAATAGAAATACTTTATTTTACTGGATTTGAAGTTATAGCAACAAAAGGAAAGCAAGTTCTGAGACAAATAGGCATGGAAATTGCATATTGAAAGTTATCCCAAATTCCCTCCCCCAGGAGTTCAAACTGTTCATACAATCTGAGGTCTGTATAATGCCATGTGGGGTACATCTTCACTTTCAGGTAGTGCCTCATACAGCTGGTATGCCAAGACGGTTGACCTTGGCCTAGAAAATATAAGAGTATGCAGTTGTGCAATAAGCAGAAAAGCACCCCATCCTTTTCAGTTTACACATCTTCGCCCTCCAGCACCCTTCCCCCCCTCAACACCAAATTACCCTTCCCCCCATTTCCATGGTAGTTGGCAAGAGTCAAGCAGCAAAAGATGTCAAGAAAACTTCCTGGAGGTTGACATTCGACCCTCCTGCAAAAGAAGTGTTAGCTCTGGAAAAGAAAACATAGGAAAGTAACAGGGAAAGAACTATTCCAAATAAGAGCAAATAAGTTTCATATAAAATTATATCAAGGTTTATCAGGATATTTAGAGTGAAATGATTGTACAAGTTTAGGGGCCCTGACATTACAGTCATTAACCCATTCCAACTGAGAAGAAGGAAAATGTTTCCAAACAATTAAATACTGGAGGCTTCCCCTCCCGTTTCTTGGAGTCCAGAATTTCCTTAATTTCAAAATGTTGTTTCCCTTCAGTTAGGAGGGGAACTGGAGGGGGAGCTGTTTAGGTTGCAGAGGGGAGGTAGGTTCAGGTTTCAGTAACCCTAAGATGAAATACAGGGTGGATCCTCTAAGGGTTTTGGGCAGTTCTAACTGCATAGCAACAGGATTCATAACCTGTACAATTGGGAAAGGACCAACACACTTAGGTCCCAATTTCTTACACTTCTGGGTGGTCTGTAAGTACTTAGTAGACAAGAAGACCTTATCCCTCAGTTGGTAGTTTTTCTGTAGAACCCTCTTCTTGTCTGCCTGCTTCTTATGGGCTTGATGAGCATCATCTATGGGTAACCAGCCAGGCAAGCTGGAGCTGGGTTATCCACTCTGCCAGTGATGGGATTTGGGGTTTCTCCTGAGGTAGCTCTGGAATGGGTACAAAATCCTGACCAGCAGCTACTTTATTTTTTTAACATAAATTTTATTGATTTTACAATTAAAACAGACCAACAACACATACATAAATGTAAGAGAGAAAAAGAAAAGAAGAAAGGAAGAAGAAAATAGAAAGAAAGAGATAGAAAATAATTAAAAATATTTTCATCTTCAACAGTTTGTGAGATCTCCCTTTTATCTTTATTTTATGTCATATACACACTTAATCCTTGCATATATCTGTATATCACTACTACGGTTCTATCCTATCCTCTTTTGCCTTTTAGTGTGAAATCTATCTTTGGTCTATCCATTTGTACCAGCAGTTCCAGCTGTTGTAGTATATTGAAGTGTCTTTATTTTTTAATGCCAAGGTTAATTTGTCCATTTCTGCACAACTTGAGATTTTTTGAATAATCATCTCCTCTGATGGAACATGAGGCTGTTTCCAACATTGTGCAAAAGCCAATCTGGCTGCTATCAAAATATGTATTGTTATATATTTCACTTTTTTTGGTATTTGTTTATAAAAGATCCCTAATAGAAAGGACTCTGGTTTGAATTCGATTTGTTCTCTTGTCATTTCCTCCAGCCAATTTCTAATTTTCTGCCAATCTTTTTGAGCTTCTGTACAGGACTACCACATATGGAAGAAAGTTCCCTCTTTTTTATTTGCATTTCCAGCAATTCGGACTCATATTGGGGTGCATCTTCGCTAATCACAAAGGAGGAAGGTGCCATCTATAAAACATTTTCTTTGTATGCTACTGATTTTGTAATTTTATTATTTCTACCCTAAACCTTTTCCCATTCTGTTATGGTGATACTACGTCCTATATTCCTACTCCAGGCTATCATGTTCCCTTTTATAATTTCTTCTTCTAATTCTACTACTAAAAAATAATTATAACATTTTGTTATATTTTTTTTGCCTGATCCTAATAAAATTTTATCTAATTGCTGGAGTTTATTGTTAATTCCAAATTCTTTCTTGTCCTGTTTATATCTACTTTGAATTTGAAGATATGCCCACTTATCAGTTTTTAGTCCCCGCTCTTGAAGTTCTTGCCGCAATTTCAAATTTCCTTGTGTATCCAATAGGTCCTTATATTTAATCATTTTAGTGATATCCAGATTATTTGGGTGAATCATTGCCTCCATTGTTGAGATCCAAATTGGTATTTTTAAATAGTGTTTTTTCCGTATTTTCTTCCAATTAGTCAATAATGAATCTCTGATTAGATGTCTATGAAAATATTTCTGGCTAGTTTTCCCAACATCCCATAAAAAAGCATGCCACGCCCTTTGCAAGTCATGGCCTTCTAAGAATAATATTTTCTTATTGGTTAAATTCACCTATTCTTTCAACCATATTAAAGAGGCTGCACTATAATATAACTCCCAATTTGGAAATGCCAGCCATCACCTGCTCTTCATATCCTGCATTGCATTTAAGTTTATTCTAGGTTTTTTCCCTTGCCAGATGAATTTTACAGTTATTTTATTAATTTCTTCAAAAAAATTTTTTGTGTACTTTGATTGGGATCATCTGAAGTATAGAGAGGAATTTTGGAAGAATATTCATTTTAATAGCAGTGATCCTGCCTAATAATGAAAGTTGCAGCTTGCCCCATGTTTCTAAATCCTTCTTTACCTGTTTCATCAATTTATCATAATTATTTTCCTTAAGTGTCTTACAATGTGCTGTCAACCATATTCCTAAGTATTTAACTTTCTTTATTACTTGTATTCCCATAACTTCTTCTAGCTCTAATTTCTGTTTTTTTGTTAAATTTGGGGTCATTAATTTTGTTTTCTTCCTATTAATTTTTAGTCCTGCTGCTGCTCCAAATTGTTCTCATCCATTCATCAATTTTTGTCCTCTTTCTATTGGTTCTTCAATGAAAAAAATCATCCGCAAATGCTTGCAACTTATATTCTTCTTTCTTAACCTTTAATACTTTTATGTCTGGGTTCTGTCTAATTCACGTTAATAATGCTCACATATAGTGATAATATGAAGAGCAGGGGTGAGAGTGGGCAGTCCTGCCTGACTCCTTTTTCTATTTTTATTGGGCGGATATATTCCCTGTTTATTATAATATTAGTCTGTTGTGTATCATAAATGGTTTTTGTAATATTTTCAAATTTGGTGCCTAAATTCATATTATAAATTTTTTTGGATTAAAAATTGCCAATTGTCAGCTGGTGCTCCATTCAAAATTCAAGAAAGAAATACTTACCATATATACTCGCATATAAGCCGACTTTAGAACGCTTTTGTTTTCCCCCAAATTTGGGGGTCGGCTTATACGCGAATAAATCTGGCTGCCCGACTTCGCGCGATGAGAGCCAAGACTCTCATCGCCTTCGCCAGGCAGCGGCTTTGCGCAATGAGAGCCAAGACTGAGGTCTGTATAATGTCATGTGGGGTACATCTTCAGGTAGTGTCTCACACAGCTGGTATGCCAAGACGGTTGATCTTGGCCTAGAAAAGATAAGTGTATGCAGTTGCAGAAAGCAAGAAAGTGTCCCATCCTTTTCAGTTCACACATCTTCACCCTCCAGCACCCTTCCTCCCCTCAACACCAAATTACCCTTCCCCCCATTTCCATGGTAGCTGGCAAGAGTCAAGCAGCAAAAGATGTCAAGAAAACTTATTGGAAGCTGACACTACCTTTGGGACGATGATCTGAATGAAAGAATCTCCAAAGACATCACTAAGTGGTGGTTTTATTTTTGGACTTTTTTTTTCCCCTAAAGTTTTTATTTTTTACAACAAACATATGAACAAAACATAAAAACATAAAGCCCTCTTTCAATTATATACATACAGTGTGTCAGTTGGTTACAATCTTTTGTATTATCCTTTTTTTACCATTATTCACAAGTTATATAAATTCTCACCTTATCAGTCTAGCTTGCGCTTATATAATATCAATTAATAAACATTCATTTGACTATTTTTCCATCATTTTATACGAGATATTCTAATTTTCATTATGAATTAATCTTATACATTCACCCAATGTGTTCCGTCTGGAAAACGCGAGGTAGACCGTGTTTCAACAGTAAAAGTCTTTATTTCAACAATTATTGTAAAACGGAACGGTTTAGCTCTAGCCGTGGCAGCCTTTATTATACAGCTTGCCTGCCGGCTTGTAGCCAAAGACGGTTACTTGATTTTGACGCCTTTTGGTGGCTCTTTTGGATTGGTTCCTAGTGAACTAATCCCTATGCCGGCTTTTCTAGCCAATCACATTCGAGGATTTGGAGTAAACTATTTTATACAGAACACCCCTCCCCCCTTGGTTTAGTCCTACGTGGTGACGTAGTCACACAGGTAGGTGGGGCTTCTTCTGATTCTACTGGACTTGTGCAGTTCATTTTCACTGGGGACTTCAACCGGTTCGGATGGGGTTGCTGTCTCTCCGGCTCTTCTCCATGGAACCACCTGGAAGGGTGAGTCGGCCATTTTGCTACCGCTTGAGTTTCTCAGGCCGGTGGTTTTGCCTCTCCCTCCTGGCTTCTCCGGGCAGGTTGAGCTGGCTTGGCTGGCCCCTTCGTCTGGATTTTTTTTGTAAAAAAAATGTCATCTAACCGTAAGTTTCTTTTTTGCTCTTTTTGATTGGTTAGATGTTCTGGGTTTATTTTAAAAAGTTCTTTATTATTTTCTTGTATTTCTCCCCCCCTCTTTGGTTTTGTTTTCATCCTTTTTTATTATTTGTGGTTATGAGTTTGTATTTCTTTCAATGTTTTGGGAACGAAGCTGGTCTATGTGCAGCTTCCATTCCCTGCCATCGTCTACGGTTAGTCGGTAGGACCAGGGGCTTGTGAGTTGTGTGATTGTGGCTGGAAGCCATAGGGGGTCCCCGGTGAATTTTTTTGCGTAGACTAGGTCGCCGATTTTAAATGTTCGGAACCGGCTGGAGGAGTCGGGGGTCTTTCCAAAGTGTAATTTGGGTGCAACCTGTCCAATTGCGACCTAAGTTTTCTTCCCATTAATAATTCTGCTTGGCTTTTGTTGGTTACAGTGCTGGGTGTGATATGTTGGAGGGTGAGTAGACAGTTAATTTTATCCTGGACATCCCCAAGGTCCATTTTCTCTAAACCTTCTTTCGTAAACCTGACCATTCTCTCCGTCCTACCATTTGTTGCCGGGTGGGCCGGCAAGGTCAGTGCATGGCATATACCTAGGGAGGCTAGGTATTGTTCAAATTGGATGGTGGTTAATTGTGGCCCGTTGTCAGACACTAGGACGTCCGGCAATCCATGGGTTGCGAAGTGTTTGTTAAGTTATTTAATAACCGCCTCGGTTGTCGTAGATGACATTACTACAACTTCCAGCCAATTTGAGTATGCATCTATGACAATTAAAAAGGTATGCCCCCTAGTAGGACCCGCGAAATCAATGTGGATCTGAGACCAGGGGCCTTGTGGGGTCTCCCAGTCCCTTATGGGTGCTTGTGGTGGGGAAGGCCTGGATTTCTGACATTTTGTACAAGTAGCAACCCAGTATTCAATGTCTTTATCTAGACCAGGCCACCAGACATAGCTTCTAGCTAGGCTTTTCATTTTTACAATACCAGGGTGGCCTTCGTGAAGCATACCCAACACTCTAGTCTGTAGTTTAGGAGGGATTACTACCCAATCACCCCACAATAAGCAACCTTTTTAAATTGAGAGTTCGGTTTGTCTGGTCCGGAAAGGTTTGAAGTTTTCAGTTTTTTGGTTTTCCAGCCAGCCTTTACCTACCCAGTTTAATATGTGCGCAGTCACTGGGTCCTTTGCGGTGGCTCTGGCGACATCATTTGCAGATATTGGTACTTCAGGGCATGTCTCTATTTGCAGGGTGGTCATTGTTGGCGCCGGGTCTTCCTCCATCGTCGGCAGCGGTGCTCTGCTTAATGCGTCTGCATGGGAGATTTGCTTCCCGGGTCGATGTGTCAATGTGTAAGAGTATGCTGCTAGGAATTCTGACCATCTAGTCATCCACGGGGATAAAATGTTCGGTGTAGGCTTGTTTTCCACCAGAATTCCTAGTAACGGTTTATGGTCCGTTACAATCAAAAATGTTCTTCCATAAAGGTATTCGTGAAAACGTTTCACTCCAGCGACGATTGCCAGGGCTTCTCTGTCTAGTTGACTATAGTTATGTTCTGTTTTAGACAGAGTCTTTGAGTAATAAGCAACGGGTGTCTCTCTCCCATCTGGCAATTGGTGGCTCAGGATGGCACCGACTCCAAACGGTAAGGCGTCGCAGATTACCGTCAATGGAAGTGTGTTACTAAACTGGATAAGAACGGTGTTTGATGTTCATAAATTTTTTATTTTCTGGAATGCCTTTTGTTCTCTATGACCCCAAGTCCAATTAGTTTTCTTATCCAGTAAATGGTGTAATGGTTCCGCTATTGTTGCTTTGTGGGGGAGGAATACGTTATAGAAGTTTATTAGACTCCAAAATGCCTGCAATTCCGTTTTGTTTTTTGGCTGTGGTGCGTCTTTAATGGCTTTGACTTTTTTTCAGTAGGGTGTATGCCCTGTCCATCAATTGAGTAGCCCAGAAATTTGACGCGATCAGTCATTAAACAACATTTTTCTTTTTTAACTTTCAGACCGGATTCTCTAAATTTTGTTAGTACATCTCTTAGTCTTTTTTCTAGTTGGGTCGTATCTTTAGCTGAAATCAGGACGTCGTCAAAATATGGTACGACCCCTTTTATTCCATTTAATAGGCGTTCCATGAGGCTTTTGAAAACGCCTGGGGCAACACTCACTCCAAATTGAAGTCTGTTACACTTGAATGCCCCTTTGTGAGTCATTATTGTCTGTGCCTCGGCCGTTAACGGGTCTACTGGAAGCTGTTGGTAAGCTTGTGCTAGATCTAGTTTGGCAAAAATCTTTCCTCCCCCGAGTAAGTGTAGCAAATGTTGTACGACTGGCACCGGGTATGTGCTTTGTTGCAGCGCATGGTTCAGGGTAGCCATGTAGTCTCTGCAGATGCGTACTGACCCGTCAGGTTTAATCGGTGTTACTATTGGTGTCTCCCATTTAGCATGGTCAACAGGTTCCAAAACCCCTTGGTCAATTAATTTATTCAATTCTTCCTCTATTTTTGCTTTTAATGCAAAGGGAACTCGTCTGGCCTTTAATCTTCTAGGGGCCACCTGGGGGTCTAAGCTAAAGGAAATTGGGGTCCCCCGATACCTGCCTAGGGTGCCATCGAAAACATCCTGGAACTCGTGGATCAGGTTTTCTTCCCAGTCGGTTGTGGCCACTCGGTCCACTCCGGTCATTCCGATGCCCAATGGTGTGAACCATTAGATGCCCAGGAAGCTGGGTCGGTCTCGGTCAACTATTGTCAGAGGCAGGACTTCGACATGCTGCTTGTAAGCGACTCGGAAATGTCCTAGACCTACCACAGGGATTCGATTCCCCTGGTAGTCCTTCAGAGTTAATTTTTGTTTCTGGAGTTCTTTTAGTTTGATATTTGGGACCAGTTGTCTGAGTTTGTCCCACGACAACATTGACAGGAAAGACCCTGAATCGACTTCCATCTCACAGGGGCTGCCTTCAATTTTTACGATGATTTTAACTTTCTTTCCGCGTTCCATCTGAGCGCTCCCGATAGTGACAGTTTGATGGGTCTTTTCTCGGTTGCTGGCTCATTTGTTGCACTCCCACTTTCTCTTGGCTTGTTTCAATTCAGCTTGTGGGGGAAAGTTACTTTGTTAGGGCTGTTATTTTTTTGATTCCTACAGACTTTCTCGATGTGTCCCCTTTTCTTGCAAGCTCGGCAGATGGCATCGAGGAATCTGCAATCGGCTTGAGGGTGGTTTCCTCCACAACCGGCGCATTCCCACCAATTTCTTTTTTCGCACCCTTTTTTGTTGGCATATAGGCGGTGGACCTCATCATCATCCTCTCCGGATTCTGATGTCTCGTCAAAATCTTCATGATGTGTAGTGGCGGGAAATTGCATCTTCCCTCTGGTTAGGCTCGTTTCATCGTTATTCGCATTCATTTGTTTCATGGTGGCCACTGACTTTTTCGCGGCTTCTGCGGCTGTGGCTTCTGCGATTGCTTCAGCTATGGTTATGTTGGGTTTATTAAGCAATTTACTTTGTAAATTAGAGTCTTTTAAACCCAATACCACTCGATCTCACATGGCTTCATCTAAGTTCAGGAACTCGCACGCTCCCCCCAGTTGTCGGAGGGCTGCCACAAAATCAGCAATGGTCTCACCTTCTTTTTGGTCCCTTCGGTAGAATTCGTGCCGTTTGATGAGATTTGACACCATTGGTGCGGAGTGAACGTTTAACATTCACTGGAGTTCGGGCCAGGTCATTTGTTTTACATCCCTGGGCTTCGCCAATGCTTTGGCCATCTTGAACACAGTTGGTCCGCAATGCTTTAAGAAGACAGCCCTCTTACGCTGGTCTGAGATCTCTTCCATCTCGTTACTTTCTAAGTACATTTGGAAACGGTCTACATAGGATTCCCAATCTTCTTCATTGGGATTGAAGGGTGCGGGCGGTGCATTATTTCCGGCCATCGCTTCAAGCCTGGATTTCAATTCACCGTGTGCACAGTCTCACGTTTTAGGACGATCCCACCTTCATCGCCAGTGTTCCATCCGGAAAACGCGAGGTAGACCGGGTTCCAACAGAAAAAGTCTATATTTCAACAATTATTGTAAAACGGAACGGTTTGGCTCTAGCCGCGGCAGCCTTTATATACGGCTTGCCTGCCGGCTTGTAGCCAATGACGGTTACTTGATTTTTCCGCCTTTTGGTGGCTCTTTTGGATTGGTTCCCAGTGAACCAATCCCTATGCCGGCTTTTCTAGCCAATCACATTCGAGGATTTGGAGTAAACTATTTTATACAGAACACAATGGTTATATATTTCATATTGTATTCTTTATCAGTCTATTAACTTTTATTGTAAGGCTTACTAATCTATTTCTTTTCTATGACTTTTTATCTAACCATTGATAAAATAAATCTCATATCATGTAAAAAATTTTATCCTCTTGTTCTCTAATTTCAAATGTCAATTTACTCATTTCAGCACAGTCCATAATTTTCTAAATAATTTCCTCCTGCATAGGTATTTTTTCATTTTTCCAATTCTTAGCAAATACAATTCTGGCCGCTGTTAAAACATTTACAATCAAATATTTCAATTCTTTACAATATATTTCTGGTATAATTCCAAATAAAAATATCTCAGGTTTAAAGTCTATGTGTTGTTTTATCATTTTTTCCAATCATGTGTGGATTATAGTCCAATATCTTTTTGCATCCGAGCATGTCCACCACATGTGGTAATATGAACCAAGTATCTGATGACATTTCCAACATTTATCCAACATTTATTCTTAAACATCCTCGCATTCTCGCTGCGGGTAAGTGCCACCTGTAAAACATCATATACAAATTTTCTTTATATGCAGTTGACATTGTCATTTTATAATTTTGAGACCACAATTTTTGCCATTTTTCTAAACCAATCCCATATCCAAATTTTCCCCCCATGCATTCATTGTTTATTTTATTTGTTCTTCCTCTAATTTAAACTCTAGCAAGTGTCCATAAAGTTTTTTTATTACTTTTTCATCAGTACCTGTCAAAATTTTGTCTAAATCAGTCAACTTATCATAGATACCTTCTGTTTTAACATCTTTATCAAGTCTAGATTGTATTTGCAAATATAAAAACCAATTCATTTTTACACCTTGTTCATTCAACACTTGCATAGATTTAAGTTCATCCTTTTTGTTCAATATCTCACCATATCTAACTGTTTGTTCCTTGTTATATATTATTGGATAGGAAAAAGCTTCAATAATAGATAACCATAGCGGAATTTTTCAATAATATTGCTTTTTTATCTTCTCCCAGTTAAGAAACAATGCTTCTCGAATATAATATCTTCTAAAATACCCCTGAGTTTTAGTTCCCTTATGCCAGAGGAAGGCATGCCACCCTAACAGCAAGTCATGGCCTTCTAAATTCAAAAGTCCAGTATTCCTTAATGTTATCCACTCCTTTACCCACATCAGACTTGTTGCTTGGTAGTATAATTCCCAATTGGGCAAAGCAAATCCTCCTCTAATTCTTGCATCTTGTAACAATTTAAGTTTTATTCTCGCTTTCTTCCCCTGCCAAATGTATTTTAGCACAATTTTCTTTAAATCCTCAAAAAATTCTTTCCCTAATCTGATTGGAATTGTCTGGAATAAGTGTAAGATTCTGGGCAATACATTCATCTTAATTATAGATATTCTCCCAATCAATGATAATTGTAAATTTTCCCATTTTATCAAATCTGTCGCAATCTATTGTTTAAGTTTGAGATAATTGTCCTCCTTAAGTGTGCTACATCTTGGTGTTATATGTATCCCTAAATATTTAACCTTGTTTGTGACCTGGATCACCAAAACTTCCTCCAATTCTTTATTTTGTCTTACCAACATGTTCTTTGCTAAAATCTTTGTTTTATCTTTATTTATTTTCAAACCTGCTACTTTCCCATAATCTTCTATCTTTTCTATCAGTTTAGGTGCAGAATCCAATGGATCCTCTAATATAAATACCAGGTCATCTGCAAAACCTAGTAATTTATACTCTTCTTTTTTAATTTTCATTCCCTTTATTTCTTTTTTTTCTCTGATGTTCCTATTCAGCACTTCCAGTGTTAACACAAACAACAGAGGCAACAGTGGACACCCTTGTCTGGTCCCTTTTCTTATATCTATAAAGTCTGTTAACTCTCCATTTATCATAACCTTTGCAGTTTGTTTATGATATATCGTTTCAATGGCTTGAGTAAACTTTTTACCAAAGTTCATTTGGTCCAATTGTAACAGCATAAAACGCCAATTCACATTATCAAAGGCTTTTTGTGCATCTATAAACATCAGAGCCATTTGTTTTTCAGGATGTGCCTCCAGTGTATCGAAAATTATTCTCATATTATCTTTTATCTGTCTCTTCGGCAGAAATACATTTTGATCAGGATGAATAAAATTGTTTCAATATCTTTTCAGTCTTTCTGACAGAATTAAAGCAAAAATTTTATAATCTGAATTTAATAGTTATATAGGTCTGTAATTTTTACCTTGCTGTGGGTCTGTGTCCTCCTTCGGAACAAGTGTGATATGTGCTTCTGACCATGTTTCTGGTATTCTCTTCTATGTCATAACTTCATTCATAATTTCTAATAAGTGAAGATTCAATGTTTCCTGGAATGTCTGATAAAATTCCACTGGCAAACCGTCCGGACCTGGTGCTTTCCCAACGTTTTGCTTTTTTAAAGCTTCTGTTAATTCCATCAATGTTATATTAACTTCTAACATCTTTGGGTATCTGGGGCAAATTTGCTTCCTGTAAGTATTGTTAAATTCTTTCTTCCTGAACATTCTCTTGATGGTACAGTTTTTCATAGTAATCTTGAATAATTTTTTTCTTCTCCTCATTTCCATAGCATACATGTCCTTGTTTGTTTATCAATTGATTTATTATTCTCAAGTCTTTTTCCTTTCTCAGTTTATATGCTAGCCATCTGCCTGGTTTATTTGCATCTTCAAAATAGTTCTGCTTAGCATTTCTATTTTTTTGTGCTATCTCTTCTTTTTTCCATTAGCCCCATTTTATGCTTAGTTATGTCCATTTTAATTTTAATGTCCTTTTTTTGTGGAAATTTCTGTCGTTCTTTTTCCAACTTCTTGTAGTCATCTTCCAATATTTTAAACATTTTTTTTCTGTTTTATATTTCTTTTCCTTGTGTAGTCCATTATCAAACCTCTTGTAAAGTCTTCATCGTGTCCTAGAGGTTCTGTAATGATGTATCCTCTTTTGTATTTTCTTGAAAGAAAAAAGTCAATTCTCTCTTAATTTTCTGTTTAAAGACTTTTTCCTTTAAAATCATATTATTTAAAGCCCACGTCACACTGGCCAACGGATGCAAAAAGGACACAGCAGACGAGCAAAATGTTCTATCCATTGTTATTCCATCCGTTTGCTCTCAAAAGGGGCAAAAATTTGCATAACCGGAGCGGATAATACGGACACATGGAGGACGCAGGGCGGATGCAAAGCAGATGGAAGCGGATGGGAGTGGATGGCACATCCGCAGGGCTTCCGGGGGGCCTCAGCGAATCGGACGCGGAATGGAAAGAGCGGATGCACAGTGGATGAAGCGGATGCAGAGCAGATGCAGAGCGGAAGCCTAGCGGATGCCTGGCATTAATTGCGCATGCGGGGAGGATGCATTGCGTCAGCCCCGCGGATATAACGGAAGCAGCTCGAAAGCAGGTCGCCATTCAGAGGAAAGACCTGCTGCCGGACACATCGACTGCCTTGCCTGCCCTGCCTGCATGTCTGCCTGCCAACCTTGCTGTCTGCCTTGGTGCCTGCCTCCCTGCCAGCCTTGCTGCCAGCCTTGGTTCCTGCCAGCCTCCCTGCCAGCCAGCAACCCCACAACCATGCGGAAGCACAGCAAGCCTCAGCCATCTGCTGCCAGCCCTGGCAAGAGGGACAGGGCTACCATCCCGCCCCCTGGCCCTCACTCTGGTTCTGCTGGGGCTTCTGCAGCACGGGCTCGCTCTTCTGGGGCTGGGGCTTCTGCTGCTTCTGCTTCTGGAGGAGCTGATGACAAGCACTCCAGCACCAGCCACCTCCACAGCACCTGCACCTTTCACCCCTGAGACTGAGCGACCAAGAGGAGTGCCAGAGACTCATTTTTGTCTTATAGCTTGTTGTTAATAAAGTCTATTTATGATTCACACACTTGCTTCATTTCTTTTTTTTAATAAACTCTTGCTGGAAACTTTTAGAAATGGTTTAAGCCTTTGCATGCTTGTGGGATGGGTAAGGATAGCAGTGGGATGGGCAGGGATACCTTTGGGATGGGTTAAGATAGCTGTGGGATGGGCAGGGATACCTTTGGGATGGGTAATAGCTGTGGGATAGTGCAAGCATAGTGGGACTGTATGGTCCACCCTCCCAGGTGCCACACCTATGGCCCTTCATTATAAATAATAATGTAAGCATTGATCCACACATTTGAACATAAACACAACTCTTTATTAAATGCCCTGTTCATTGTAGGGCCACTCAACATACATGGCCCAATCTCATCCATGTGATGAGACAGGCTGAAGGAACCATCCATTAAGCATCTACCATCTTCCATGATCCTCCTCATGGTCTCTGGGCGATGCTGCATGTTGGTGAGAAGTACCTGGAACCTGTTGGCCAGGATGCCAAAGGCGTTCTCCACCACCCACCTTGCCCTGGACAGCCTGTAGTTGAAGATCCTCTCTTCATGGGTGAGGTATTTGGAGGTGTAGGGCTTCATGAGGTAGATTGTGAGGGAGAAGTCGTCATCCCCCACGATGAAGTAGGGCACATCTTGTGTGTCGTTGGGCAGCGGGTCTGGATCTGGGAAGCCCACCATGAGGTTGCTTTCCAGCCCCTCCTTGAGGTGACTGGCGTTGTATACCTGGGCATCTGAAGATGAGCCGTTGCCTGAAGCATCGATGTACATGAACTTGTAGTCAGCATCGACCATGGCAAAGAGGATGATGCTGAAGAAGCCCTTGTAGTTGTGATGTGGACCCCGACTTGGCTGGCGCTTTGCAGGCCACGTGCTTGCCCTCTATGGCTCCAACGGTGTGGGGGAAGTTCCACTTCTGATACCACTGCTCTGCAACTTTCTTCCATCCTTCTTCAGTGAAGGGGCACTGGAGGAGTTCCTCCTTGTATTCTTCGATGATGGTCTGCACCACTTCTCTGACCACAATGCTGATGGTGTTGGATGGCACCCTCCAGCCATACTGCATGCTCCTGTAGGAGGTCCCTGAGGCCAGGTGGCGCAGACTGAGTGCCACCTTGAGCCCAGGTTCCAGGCTGGGCCGGAAGCTGGTGTTTGCCTTGGTCAACCTGGGTGTCAGCCGCTGCACAACTTCGTCAAACATGGCTGGAGGCATCCTCATGAAGTTCTGGAACGCCCGAGTGTCTTCGCTCCTGAGCTCCACCATCAGTTTGTTGTACAGTCTGTCCTCTGCTCTTCTGGTGAACCATCTTTGGATCCAGACTTTTTTTGGGTGCCTCCTTTTCTTCCCGTAGTAGAGTTCACAGAGCCTGTAGATGGTTTCGCACTGTTGCAGAAGGATGGTGGCTGCCGAAAGGACTTTGTCACAATCCACGGTGGACATGACTAGATGCTGTGAAAGAGGAAGAGTCAGATGAAGGCTGCAGAGGTCTGCACCGCTGGGCTGCTGTTCTGAAAGTGAGATGCAAGCGAGTTGCTCCCCCTTTTTATAGGCAGTATAGGTTTTCCGCTAGGCATCCTCTAGGCATCCTCTAGACATCCTTAATATCCGAGATAGGTCCCCTCTGCGAACGTTTTTTCCATTTTAAACGCTTTGTTTCCATTCTGCATCCGCTAGGCATCCATTCTGCATCCGTTCTGTGTCCGTTCCGCTTCCTCCCTGCGTCCGGGCAGATGCGAGTTGCGCGGATGCGGAACGGATGCCTAGCGGACATAGCGGATGCGTAACAGATGCGTAACGGATGCATAGCGGATGCAGAACGGACGAACTGGATACATTTTCCGCGCAAAAGTTTTAGGCAGCCCAAAACTTTTGGAGCGGATGAAACGTCCATAAACGGATGCTGGACGGATAGAGAGGAAGCAAAATGGAGGCAGTGAGTACAGAACAGATACATCGCGTTAATCAACGGATGGCAAGGTTTTTTGTCCGTTTTACATCCTCTTTGCATCCGTTGGTTCAGTGTGACATGGGCTTAAAGTCCATCTAGATCTTTTTTTGCCATGGTAACTAGATGAATCACAGGATCATTAAGTGTATGTGACTCTCCCATTCAGTTTGCTTGTTGGAAGTTCCTTGGGCAGTCCCATGACTCTGGGGCACTACAAATGCTGATTGCCAAGTACCCAAATTTTGATTACATTACTTTGGAGATGCTATGACAGCTGTAAATGCAAGGATCAAGTTCAAGTCATTTTCTTCAGTGTGATTATAACTTCAAACAACCATTAAATGAATGGCCATAAGTTGAGGACCACTTCTACTTGACTTTCATAAATTTGGACTGGCAGACTATCCAGAGGAAAATCTTCATTATTACATTAAGGATGCTGCCAAATCATTCTGAGACAACTTGGGGATTGTAGTCTAAGCATACTAGAGGGCACCAACTGGTGGACATTGGTTAATTAATATTTGTAAATGGGCAGAAATGATGCAGTAGATGACACAAAAGGAAAGAAGCATGGACAGGCATCTCCTTTATAAAAATATATATTTCCCATTTCTAGAAGAGTTTGTATATGGATAGCAGAACACACTTCTCAAATGCACTTTTATTTCCTCTCTCCCTCTTCCTCGATTTTTGCAGTGCTGGTAATAGGAAGAGAGATTCTCTCATTATGTAATATTCTTTGACTGATATCTGGAATGGATTTTGCTGCAGACACTAGAAGGTAGAAAATAGCTCTGCTGCCAAAAGATATCTTTGGAAAGCAGCTGCATTTTGATATTAGTTTTCCTTCCTTCTCTTACGAGTTTCGCTTCTTTGCCAGCGTAACAGATGTAGGCTCTCTACTACAGATTTCCAGAAGAGTTTTCACATGAGGAAATTGTTCAGAGGCTTCTCTGAATTTGTGTCCTGGTTTTCCAAATGCCAGGCTAAGGGAGAAATCTTACACTGTTCATTCAAGATTCAGAAAGAGTTGAGCATTACACCCTAGCCAAGAAGATAGCACTTAGCAATAGCAATTAGACTTCTATACTGCTTTACAGTGATCTGGAGGATGGACAACTAAGGGAGATGATCAACCTAACAAACATTAGGGATGACATAATAGCTATCTTCTGATACTTGAGGGGATGTCATGTGGAGGAGGGGTTGACAGGTTCTCCAAAGCAGGGATTGCCAATCTTTTGGACTTCAGGGACCACCAAATTCATAATTTTAAATCCCAGGGACCACCAACCAGTTCTGTGGGCATGGTCTAATTTCTGGGTGTGGCTTGGTGGTCATGTGACTGGCTAGGCATGGCTTGTATATAAATATTATAAATATTTATATAAATATTGATTTTTTTTATAAAAAAGAGCAACTTTTACCCAAAAATCAGGCAAAACATGCGGGAGGATTGAGTTGCTCACAGAATCACAGATTCATTCAGAGATCTATCTATGTGCCATTGGCTACCTGAGTCTGTCACATAAAATTTGCTTGCCGTGAGTCTGCACTAAATAATAGAACCTTCAGTCCTAAGGGAGGTTTGGCTGTGCTTAAAAAGACTAGCTAGAAAGCAAGAAATCCAACCAAATCCTGCTTCCTAGCTAATCTAAATCTCCCGGCACAGCAGAACAAGTTGATGGTCAGAAAAAGGAAAAATAGCAATTTAGCAGGCAAGTTTGCCAGGTAAGGAGTGAGTGGGTGGGGAGGGTTCCCACGGGCCATGTGGGTAGCACAGCCTTGTGTTTCTGTGATTAATTGCTTTGTGGGGTGCTCTAGGGGTGAGATTTCTCTGCGCCCACCAAAATTTTCTCACGGCCCACCAGTGGACTATGGCCCACCGATTGGTGACTGCTGCTCCAAAGTACCAGAAGTTAGGACAAGAAGTAATGAGTGGAAGCTAGTTAAAGAGAGATCAACTTTGAAACAAGGAGGAATTTCTTGACAGTGAGAATGATTAATTAACAATGATTAATTAATTAATTAATGGAACAACTTGCCTCTCAGAGTTGTAGGTATTCTATCACCAGAAGTTTTTGAGAAAAGAACAAACATTTGTGCAGGATGGAATAAAGTCTGCTGTCTTGGACAGAGAGTTGGATGAGAAGACCTCCGAGGTCTTTGCCAGCCCTATGATTCTACATCAGGGATAAGCTGAGAGCATACAGGAAACTATATTGGCTGGGAAATAGAAAGATGTAGGTCCAAAAACATTTGGATGTACCAGCGCATGAGAAAGATAAATGATGTATCTGTTCTCTTCGACTCAATCAAATCTATTAAAACAATTATTTATCTTTTGTTTTTTTTTCAGACTCTTTGAAACTCTTCAGTCTCTCTTCTGGTCGGTGTTTGGTCTGTTGAACCTCTACGTCACGAATGTCAAAGCCAGGCATGAATTCACAGAGTTTGTCGGGGCCACCATGTTTGGCACATACAACGTCATCTCCTTGGTGGTATTGCTAAACATGCTTATTGCCATGATGAACAACTCCTATCAGCTCATAGCAGTGAGTTAAATGCATTGGTGTCCCTTCCATTTGCCTGTGAATTAGGTATTCAGTTGGATATGTGTGTCTGGAGCTAGCAGAGGAGTCAATTTATGTAGCAAACATGCAACTCATTTGCTGTGTGTTTAGATGACAGTGGTTGTTAATTCTGCTTAATGATGGCAATACAGCAATCAATTTGTAGCAATTGGCAGAGGATAGGGAAGCAGGACAGAAAATATCCAGACACTCACATAAACACACCTGCACATACACACAGAAAGAAAGAGTATGTGTGTTCTTGCCTTAGCATAACAAACCATATACAATCTAAGAAAGAATAATACTTTTAATTCAAGGTTGAAAGGAAAGGTCCTTAGTCCTCTTTGAGTTTGGCGGTTTTCTTGTAGATGTTTCTTTATCCAACTACTAGGTAACATGATCAGTGCTAGAAGGGAAAAAGTTGTGGGGAGGAGGAGAAGGACTGTGAGGTCCTTGATGCTTTCTGAGCTTTGTTGTTTCTTGCAGATGTTTCATTAGCTAAACTAGCTAGCATCATCAGTGCTAGAAGGGAGAGGGGTTTCTGGAGAGAAGGAGAAAAACTGTGGGGTCTTGGTGCAAGTTGCAAAAAAACAAACAAACACCGAGAACACTAAGGACTCCTCATATATAATTCTCTTTAGGTACTCTTCAACTTATGACCACAATTGCAACAAGAATTTCCATTGCTAAGCTAGGAGGTTATTAAGTGAGTCTCACTCAATTTTATGAAATTTTACCATTGTAGTCCTTAAGTGAATCATGAGCTTGTTAAGTAAATCTGTCTTCAGCTGGGAAGGTCACAGATGGCAGTCAAATGGCCTCAGGATGTTGCAATCATCATAAAAACATTCAGATTAACTGAGCTGAAAGGGACTTTGGACTGTAGGTCATCTAGTCCAACCCCTTCCCCAAGCAAGAAACCCTACTTGACAAGTAGGGATGGCAATCCAATCTCTTCTTAAATTCAGAATATGTTTGCATTTTGGGAGCTTGGCATACCAGCCCGAATTTATGGTTATTTGCAGTGTCCCAAGTCGCCTGACAATGATGTATTATGTTTTTGGGCACAAACCAGCATTTCCTTCTGATTTCTGGCAGGAAACGCCAGTTGCATTAATAATTCACTTAGCAATTGCAAATTCGCTTAATGGCCATATTGACTCATTTAATGACTGGCAAAGGATGTTGTAAAATCAGGTTGGTCACATGACAATCCATTTAATAACCAGCACAATTTACAACTGTAATTCCAGTCTCAATGATGGTCATAAATCATAAACTACCTGTATTGCATTGTAAGAATTGCTGAGATTGATAGAAGCATTTACTGTGCAGGAAAATGTCCTCTAAAAATCTGTTTTAGCTATATTTCATTTCTAGTCTATGATAACAAATAGGACTTTGATTCTATCAGATTGTGGAATGGAGAGAAGAGGGGAAACAGCATTATTCCATCATCCCTGTCTTTCTTAGCAACAGAAATTTTGGGCTCAGTTGTGGTCCTAAGTTGAGGACTGCCTGTATATTATAGACTGCATTAACTTGCATTTTGAAATCTTCTAAATCAGTGCATCTGACTAAGAGAGGCAGAAACTCACCAATTCAGTTCAAAATGTCAACAGATTTTTGCTTAGAACATCAGTGGAGATTAATCTCAGGAAATATTGGTTTCCCTGAACACTTGCTCAGGAGGGCTTTCTGCTTGGATCTAGGATCATTCAAAAAGCCAGAAAAATATCTGGGGCTTGTGAATGCAGATGGAATATGCCATCAAGAGTAAAATGGGCAGCTGATCTATCTCCATGAGGCCAAAGATCAGCAGTGCTTATCAATGGCTTGAAGCTACCATGTTGGTCATGATACTGACTTTACCTTGCCAATTTTCCCTTTGTCATTACTTGAGCAATTTTACAATGACAGTGGCCTTCTGGAGGTGTCTGTTGGCCATTTGGGGGAAGAAGAGATGAGCCTGCCATGGTGTCTGCAAATCAGTGAGCTAGGTTTTTAAATGCCCGATTCTTATAGTAAAAGGATGCTTAGTCTTGTGCACACAGGGTATACCTTCCTATAATTTGTGCTCAGTTTAATTTAAATTACTTGACATATACTGCAATAAGTGAATTGTGGAGAAAGTGGTAACCACCAATTTTTAATTTTTAACAAGGGAGTTTGGTAGATTCATGGAGGGCCATGCTTAGTATAGCTTACTAGTCTTGATGGATTTATGCTTCTTCCAGATCAGAAGTAGCATCATCTGAATACCAATTGTTTGTAGGGTGGCAACAGAAGAGGGATCCCATTCTTTTGTCATGGTTTCTGAGCTTTCTGAAGGCATATGATAGGGGACCTAGATGAGCAATTAATATACTAAAAAAGCCACTAAATGGATGAATTACTTAGAATCCCTCTTCTGAAAAGGAGAGGACTTGGGATTGCCCATAAGCATTCCAAATAGCATTTTCCCATGAGGAGACCACAACATAGTGGACTTCAGTGAATTTAGAGTTTTGGGATCCAAAAAAGTGCCATCTATGATAAGATGGGCAGCCAATGAAATTTGATAAATCAAACTTTGCCCAGCACCACAGTTTGGCACTTTTCAGAAGGACATTATTGATTCACATAGTTATTTTTTAAATCACTTCTGGAAATTGCTTGTTAACTGATTTTTGAACATTCAAAAGTTTCATTACACTAGGTGATTTCCCTTTAATCGTCATCAAAAGACATTTCATATCGATTTAAGGATTTTTTTTAAAAAAATCTTAGAATAAACAGTGAAAGGGTAATTAATATTGATTTTGGAAGGCTATAAAGGATTAAAGGACCAGACAGATTTGGTATAAGAATTTGAAATTAATTCTAAGAATCTTTTCTGTGGGGAAATGTTGTTTGGAATATATTAAGAGTTTGAAATTAAGTACAAGAAACCTTCCCATGGGAAAATGCTGTTGATTGGGGGGCGGGGGACATAATAAAAGGGGACTTTGAAGTAAAGGAAACCAGTAAGAACTAAACAATTATAATTAAGAGAGAAGACCCATTAATATACAGTGGAACATACTTAAATTCAAGGATATTTGAAAAAATGTACTCAGAAGTTACTATTAAGATTGTCTGCTATTGTAAAACTGGATTTAAAAGAGGTTATATAAGAGAAGTAAGCTTTACTAAAAAAAAGAATGAGATTGAGGCTGATTTGAACATGAAGCTAAAGCCCCTGTCACACTGCACCAACCGATGGAAAGAGGATGTAAAACGGAGAAAAACACTTGCCATCCGTTGGTTAACGCGATGCTTCTGTTCTGTACTCACTGCCTCCGTTTTGCTTCCTCTCTATCTGTCCAGCATCCGTCTATGGACGTTTCATCCGTTCAGAAGGTTTTGAGCTGCTCAAAACTTTTGAGCGGAATAATGTATCCAATGCATCCGTTTTGCATCCTCGAGGCATACGGGGGACATCCATTCTGCATCCATTACGCATCTGCTATATCCGCTAGGCATCCGCTGTGCATCCGCACAACTCAAATCCGTTCCAGCGGTAAAGGGACGCAGGGAGGAAGCAGAACGGACACGCAGCATTAGTAGCACGGATGGAGAAAGGATGAAAGCGGATGCAGCTCATCCGCTCTGCATCCATTCTACATCCGCTCTGCATCCTCTATGCATCCGCTCTGCATCCTCTACGCATCCTCTACACATCCGCTCTGCATCCACTCTGCATCCTCTACGCATCCGCTCTGCATCCTCTACGCATCCTCTACGCATCCTCTTTACCCATGTCACACTGCACCAACGGATGCAAAGAGGATGTAAAACAGACAAAAAAGCTTGCCATCTGTTGGTTAACGCGATGTACTCACTGCCTCCGTTTTGCTTCCTCTTTATCCGTCCAGCATCCGTTTATTGACGTTTCATCCGCTCAGAAAGTTTTGAGCTGCCCAAAACTTTTGAGCAGAAAATGTATCCAATGCATCCGTTCTGCATCCTCTAGGCATACGGGGAACATCCGTTCTGCATCCATTACGCATCTGCTATATCCGCTAGGCTTCCGCTGTGCATCCGCACAACTCAAATCCGTTCCAGTGGTAAACGGACACAGGGAGGAAGCAGAACGGATGCACAGCGTTAGTAGCACGGATGGAGAAAGGATGAAAGCGGATGCAGATCATCCGCTCTGCATCCTCTACGCATCCGCTCTGCATCCTCTACGCATCCGCTCTGCATCCTCTATGCATCCTCTATGCATCCGCTCTGCATCCTCTACGCATCCTCTATGCATCTGCTCTGCATCCTCTATACATCCGCTCTGTGTCCTCCCCACGTCCGTTCCTTTCCGTGTTATCCGCCCTGCTTATGCAAATTTTTGCCCCTTTTGAGAGTGGATAACAACGGATGGAACATTTTGCTCATCCGTTGTGTCCTTTTTGCATCCGTTGGGCAGTGTGACATGGCCTATACATCCGCTCTGCATCTGCTTTCCATCCGCTCTGCGTCCTCCCCACGTCCATTCCTTTCCGTGTTATCCGCTCTGCTTGTGCAAATTTTTGCCCCTTTTGAGAGCGGATAACAATGGATGGAACATTTTTCTCGTCCACTGTGTCCTTTTTACAAACGTTTTGCATCCGTTGGGCAGTGTGACAGGGCCTTAAAATGACAGCATTCAAGAATGATGTGGAAAAAAATGTTACATTGGATGAAATCAGATGATGTTTTAATAATGAAAAGGGATACTCAAATAACAAACCAGAACAATCACTTGACAGATTGCTTATTTTGGATTTATAACAGACTTCTTAAAGTCTTGAAGAATCTTCTGAGGAGAGACAAAGAGAAAATGAAAAGAAATCAAATTCTGGGACATTATTTAAAAGGATGAAAGAGCAAGATTGTTAAAGGCAAAGGGAAGAAATCCTGATTTATTTGATCAGGAAAAATGTATGTGTTGTTTATGAATAAGAGAATGGGAAGGAGAGATCTTTTGTTGTTGCTGCTGCTCTTTTTAGAAAAGTGAAAAGCTATTGTGTGAAAAGTAAAGGAATATAAAGTTGATTAAAGTAATGTATCAATGCTGCTACTTCTAGTAAATTTGAACGGTTTTTTGCTGACGCGGGGAGGAAGTGGAACAGACGCGGAACGGATGCAGAACGGATGCAGAACGGATGCAGAATGGATGCGTAGCAGAAACAAAGCATTTACAATGGAAAAAATGTCCACAGAGGGGACCTATCTCGGATATAAAGGATGTCTAGAGGATGCCTAGAGGATGCCTAGAGGATGCCTAGAGGATGCCTAGAGGATGCAAAGGGACACCTATACTGCCTATAAAAAGGGGGAGCAACTCGTCTGCATCTCACTTTCAGATCAGCAGCCCAGCTATGCAGACCTCTGCAACCTTCAACTGACTCTTCCTCTTCCACAGCATCTAGTCATGTCCACCGTGGATTGCGACAAAATCCTTTCGGCATCCAACATCCTTCTGCAACACTGCGAAACCATCTACAGTCTCTGTGAACAGTACTACGGGAAGAAAAGGAGGCACCCAAAAAAAGTCTGGCTCTAAAGATGGTTCGCCAGAAGAGCACAGTACGTACTTTATGACAAGCTGATGGTGGAGCTCAGGAGCGAAGACACTCGGGCGTTCCAGAACTTCATGAGGATGCCTCCAGCCATGTTTGACGAAGTTGTGCAGCGGCTGACACCCAGGTTGACCAAGACAAACACCAACTTCCCGCCCAGCCTCGAACCTGGGCTCAAGGTGGCACTCACTCTGTGCCACCTGGCCTCAGGGACCACTTACAGGAGCATGCAGTACGGCTGGAGGATGCCACCCAGCACCATCAGCTTTGTTGTCAGAGAAGTGGTGCAGGACATCATCGAAGAATACAAGGAGGAGCTCCTCCAGTGCCCCTCCACTGAAGAAGGATGGAAGAAAGTTGCAGAGCGTGGTATCAGAAGTGGAACTTCCCCCACACCGTTGGAGCCATAGATGGGAAGCACGTGGCCTGCAAAGCGCCAGCCAAGTCGGGGTCCACTTATTTCAACTACAAGGGCTTCTTCAGCATCATCCTCTTCGCCATGGTCGATGCTGACTACAAGTTCATGTACATCGATGTTTCAGGCAACGGCTCATCTTCAGATGCCCAGGTATACAATGACAGTCACCTCAAGGAGGGGCTGGAAAGCAACCTCATGGTGGGCTTCCCAGATCCAGACCCGCTGCCCAACGACACGCAAAATGTGCCCTACTTCATCGTGGGGGATGACGCCTTCTCCCTCACAACCTACCTCATGAAGCCCTACACCTCCAAATACCTCACCCATGAAGAGAGGATCTTCAACTACAGGCTGTCCAGGGCAAGGCGGGTGGTGGAGAATGCCTTTGGCATCCTGGCCAACAGGTTCCAGGTACTTCTCACCAACATGCAGCATCGCCCAGAGACCATGAGGAGGATCGTGGAAGCTTGCTGCATCCTGCACAATCTCATGCGCACCCGCTACCCAGTCTTGCAGAACAGGCTTGTGGACCTCCAGCAAGGCAATGGGGACATGGAGCCTGGGGAATGGAGGCAAGGGCAAAACCTGATCGACACTGAGGATGTGCAAGGGCCCAACAGAGCCTTACGTGAGGCGAAGAAGCAGCGCAACCTCCTGAAACACTGGTGCAACTCCCCAGCTGGAGCGGTGGAGTGGCAAGACAGGATGGTAGATGCTTAATGGATGGTTCCTTCAGCCTGTCTCATCACACTGATGAGATTGGCCCATGTATGTTGGGTGTGCCTACAATGAACAGGGCATTTAATAAAGAGTTGTGTTTATGTTGACATGTGTGGATCAATGCTTACATTGTAATTGATAATGAAGGGCCATAGGGGTGGCACCTGGGAGGGTGGACCATACAGTCCCACTATGCTTGCACTGGAGGTTTATCTATCCCACATCTATTACCCATCCCATAGGTATCCCTGCCCATCCCACAGGTATCCCTTCCCATCCCACAGCTATCTTAACCCCTCCCAAAGGTATCCCTGCCCATCCCACTGCTATCTTAACCCATCCCACAAGCATGCAAAGGCTAAACCATTTCTAAAAGTTTCCACCCAGACTTTATAGAAAAAAATTAATGAAGCAAGTGTGTGAAACAAAGATAAACTTTATTAATAACAAGCTGTAAAATAAACATGACCCAAGTCAAGTGTCCAAATAAAGTCCAAAAATATCCAGGCAGCCAGTCTCTGGCACTCCTCTTGGTCACTCGGAGGTGTGTGCCCAGTCTAAGGTGTTAGGGTGCAGGTGCTGTGGAGGTGGTGCTGCTGCAGTGCTGGTCTGAGGTGTTGTTGGAGTGCCTGGCCCCGAGAGGACAACAGGGGACGGTGTGTAGAGGAAGGTGTCGGACAGCTGGCTCAGCCCCGTGATGCTGAGAGGTCCTTCCTCCATGCCATGGGGTGTCAGCCCCAGTACTGAGGAGAGATGTACTGAGGCCGGGCTTGGCTGTGTGGTGGAGGAAGGAGCAGTGTAGTGGGGCTGCCTGGTCTGCAGCGGGTGAGGACTGGTGTGGGTGGCATCATTGGCGTGGCTGGCATTGCTGTCGTGGGTGGCATTATTGTTGTGGTTGGCATCGGTGGCATCATTGGAATCAGTGGCAACGGTGTTGCCCGATGACTCTGTGCCTGCATTTGGAAGGGCTGCTGTCTGTCCTGCTGGACCTCCGGGTAGCTGTAGCCCTGGTAGGTGAGGGGCTGTGGGAAGCCTTGGTATGGGAGGGACATCACCTGGGGTGGAGGAGCAGACCTGGACTGGGTGGGAGCAGGTTCCTCTGGGTCTGGAGGGTTGTTAAGCAGCGTGGTGATCCTCTCCTTCACCACCTGGTACTGGGGATCCACCATCTCCTTGAGGGTCTGGTTGACATAATTGAGGAAGGGCTTGCGGTTGGCGTAGGAGGAGTCGATGGGGACCAGCTGAGAGAGGAGACCTATGCTGGTGCGGATGGTGTCCCTGATCTCCACCAGGACCTTGTGGCTCTGCCCCTCCTGCGGTCTGGCTCTCTGTCTTACTGTGGAGGCGGAGGTGTGGGTAGATGCGGCTTCGGCAGCAGTGGACTTGATGTCTCCTTTCTCCCACTGCACCAGGGAGTCCTCCTCGCTCTCCACCACGCTTTCAACACCTGCCCGGGGGTTCTCCGCTGTGGCACGCTCCACAGATACCTGCATGGAGACAGGGACTGACTCTCGGCTGCCAGAGGACTGGCTCCCAGCAGGCTGCCAGAAAGAGAGGGTAGAGATTTGGGCTCCTGGTGCTCCTCGGTGGCGGACCTCACCCTCCAGGAAGCTGCACTTGGCCATGACATAGTTCTCTCTGTCCGTCAGCTTAACCGTGGCCTGGCCAGATTTTTTGCGGTGCAGCTTCCCGTACCAGGTGTGCATGTGCATGTTCCCGTACCAGGTGTGCATGTCCACCAGCCGAGGAGCACCTCAGATGAGTAGCCCAGACTCTCCGCCCTCTCTCTCCAAGCAGCCTGCTTCCGCTTGGTGTCCCTCTACAGCCGGTGTCCCTTCCGCCACAGATAGTCATTCTCTCTCAGCCACTCCAGCACCTCATCCTCGTCTGCTTCCTCAATGTAGTACTGCCTCCTCTCCCATTGTTGCATACGCCTCTTCCTCCCTTTGGCAGGACCAGATGGGCCCTCATCAGAGGGGCTTCCAGGTTGTAGGGGCTGCTCCTCCACACCAACAGCATCATCAGCATCAGCATCAGCATCATCACCAGCAGGATCATAATCATCATCATCATCATCATCATCATCATCATCAGCATAATCACCAGCAGGATCATAATCAGCAGCAGCAGCAGCAGCAAGACCAGGAACAGCAGCAGCAGAGTAAGCACCAGCAGCAGGGTCAGCAAGACCAGGAGCACGCGCAGAACGAGCAGGACCAGCAGGACCAGCAGGACCAGCAGGACCAGGAGCAGCTTCAGCAGAGTACGCAGCAGAAGCACCACTGCCAGGAGCAGCTACAGCAGAAGCTCCAGCAACAGAAGAGCGAGCCCAAGCAGCAGAAGTTCCAGCAGAAGATGAGTCAGGGATAGGGGGCAGGAGGCTGGCCCTGTCCCTCTTGCCAGGGATGGCAGCAGGTTGCTGAGACTTTCGCTTCTTCCCCATGGTTGTGGGGTTGCTGGCTGGCAGGAAGGCTGGCAGGAAGGCTGGCAGGCACCAAGGCTGGCAGGAAGGCTGGCAACAAGGCTGGCAGGAAGCCTGCTAGGAAGCCTGGCAGGAAGGCTGGCAGGAAGGCAGGCACCAAGGCTGGCAGACAGACTGTCTGGCAGGGAGGCTGGAAGGCAGGCTGGCAGGGAGGCTGTCAGCAAGGCTGGAAGGCAGGCTGTCAGCAAGGCTGGAAGGCAGGCTGGAAGGCAGGCTGGCAGCAAGGCTGGAAGGGAGGCTGGAAGGCGACTGGCAGCAAGGCTGGAAGGGAGGCTGCCCAGGAGGCTGGGAGGCAGGCTGGGAGGCAGGCTTGGAGGCAGGCTGGCAGCAAGGTTTGCAGGCAGACATGCAGGCAAGAACTCGAGGTATCCAGCAGCAGGTCTTTCCTCGGAATGCTGGCCACGTGCAAGCTGCTTCCCTTTATATCCGCGGGGCTTGCGCAATGCATCCGCCCCGCATGCGCATTGAATGCCAGGCATCCGTTAGGCTTCCGCTGTGCATCCGCTAGGCTTCCGCTGTGCATCCACTTCATCCGCTGTGCATCCGTTCTGCATCCGTTGTTTCCGTTCCACGTCCGCTTTGCTGAGGCCCCCCGGAAGCCGCACGGATGCGCCATCTGCTTCCATCCGCTGGGCTTCCATTCCGCATCCGCTTTGCATCCGCCTTGCGTCCTCCCCGCATCCGTGTTATCTGCTCCAATTATGCAAATTTTCACCCCTTTTGAGCGCGGATACAACGGATGTAACATTTTTCTCTTCCATTGTGTCCTTTTTGCATCCGTTGGGCAGTGTGACACGGCCTTAACAAATGATTAATGGTAATTTATTAGCATTTGGCGCCACTTCTAGGTAGAATTGGACAAAAGCTCAGCTTTGTTTCATTCCATCCCTACCAGATTTTATAATAGTCTCTCATTAGTTTACAATGATTTTTTAAAACAAATCGATGCAAAATGGATTTGCATTTCTGGGTACATCATCCTTATTGTTACTAGTCCTATTCCTCAGACATTATTTTAGAGAGGTATTTTTCTTTGCATCATTGAGTTTATCCTTTTCTAAATAATAGAATAACAGAGTTGGAAGGCACCTTGGAAGTCTTCTAGCCCAAAACCCTGCTCAAACAGTAATACTTCAGACAATTGCCTGTCCGATTTGTTCTTTAAAATCTCCAGTATTGGAGCACAACTCTGAAGGCAAGCTATTTCACTTATTAATTGTTTCAACTTTTAGGAAATTTCTCTTTAGTTCTAGTTCTTGCTTCTCTCCCTGGTTAGGTTCCATCCATTATTTCTTATCCTGCCCACAGGTGCTTCAGAGTGTAGTTTGTTCTCCTCTTTGTGGCAACCCCCCAAATATTTGAATACTGCTATCATGTCACCCCTCGTCCTTCTTTTTATGAGATTCGACATATCCAGTCCTGCAACAGTTCTTGATATATTTTAGTCTCCAGATGGTGTCCTTGTCCAAAGCAAATTTTAATCCAAAATATTTAGATTAACAGAATTGGTAGGAATCTTGTCAGTCATCTAGTCCAACCTCCTGCCAAAGCAGGAGACCCTACACCATTTCTGACAAATGGCAGGCAAATCTTTTCTTGGAAGCCTCCAGTGATGAAGGTTCCACAACTTCTGAAAGCAAGCTGTTTCATTCATTGATTGTTCTCACTGTCAGAATATCTCTCCTAATTTCTAGGTTGAATCTCTCCTTGATCAGTTTCCATCCATTATTCCTTGTTTGGCCTTCAAGTGCCTTGGAAAATAGGTTGGCCCCAGAGATCCGGTTTGAGCTTCTTCGGCGACAGGCCAAAATCTGCGACTGTGCGCAGTTTCGATCTGTGCTCGCTGCTGGAGCACTCTGAGCTGGCTGTTTTGGGGGCTAAGTCACCCCATAGAGGTAGTGAAGAGGCAGGAGATTGCCAGCAGGGTCGAGGAGAGCCTCATCTCTCCTCCCCAGTTGGCCATTACTCCCTTTCCTGAAGGCAGTTAGAGTGGTGGTCAGAAATGGCCACCTCAAATAAGAACTCAACCCGAAAAGAATGTGCAGGAGGAAGATAAGAAGAGAAAGTTTTGGCTGACCGGATTGAACTGAAAAAGCAACAATACAAGGTACCCTGGAATTTGAATTATAAAAAACAACATTGTTCCCAAAGAAGACTTTGAAGCTGTGAATGAGAGAAGGAAGGGAAAGGATTTGGGTTTTTTTCCTTTCTTTCCCTATATTGACAACTAAGAGATTTAAGCAAGAAATCAGCAAAAATCCACTTTGACATTAACAGGTATTTAAGCTGAAAATAATATCAAAGGGATAATAAAGATTTCTGGATTCTCAAAAACTTTTTAAAAAAGGAAAAAAAACAAAAGGGTGGGATCTGGAAAAAGGGAGGAGACCACCTGGAAGTGAAAAGAATTAACAGTGAAACTTTAACAAGATTCCTAAAAGATACATTTTAACTGAAACTTTATAACAAGATAAGAGAAAACCAGGAAGAGAAAGTGGAAAAAAGAAGCAAGAAGAAACAGTTTTGGATTATTTGGATTACTTGGTGATTTTTGGTTTTTTGGCCACTGGATCTAAAGGACTAAAATCAATTGGGTGGTTGTTTAAAAGTTTTTAAAATGGTATCACTCTTGGAAGAATTGAGAATGAAACTTAAAAAACAGAAAGAAGATGCACAAGAAGGAAGAAGTTCTTTTGGCTTCGTATTTCAATTTTTAGAAATGGAGATCTTGAACTATGAGAAACAACAAGAAATGCCTGTAGAACAAGAAGGGTGGGACAAAGAAGAAGCCACTTTCAATGACCAAGTATTTCTATGTGGGGAAAAGAAAGGGCAGAGGAGAAAGAGAATGAAAAATTTAAGATCTGAAAAAACAACTCAAAAAAAGAATAGTTTGAAAAGTAATTATAACATTAGAAAGAAACAGAAGAGAGGATTACAGAAGAGAGAATTAGAATTAGAGAGAGAAGGGATCAAAAAGGGAAGGGAGAAGAAGAGGGAGAAGAAGGAAAGGAAAAGAAATTATAAAGGACAGAATCAGGAAACAGAGAAACAGGGAAAACTTACAAGACACAGAGATAATGGGTGAAAACTTAATTGAAAGGGGGATTCTGCAAGGGTACATAAGATAGTATTGTTATATTAGAAACAGAAATGAACTTTGAAAATATGAAACAAGTGTGATTAAAATGATAGATAAAATACTCATTGTCATATAATGGGATGTTTAATAAATAAATGAAATAAAGAGAATGGGAGAATGAAATTAGGAAAGGAGGGGAACATTTTAATTATTATAAGGAGGGGAACATTTAATTATTATAAATGTGTTATAAAAATGTAAGTGAAGAGGAACATGAAAGAAACATGAAAAAATATGGAAATATTATAAGTGTTCCTAGAAGTATGATATCCAATTGAAAAGGAATGTTAAAGATGTCAAAGATTATAACTAACATTAATGATACAGCTGAATTGGAATAGAATAGGTATTTTATTTATCATGTTATATATATTTCCTCTTTAAGAACTTAATGCGTATTTTAAGAATGTACCAAGCAGATATTGACTGGAAGTTATATTGAATGTTATAATTGTAAAGACATAAATTTAAGTTTAAATAACAGTTGAATGGATAAAAATTAAAAGATACAAAGGTGTCATACTCCAATTAGTAACTACAGGGGAAAATTTTGTTAAATGAGAAAACAAAATATGAAATTGAAACAGGACAGACAAAAGCATACAGTGGTTCTGAGACAAAAGTATACATATGATGACTAGAAAGGTATTGAAACTAAGAATATATATATATATATATATATGTTTTCTTAGGCTTTCGCGGGTACTTACATGTGTGCTGTTTAGCTTTCTTCGGGTATTATCCCATGTCATTGTAGTTCTGTTAAAGTTGTAGCAACGTTTCAGCAGAATCTCATCTGCCATCCTCAGGCTTCCGTATAGAGTTAGTTCCTGGTTTGAAATTTGAGGCTGGTCCATTCTGATTGGTTGGGAGCCTGGATCTGTATTCATTGGACTTGGAGTTTGATTGATTGGTGTTTTTGGTTTCTTCTGTCTGTTTTATGGCTTTGATTGGCTGGCAACATTCTGTTCTTGTGTTGGAGGCTTTCAGTGCAGCTTGGCTCCGTGTGAAGGGACGGCTGTTCTTCATTAGCAAGCTGCTATTCATTAGCAAGCTGGGTTTCACCTGGGTGCCTGGTGGGGGGGTGTTTGGGTTGGAGCTATCAGAGGGAGTCTGTTTTTGCCCAGGTGTTTGCCTGGCTTGTGGCATGGAGATCTTTCTATTTGAGAGTGCAGGCTTCCAAATGATTGACAGTCTGGTGGAATCATCTCTTCTATTCATGCTGTCAGGTCTTTTTTCAATCTCTATGGCTTCTCTGATGATTCTGTGGCTGGGGTTTTCTATAGTGGCCAGGGTTTTAGTGCCATTGAAGTTGATGTTGTGACCTGTGGTTTTCATGTGGTGGACTAGTGAGGAGGTGTGTTCCGGCTTTTTTACTGCATTTTTGTGTTCATCTATATATCTCTCTATATATGTGGATCTTTCGTTATTCGGGTTTTCTCCCGCATAGAATTGGAAGTATCTAGGCAACGTTTCGATGAAGTCTCATTCATCATCTTCAGGCTTGTTTCTTCAGCTCTGTGCTTCTCAGAGTAATGTGAGCTTGCAGCTGCTTCTTCCTTTTAACTGCTTGTGGGGGTGTGACTTGATTGGGTGGGGGTTTGGCTGTGTTCTGATTGGTAGGGGGGTTGGCTGTGTTCTGATTGGCTGGGGGTGTGTTCTGCTTAGGTGGGGGCTTGGTTGTGCTCAGGTTAGCCATAGAGATAGAGAAACGCCCACACAGCATGAATAGATGAGATGATACCTCCCGCCTACCAACCATTTGGAAACCTGCCCTCATTAATAAACGAGTAACTAACTTGAAGAATGACACCAGACCCACACCCG
>BLBF01000058.1:23723691-23805148 GCA_015471245.1 Laticauda colubrina
ACGACCACGAACACGAAGCCAAACAACAAAATCACAGCTCACCAGCTCAAATCCCCCAGCAACTAAGACTAACCTGAGCACAACCAAGCCCCCACCTAAGCAGAACACACCCCCAGCCAATCAGAACACAGCCAACCCCCCTACCAATCAGAACACAGCCAAACCCCCACCCAATCAAGTCACACCCCCACTAGCAGTTAAAAGGAAGAAGCAGCTGCAAGCTCACATTACTCTGAGAAGCACAGAGCTGAAGAAACAAGCCTGAAGATGATGAATGAGACTTCATCGAAACGTTGCCTAGATACTTCCAATTCTACGCAGGAGAAAACCCGAATAACCAAAGATCCATATATATATATATATATATATATACACAGAATCATCAGAGAAGCCATAGAGATTGAAAAAAGACCTGAAAGCTTTGGAAGCCTGCACTCTCAAATAGAAAGATCTCCACACCACAAACCAGGCAAACACCTGAGCACAAACAGACTCCCTCTGATACCTCCAGCTCAAACACCCCCCCCCACCAGGTACCCAGATGAAACCTGGCTTCCTAATAGATAACAGCCATCCTTTCACACGAAGCCAAGCTGCACTGAAAGTCTCCAACACAGGAACAGAGTGTTGCCAGCCAATCAAAGCCACAAAACAGACAGAAGAAACCAGAAACACCCATCAATCAAACTCCAAGTCCAGTGAACACAGACCAAAACTCCCAGCCAATCAGAATAGGCCAGCCTCGAATTTGAAACCAAAAGCTGTGAGACCCACATCCATACAGAAACCTGATGATGGCAGATGAGATTCTGCGGAAACGTTGCTAAACCTTTAAAAGCATAACTACAATGACGTGGGACAATACCCAGAGGAAGCTGAACAGCATATATATATGTTTTTTTAAGCTTTCGCAGGTACTTACATGTTTGCTGTTCAGCTTCCTTTGGGCATTATCCCATGTCATTGTAGTGCTTTCAAAGTTGTAGCAACGTTTCAGCAGAATCTCATCTGCCATCATCAGGCTTCTGTATGGATGTGGGTCCCACAGCTTTTGGTTTCAAATTCGAGGCTGGCCTATTCTGATTGGCTGAGAGTCTTGGTCTGTGTTTATTGGACTTGGAGTTTGATTGATTGGTGTTTCTGGTTTCTTCTGTCTGTTTTGTGGCTTTGATTGGCTGGCAACACTCTGTTCCTGTGTTGGAGGCTTTCAGTGCAGCTTGGCTTTGTGTGAAAGGATGGCTATTATCTATAAGGAAGCCAGGTTTCACCTGGGTGCCTGGTGGGGAGGGTGTTCGAGTTGGAGGCATCAGAGGGAGTCTGTTTGTGCTCAGGTGTTTGCCTGGTTTGTGGTCTGGAGATCTTTCTATTTGAGAGTGCAGGCTTCCAAATGATTGACAGTCTGTTGGAATCATCTCTTCTATTCATGCTTTCAGGTCTTTTTTCAATCTCTATGGCTTCTCTGATGATTCTGTGGCTGGGGTTTTCTATAGTGGCTAGGGTTTTGGTGCCATTGAAGTTGATATTGTGACCTGTGGTTTTCATGTGTTGGACTAGTGAGGAGGTGTGTTCCAGCTTTTTTACTGCATTTTTGTGTTCATCCAGGCGGGTACTTATTGTTCTATTGGTCTGCCCAATGTATGTGGCCGGGCATGATGCACAGGGAACTTCATATATGCCTTGGTTTTCCAGGTCAATTTTGTCTTTGGGGTTTTTAAGGATGGCTGCTATTTTTTTGTCTGTTTTGAAGGCAGTCTTGATGTGATGCCTGTGTAGTATCTTACTGATTTTATCTGTAGTGCCTCTTATGTAGGGCAAGAAAGCTGTTCCATAGGTCTGTTGATCTTCTAGGTCTCTGTTATGTCTTGGTGTGTTTTTGTGGATCAAGTTGGTGATTTTGTTTTTTTTTTTCCACTTTTTTTCGAGCTTACCAAGAAGTAGGTTGTGGTCTACTTTGAATGCCTTATTGAATGTCTAAGTATATTATATCCACAGTATTTTGCTGGTTACTGATTTTGTCACTATGTTGAAGAATGAAATGAGATTGATTTGGAATTATCTGTTTTTAACAAACCCATGCTGACTGCTACTTATTTTTATTATATTTATTTATTATATTTATTTATTATTATACTTATTTTTATTTTATTATTTATTATTGACTGCTACTTATTTACTTTACTCATTTCTAGATATTGGCAGATCTGTTTTTTATTATCTTTTCCAATATCTTCCTGGGTATTGATGTTAGGGTGATCGGTCTGTGATTTCCTAAGTCTGATTTTTCCCCCTTTTTTGAAGATGGGAACCACACCAGCTCTTTTCCAATCCTCTGGTAGTTCCCTGGTGCTCCAGGATTTTTGAAAGATGTGGTACAGTGGTTCTGAGATGACATCTGCCAGCTCCTTTAGAACTCTGGGATTCCGTCAGGTCCCCATGATTTGTATTCATCAAGATAAGACAAGTGTTCTCTTGCTTTTTTTTTTTTTTTTTTGCATATTTTAACTTTTATTTTTAGTTTAGGTTTTTTTTTTTTTTTAGGTTGGCCTATTGCATGAAGACCGATGCAAAGAATGAGTTAAGCAGCTCTGCTTTCTCTCTGTTGCCTGTTACTTCCTTGCTGTCTTCAGTGGACCAACTGTTTCCTTGATTGTTTTCTTCTTATTTATATGTTGGAATAAACTTTTTAAAAATTATCTTTGACTTTTGTTGCAAGTCTTTGTATTTCTTTGCTTTCCTGACATTGTCTTTACAGATTCTGGCTATCTGCTGATATTCTGCTTTAGTTATGTGTCCCTCTTTCCATTTTTTGTACTTGTCCTTTTTGTCTTTCAATTTGTCAAAGAGATCTTTGTGCAGCCATGCTAGTTTCTACTTGGATTTCTTGTTTTTCTTTTTCAGCTGTATTGTTCTGGACTGGGCTTTTATGACCATATTTTTCAGAGTTTCCCAAGATTCTTGAGTTGTTTTCCCCTTTAAGATTTTCATTCAAGGAATCTTTTCTAAGTTCTCTCTGAGTTTATTAAATCAGCTCTTGTGTTTGCATTATGTTGAATTCTAATATGACATAGTCACTCTCGCCTCGTGTTCCTGCAGTTTCAACTCCCTTCATCACTTCTTCTCTGTTTGTAAGAATTAAGTCCAGTATGTCTGTTCCTCTAGTTTCCTCCTCTACCTTTTGGACAACAACATTGTCAGCTTGGTTGGTTAGGAACTTATTTGATTTCTCACTTGGTGCAGAATTAGTCTTCCAATTGATGTCGGGGAAATTGAAGTCCCCCATTACTATTGTAGAGTGTTTCCTATATATATTTGTTAGTTGGTTAGCAAAAAGGACATCCATTTTTTCTGCTTGATTGGGTGGCCCATAGTATACACCTATGGCCATGTCATTCTTTTTTTTTAAATTTTTAAAGATAAACATTATTAATCATTAAAAAGTATTTACATATTACAAAACATTTAATTAAAAACAAAACCAAGACGAAAGAACATAGCCAGTAAACATAAAACATGTACATATACATTTCTAATTGCTTAAATGGTGTATTCCTATCAGACTATTTTCTAATACTTATCTCCTCTATCTGGTTAATACTCCTGTTATAACCTCTATATATTTTCCCTTCCCTATCTATTCACTCGCTGGTTTCTATCTTTTATCCAATTATACCAGTTTTCCAAATCTGTAAAATATTTTGAGTCTTCCTTATACTTTTACTTTTGAGTGAGTTTATCCATTTCCGCACAGTTGTAGATCTTCTGAATTATCAGAGTATCCGTTGGCATTTGATCACCCTTCCAACATTGTGCTAATGCTATCCTTGCTGCAGTAATTATATGTAAAATTAAGTATTTTGTTTCTTTTGTGAATTCACCTGTTATTATTCCTAACAAAAAGATCACAGCCTTAAATTCTAATTGAATATTTATTATTTCTCGTATCCATGTTCGTATTTTTTCCCAATATTTTTTACTCTTCAGGCACAGCCACCAAGCATGGAAGAAGGTACCCCTTGTTTTTTTACATTTCCAATAAAGTGGGCTTAAATTTGGATACATATTGGTCAGTCTAGAAGGTGCCAGATACCATGGATAGCACATTTTACATTGGTTCTCTTTATAGACCACTGATTTTGTTAATTTATCATTTTGCTTCCAAATTCGTTCCCATCTTCCAAATTAATGTTGTGTCCTACATTCCTTGCCCATGCTATCATTGGGCCCTTAACTATTTCCTCTGCCAATTCAAATTCTAATAAACATTTACATTTTTGTAAATGTTAATAAACATATACATTTTTGAAATTGCTTTTTCATCTGTTCCCTGTAAGAGTTTATCCAATTGATTCAGTTTTATATCTATTCCATATTCTTGGATATCTTTTTTTATACCTTGATTTAAGTTGTAAGTATGGCCACCAATCTATCTTCACCCCTTGGTCCCTAAATTCTTGGTTTGTTTTCAATATTCCTTTAGAGTCCAAAACATCATAATATTTAATCCTATTTCCAGTTTCTAATGAATTGGGGTGTATCATTGCCTCCATGATGGAAACCCACCCTGGAATTTTAATGTAATGTTTGTGTTTAATTTCACGCCATATTCTCATCAGTGAATTATGAATCACATGTCTCTTAAAGAGAGTGTAAGTCTTATTTCCTGAGTTCCACATGAAGACATCCCACCCCACCTGCAGTTCATGTCCTTCTAAAATTAATATTCTTTTATTCCACAAATTAATCCAATCTTTAACCCACATTATACAGCTGCTGCTTTGTAATGTATTTCCCAGGCAGGGAGTCCAAATCCACCTCTACATCTATTATCTTGTAATGTACTCAGCTTAATCCTCACTCTTTTTCCTGCCCACACAAATTTTGTAGTCATTTTATTCAATTCACTAAAAAAAATTATCTAATTTTACAGGAATCATTTGAAAGAGAAATAAGAATCTTGGTAGAATATTAATTTTAATAATCACAATTTTCCCTAATATCAATAACTGTATCATTTTTCTGGATCTCGTTTTATTTCTTGTGTTAACTTTATATAATTATCCACTATATTCCTAAATACTTAATTTTTTTAACAATTTGTAATCCCATTGTTCCCATGAATTTCTTTTTTATACTATCAGTCAATTTTTTTGTTGTCATTTTAGTTTTGTCTTTGTTAATTAATTAATTGTTAGACCAGCACTTTCCCATATTTCTATATCTTTCTAATGAAGTTTGGTCCCAATTCTATTGGTTCTTCTACAAAGAATACAAGGTTGTCTGCAAAGGCTTGAACCTTGTATTCTTCTTGTAATTTTTAATCCTTTTATTTCCTGATTTGATCTAATTCTTCTTAGCAAAATTTCTAATGTCATGATAAAGAGCAGAGGTGAAAGTGGACATCTCTCTTGGACTCCTTTTTCTATCTTAGATGAATTTGTAGCTTCTCCATTGATTATTATATGGGCATTTTGTTTTGAATATATTGACTCTATCATTTTTTTTTTAATCTATCCCCAAATTTCATCTTCTTTGCCTGTTGAACAATGAATTGCCAATTTACTTTATCAAATGCTTTTTGGGCATCTAATGCTTTCTGGGTGAGCCTCATAATACTCCAATACATCTATTACAGTTCTTGTGTTGTTTTTTATTTGTCTTGATGGTAGGAAACCATTTTGGTCAGGGTGTATCTTATTATTCATTTTTTTTTCCCAGCCATTATACTTATAAATATTTTATAATCAGTATTCAGTAAAGAGATTGGTAATTCTTAATCTGTGTGGCATCTGCACCTTCCTTTGGTATTAGTGTAATGTACGCTTCTCTCCATGACATTGGTAGCCTTGCCTCTGCTAATACATCGTTATAAATTTCTAAGAGTATTGGGTCAAATAATTCTCCTAGATTTTTGTATATTTCTCCTGGTAAATCATCCGTTCTGGGGTTTTTATTATTTTTTTGTTTTTGAATTGCCTCTCTTAATTCCTCTTTGGTAATCTCTCCATTCAACCTTTTACTTTCTTCTTCTGTTAAGGCTGGGATATTTTCTTCCTCTAAATAATGTTTTATTTTCTCATTCCTAATTTCTTCTTGTCTACAAAGTTCCCTAAAAAATTCCAGTGCTGTTTCTTTTTTTTCCTGTATTGTTTTGTACTTTTCCCTCCTTATCTTGTAATTGCTGAATCCATCTTTTTTCTTTTTCCTTCCTTAATCTATAGATAAGCCACCTTCCCAGCTTGTTAGCATTTTCAAAATAATTCTGTTTTGCCAATTAAGTTTTTTTCCTGTTCTAGTACATTCAATCTGTGCTTAGCAAATCTATATTTGCCTATGAGTTGATCATTTCCCGATGTTACTTGTGCATGTATTTCCAAGATTCTAATCTCATTGTTTTTAATATCATAGTTCGTTGTTTTCTTTCTCTTTCTCTTTTTTCTTTCTCTTTTTTCCTTTTAGAATTATATACTATTGTTAATCCTCTTAGATAGGTGTTGTGGCCCCAATTCCCAAGCCTATGCTGTCAGAGGAAGAGGACCTGGAAGATGAGAGGGAGGAACTGGGAATGCCTTCCCAGACCTTCCTCCCTGGTTATACCTCAGGTTCCATCAGACTACTGAGAGGAACAGTCTGAGATGAATCAGGAGGAAGGCATGTCGGAGCAGCCCCTGACAGGGAGTGAAGAGGAGTATTGGCTTGACCCCAGGCCAGGGTCAAAGAGAGAAATGTGAGCAGCAACATAGGAGGCATGGGAGGGTCAGAGAGTGAGCTGAGTCACTGAGCCACACCCCTCAGGGGATAAAAGTGGGTGTGCTTTCTCCTTAAACTTATGGGACAAAGTTTACCTTTCTTCAGATTTTCTTCGTGAATGATTGTTTTGTGGATGACCTTGTGATTTTTATGAAGTAAAAGAACCATTTATCTCTGTGAGTAAGACTTTAATTTATAATTGCTGCCAGCTTGGACTTGGCAGGCAGGACGTAGTGGAATATTATTAGTTCCAAAGAATTAGCTCTGCGAAGTTCAAGCCAGCTTGCCTGTCTGTGTTTGTGTGTGTGTATAATCCCTTACCTTTTGGGGGAAAGGGAAGGGGAAACAGAACAGATCGGCTTTTGTTGTGTGCCACAAATTCTGTAAGGATGTATCTTCTTTTGTATTTATTTCAAAGCATATTTTCATTTCCTTTTTAACTTTTTCTAAGTATTTCTTTTCTCTCAGAATTTGTGGGTTCAACGTCCATTTCCCTCTTTGTTTTTGTTGACCTTTCCATGTTATTATTATTGGGTTGTGATTTGCCCACATATTTGGTGCTATTTCTACTGATTCTATCTCATTCACTAAAGTTTTGCTTGTCCAGGCCATGTCAATTCTCGACCACAATTTGTGGGGAATAGAATAAAAGGTGAACCATTTTTTTCTTGGGTTATGTGCTCTCCAAATGTCTGTTAAATTTTGCTCTTCTGCCATATTAAAGAATGTTTTGGGAAGGGTGTTCTTTTTTTTTTTGTTTTATGAGTACTGTGTTAATCCCTTTTCGTATCCACAACTGCGTTATAGTCTATCATACAAATATTTTCTTTACCTAATTCTAATTTTTTTCATGAATGTGTTTATAGTAATTTTCTTGTTGATTGTTGGGTGCATACAGTACGATTAATAATAATTTCCTCTGTTCCCAAGACACTTCTAACATTAATGTTCTACCTACTAAGTCTGCATATAATATCTCTGCTTTTATTCCTTCTCTTACATAAACTGCGATTCCTCTTTTTTTTTCTTCTGCTAGGGCCACATAGAGTTTTCCTAATTTTTTATATTGTAAGTATTTTTCATATTGTGTACTAATGTGTACCTCTTGTAGGCACACTATGTCCATTCTTTGTTTCACCAGTTTCTTAAAAGTTTGGTTTCATTTAATTGAAGAATTAAGTCCGTTTATGTTTACAGATAGTATTTTCAAATTACTTTCCATTCCTCTTTGCTGCCACTTGCTAGTTCCTATTGTTCCTTGCCTCTGTCCTCTTGTTCTTGCTCTTCTTTCTTCCTGGGGTTCTTTTTCTTCTCTTCTTCTCTCTCCTTCCTGTTCTTTATCTTTCCTTTCCAATTGTTGATCTTCTTGGCTTGCTGATTCTTATTCTTCTCTACTACTGCCCGTTTCTTCTGTGCCTACTAGTTGGTTGTGGAAGTCTTGCACTTTCTCGAAAGTATCTATCTTGATTTTTTCCCCTGCCACGTTACCAACATTCCCTCTGGTGTTATCCATCTAAATAGTATGTTGTTCTTTTTGAGTCAGGCTGCTAAGAAATTATATTCTCTACACTGTTCATGTACTCTTTTCAGGATTTGCTTTAATGTAGTAATCTCTTTTCCTCTGTAAGACATTGTTCTTTTATGTTGACCCATATACATTCTAGGAAGTATAGCATAGCAAACTTCAGAAAAAGTGTAGATGTAGTTCAGTTCCTCTACTTACAAACACAATTGACACCAGAATTTCTGCTGCTAAGCAAGGTAAGTGAGCATTCAGTAAATCATATCCAGTTTCGCCATGGTCATTAGGCAAATTGCTGCAGTTGTTAAGTGAATCATGCAGTTGTTAAAGGAATCCAGCTTCTCCATTGACCTTGCTTGTCATAAACTGGTTGGGAAGGTCACAAATGATGATCACATGTCCTCAGGATGCTGCAACTATCACAAATACATGCTTATTGCCAAGCACCAGAATTTGAACTATGTGAATTTGGGGATGCTCTAGCAGTTGTAAGCGTGAGGTCCAGTTGTAAGTGCCATTGTAACCTCAATGAGTTACTAAATGAATGGTTGTAAGCTGGGGACTATTTGTATATCATCAGAAAGTGTGGATAAAGTAATTCACAAGAAAATGTAAAGAAAATCTTCAAACCTTCATGGATGGAGTATTCAGGAGCGTTTCTTCCAGTGGTCTTCTTTGCCCAGCATCCTTCCTTATTCTTCCTAATTGATCCTTCCGCTGCTGTCTGCTTCTTCACCCAGAGGTTAAAAAATGAGAGCAAGGGATGCCAGAAGGAAGGACCAAATGCTACTTTTTTGCCAAGGGCTAGTGAACAGTGGGTGGACTTGTCCCACTGGTTCCTTGGGAGAGAGAGAAGAGACACTGCCTCATTCCACATATCTTTTTCCTTCTACTGAGTTGTGGGTATTGACTGAGTCTAGATGGCTAGCAAATGAATTGCATAAGGAGTAGAGAAGATGGCCTCAATGGAAGTATGCAAGAATTTCAGGGGCTGAAATGTTTCTTAATGAACTGAGAAGATCCTATTCAGAAGTGACTTGGTCAAACATTGTCCTGATTCATTCAGCTCGGGAGAGAAGGTTCACCTCAGTCAGACTTGCAAGATTTTGTTATTAAAGCTGCTCTCAATAAAAGTAACTTTGCCCATCTTGTGAAGTTGATTTGCTCTCTGGTTTACTTAGTGATTCTGACTATAGGGACAAGCAGCAAATCCTTGCCATTTTTCTCAAATATCTAAGTCAGGGATGTCCAACCTTGGCAACTTTAAGACTTATGGACTTCAGCTCCAGGAATTCATCAGCCAGCCATTCTAGGAGCTGAATTCACAAGTCTTAAAGTTGTCAAGGTTAGACACCCCTGATCATGACTTTGGGCTCCATTCATCTGGTGGAGCCCAAAGCAACTTTCCAGATGTGCTTAACGGATCTGGAAACTTCAGCTCTCTTGTGGCTTTGATTTTGCCCCCCCTCACTATGATTAAACACTGCTTTAAAAAACTGGCATTTTTATGAACATGCTTCTGAGCCTCTACATATTAGTAGAATTAATCAAGTCAAAGGCATCTGTTATAATCATAGACCAACATAGGAGAATGGGCCACGTTCATGAAGAAGAATGTAAAAATGTGACGGGTTTACCACAACCTTATATAATATACTGATAAATTCTCTGTGAGTGTGTAACATATAGAAGATACAAAAGATATTTTTTTAAAAAGAATGTCAAAGGAGAGATGGTAACATTAGCATATAGCATTAACATATAGGGGAATTAAGCAGTAATATATCAAAACCAGTCAGGAAGCAATAATTTATTCATTTGTTTAATTTATATGTCACTATTATTATTTTTCTTCGTAAATAGATTAAGGCAGTGAGCATTTCTAAAACTCCTTCTTCCTCCTATTTTCCCCACAAAACCCTGCATGGTGGCATGGGTTAAGATAGAATGACTGACCCAAAGTCACTCAGATGTTTTTCTTGGCTTAAGATGGGACTTAAACTTGCGGTTTCCTGGTTTCTAGCCTGGTGCCTTCACCACTACATTAAACTGGCTTTCTTATGAACCCACATTATGGAAGCTATATGAGGGTGGGGAGTACACCAGCATTATCCAGTATTTATGTATTAAATAAAGGAACATTCTGGAATATTCCATGCCGGACCTGAATGATAATTAATCCAGATGTCCTTCAAGTTAAAATGGAATTAAAATATGAGACCCAGATGATGCTCTCCAACAATTAAGGAAAGAATAGAAATGTCTCCCTTTTTCAGGTGCAACCATCAAGAGTCTTTTCAGATACACAAAGGGGCTTGCAAAGGAGCTTGCAAAGGAGCCAAAGCAATGGCTGGCCTTCATCCTTAATTCAGACCCAACAAGCAAGATTTATGTTAGCCTGCCTGCTGAATTAACTACACAGAATAAGATGCACATTTTCAGTAACCCGTTTTTCTTTTTACTCCTCCCCCACCTATTTCTACACCAAACTGGACATGCATCATTAAAAATACTTGCCTGGGAAGGTAGCCAACTGCTAAAAGAAAAGCTAAAAATAATTTATAACTGACATAATCTACATCTACTATTACTAATGAAGCTTATCAGCAATGTAATAATTTAGGGCCTGAAAAATTAATGGGGCTTGCCAAATTTGGCCAGCAACTTCATTTCTGAAGACAAGAACATTCAATAAAACAAATTAGCTGCCATCTTTCCATCTTTCCATATGGGATGATTAAATGGCATAAGGAGGAACAAAAATGTACTATCGAAATTGGACTGTTTACTGTATATATTTCTCTTTTTGCCTTCTCCCCAAAAATAGAAGAGCCATGTTGCTTCTTTCAGTGCTGTTGTAACTATGGTCATTAAATGAACTTTTGTAAGTCAAGGACTACCTGTACTTGATTCAGCAGCCAGGACTAATATAAATTTTGCTTGTCGGGCCTGAATTAAGGATGAAGGCCAGCTCAGGGTTTGGTGACATCATTGCTTCTTACCATCCCTTTGGTTCCTTTGGAAGATCGTGGTGACATTGAGGTTAGAATGCAGTATTGCAGGCTTATTCAAGTTCACTGCAAGCAGTTTGATCCTGACCAGTTCAAGGTTGAATCAGCCTTCTATCCTTCTGAAGTCAGTAAAATTAGGACCTAGAATGTTGGGGGCAATATGCTGACTCTGTAAACCACTTAAAGAAGACTGTAAAGTACTGTGAAGTGTACATAAGTCTAAGTGCTAGTGCTAGTGCTAGCCTATGCATCTGAAAAGACTCTTGATGAATTGAAAAAGGAAGAAATTTCTATTCTTTCCTTAGTTGTTTGGAGAACATCTCCTGGATCTCATATTTTCATAACATTTTAATTTGAAGCATGTCTGGATTAATTCACATTGAGGTTCTACATGGAATATTCCAGAATTTTCCCCTATTTAACAATTGTTAATTGTTTCCCCTATTTAACAGTTGTTTCTGGAAAATGACACTCTACAAAATATGGATCACCCAGAGTTCTCAGCTTTCTTTTTCTACTTTTTCAGCAAGGCCACAACTGAACTGGATTTCCACAAATGAAAGTGAAGAGTGCCTTTGCATAAACCAAATAGAAACCTTGCTTTCTTCGCTTGAAAAATTTTTGGAAATACCCCATATTTTACTTGTCATGAAAGCTGTTTCATGCATAACTTCAGAATTTGCTGAGCACAAAGGAATATAGGTTTTAATTAGCTAATGCATAGTATCCAGACTGTCAAAATAGCAAAGCCTCAGCAGCCATTTTTATTTTTACGATTCCAAGTGTTTTCAACTTTCTTTTTTCCTCTAAGCCTAAGGAGTGCATTCTTGGACTATGCATTAGATGAACAAGCTATCGTGATCCTTATATTAAAAAAACATATTTCATGTTCTGTATAACTTGGAAGGTTCCAAGTAGTCTCTTCTGATTGGCCAGAAAGGCCAGTAAAGGATTGGTTCATTAGGAACCAATCCAAGGAGCCGCTCAAAGGCGGCAAAGTTAAAAGATTGTCATTGGCTACAAGCCG
Organism: Laticauda colubrina; assembly: GCA_015471245.1. NCBI lineage: Eukaryota > Metazoa > Chordata > Lepidosauria > Squamata > Elapidae > Laticauda > Laticauda colubrina. Next base: position 23,735,999 of record BLBF01000058.1, read on the forward strand.
GCAGGCAAGCCTCTATATAAAGGGCTGCCGCGGCTCGAGCCAATGTTCCGTTACTGTTTGCTAACTAATAAAGAGTTATTTGTTGGAACCTGGTCTACCGCGCGTCTTTTCCGGATGGAACAGTCACAACTCAAAAATCCCTTGTAACATGGTTTTTTATCTACATATGTGGATTTGATCGGGATATGTCATAAGGGTGATACAGAAATATTATACAGATAGTCCTTGAGTTACAACCATAATTGAGCCCAAAATTTATGCTACTGGTGAAACATTGGTTAAGAGAGTTTTGCCCCATTTTACGACTTTTCTTGCCATAATTGTTAAGTAAATCATTGTATTTGTTAAGTTAGTCATATAGTTGTTAAGTGAAACTGGATTCCCCATTGACTTTGCTTGTTAAAAGATCACAAAAGGTTGTCACATGACCCCAGGACACTGCAACCATTATAAATATTTTGAACAAGTTGCCAAGCATCTGAATTTTGATCATGTCACCATGGGGACACTACAACAGTTGTAAGTGTGAAAAACTATCAGAAATCACTTTTTTCAGTGCTGTTGTAACTTTGAACAGTCACTAAATTAACTGTTGTAATTAGAGGACTAATTGTATGCATAATATATATTTATAAATATTTCTCTGTCTCCTATTTTCCCCAAAATAACAGCCCTGTGAGGTAGGTTGGGCTGAGAAAGAGTCTTCAGAATTCTTCAAAATAGCTGCAGCATCTGCCAGACAATTGGAAAATGGTGAACATAGAAAATCCTTAGTATCCTTTTCTTTAGAGCTGGCTTTCTTTATCCAGATAGAAATAGATAGATAGAAACTCAGATAGATACAGATAGAAATTCTGTTCTATCAGGTAGAGAATCCCATGGCCTTGAGGATCAAACAACACCTGAGGAATGGCTGTAGCTGTGAATGGATTGGGGCTCCAGCTGTTCTGTCTGCTGTGTCAGGAAAGAATGGGTAGCTTCAAAAACCCTTTGAAGATCTTCCTATACTGTTCAGGGTAGTGGGATTCTTAAAACAGTGTGAACTGAAACAGAGGCTCTGAGAAATGAGGGGAAATTAAAGGGTCAGGGCAACACAGCCACTAAAATCCCTGACTAGAAATGGAGAGATCTAAATTCAAGCCCATCTTTAGTTGAGGATCATCCCTTCGTGTGAAGTAATGTCATACTATACTTTGTAATCCACCTGAATGGTACTAAAAATTCAGAAATCTTGGTATTAGGGATATGTATGCTTACCTCTGTTCCAAAAACAGTTAACAGTTTTTATGCTATCTGTTAGGAATGTAAGTCACCTAACAGGTATTTGGGTTAGAAATATATAAACCAGGATGAATATTTTAAAACTGTATCTTTAAGAAAATGCAAAACTGTAATTAGGTGTGGTTTCTCAAACTGTCATAAGATAGAGCCAGAAACCTGGTTTGTTTTAGTCTGAGTCTCAGAAGAGAGTGTATCTCTGTTTCCTTCTGTTGGAAAGTATTACTGTTCCTCCATTTTTCCTAATTGACTGATATTACTGGATTTAATGTCAGTCTGTTACTGAACTGTTTTTTGACACTGGACTTTGATATTTGGATTATCCCTGGATTGAAAAAACTGACTGATTTAACTGTGAATGACTTTGGACTGCCTATTCTGAACTTTGCTTAAACCTTTCTGGAAGTAAAAACCTACATTTACTGTACAGCGTATCTGTGTTCTGTATGTGTATTATTCAAACACTACTCTCATATACGTCTCCCTGTATGCACTCATTCTCCTAATGGGGAATTACCTCAACACTATCCAACCATTATACCCATTTAAGAGCTGTGGTAGCGCAGTGGTCAGAATGCAATATTGCAGGCTAATTCTGCTCATTGCCAGGAGTTCGATTCCAACCGGCTCAAGATTGACTCAGCCTTCCATCCTTCTGACATCAGTAAAACGAGGAGCCAGTTTGTTGGGAGCAATATGCTGACTCTGTAAACCATTTAGAGAGGGCTTGTAAAGCGCTATGAATCAGTACTTTTCACTTAGTGTCCATTCAAAGTTACAATGGCATTGGAAAAATGACTTATGACCATTTTTCACACTTATGACCACTGTAGTATCTCCAAAGTCAATTTATTTATTTGTTTGTTTGTTTGTTTGTTTGTTTGTTTATTTATTTATTTTGATTTGTCAATCGCTTACAAGATAATAGGTATAAGTATATACATAGTTATGAATACATGAAATGGGTACATATAAGAAAAATAAAAGAAACAATAGGACAGGGACAGTAGGCACATTGGTGCGCTTATGCATGCCCCCTACAGACCTCCTAGGAAAGGGGTGAGGTCAATAAAAGACAGTCTAAGGTGAAAGTTTTTGGGGTTTGGGGAAGAAACCACAGAGTCAGGTAGAGTATTCCAGACATTGACCACTCTGTTTCTGAAGTCGTATTTCCTGCAATCAAGTTTGGTGTGGTTTACCTTGAGTTTGTAGCTATTGTGTGCTCTTGTGTTATTATTGCTGAAGCTGAAGTATTCATTGACAGGTAAGTCATTGTAATGTATGATTTTATACACCATACTTAAGCCCATGTCACACCGAACCAACGGATGCAAAGAGGATGTAAAACGGACAAAAAAGCTTGCCATCCGTTGGAAAACGCGATGTACTCACTGCCTCCGTTTGGCTTCCTCTCTATCCGTCCAGCATCCGTTTATGGACGTTTCATCCGCTCCAAAAGTTTTGGGCTGCCCAAAACCTTTGCGTGGAAAATGTATCCAGTTCGTCCGTTCTGCATCTGCTACGCATCCGTTACGCACCCGTTACGCATCTGCTATATCCGCTAGGCATCCGCTACGCATCCGCACAACTCGCATCCGCTCGGACGCAGGGAGGAAGCGGAACGGATGCAGAACGGACGCAGAACGGATACCTAGCAGATGCAGCACAGAAACAAAGCGTTTAAAATGGAAAAAACGTTCGCAGAGGGGACCTATCTCAGATATTAAGGATGTCTGCAGGATGCCTAGAGGATGCCTAGAGGATGCAAAGGGACACCTATACTGCCTATAAAAAGGGGGAACAACTCGCCTGCATCTCACTTTCAGACCAGGAGCCAAGCTGTGCAGACCTCTGCAGCCTTCATCTGACTCTTCCTCTTCCACAGCATCCAGTCATGTCCACAGTGGATTGTGACAAAGTCCTTTCGACAGCCACCATCCTTCTGCAACAGTGCGAAACCATCTACAGGCTCTGTGAACTCTACTAGGGGAAGAAAAGGAGGCACCCAAAAAAAGTCTGGGTCCGAAGATGGATCGGGAGAAGAGCAGAGGACAGACTGTACAACAAGCTGATGGTGGAGCTCAGGAGCGAAGACACTCGGACATTCCAGAACTTCATGAGGATGCCTCCAGCCATGTTTGACGAACTTGTGCAGCGGCTGACACCCAGGTTGACCAAGACAAACACCAACTTCCCGCCCAGCCTGGAACCTGGGCTCAAGGTGGCACTCACTCTGTGCCACCTGGCCTCTGGGACCACCTACAGGAGCATGCAGTACGGCTGGAGGGTGCCACCCAACACCATCAGCATTGTGGTCAGAGAAGTGGTGCAGGCCATCATCGAAGAATACAAGGAGGAGCTCCTCCAGTGCCCCTCCACTGAAGAAGGATGGAAGAAAGTTGCAGAGCAGTGGTATAAGAAGTGGAACTTCCCCCACACCGTTGGAGCCATAGATGGCAAGCACGTGGCCTGCAAAGCTCCAGCCAAGTCGGGGTCCACTTATTTCAATTACAAGGGCTTCTTCAGCATCATCCTCTTCACCATGGTCGATGCTGACTACAAGTTCATGTGCATCGATGCTTCAGGCAATGGCTCATCTTCAGATGCCCAGGTATAAAACGCCAGTCACCTCAAGGAGGGGCTGGAACGCAACCTCATCATGGGCTTCCCAGATCCAGAACCCCTGCCCAACGACACACAAGATGTGCCCTACTTCATTGTGGGGGATGACGCCTTCTCCCTCACAGCCTACCTCATGAAGCCCTACACCTCCAAATACCTCACCTGTGAAGAGAGGATCTTCAACTACAGGCTGTTCAGGGCAAGACGGGTGGTGGAGAACGCCTTTGGCATCCTGGCCAACAGGTTCCAGGTACTTCTCACCAACATGCAGCATAGCCCAGAGACCATGAGGAGGATCGTGGAAGCTTGCTGCATCCTGCACAATCTCATGCGCACCCGCTACCCAGTCTTGCAGAACAGGCTTGTGGACCGTCAACAAGGCAATGGGGACATGGAGCCTGGGGAATGGAGGCAAGGGCAAAACCTGATCGACACTGAGGATGTGCAAGGCCTCAACAGAGCCTCATGTGAAGGGAAGAAGCAGCGCAACCTCCTGAGATACTGGTGCAACTCCCCAGCTGGAGCAGTGGAGTGGCAAGACAGGATGGTAAATGCTTAATGGATGCTTCCTTCAGCCTGTCTCATCACACGGATGAGATTGGGCCATGTATGTTTGGTTGGCCTACAATGAACAGGGTGTTTAATAAAGAGTTGTGTTTATGTTGACATGTGTGGATGATTGATTATATCATTATTGATAATAAAGGGCCATAGGTGTGGCACCTGGGAGGGTGGACCATACAGTCCCACTATGCTTGCACTGGAGGTTTATCTATCCCACAGCTATTACCCATCCCACAGGTATCCTAACCCATCCCAAAGCTATCCTTACCCATCCCACAAGCAAGCAAAGGCTTAAACCATTTCTAAAAGTTTCCACCAAGACTTTATTAAAAAAAAGAAATGAAGCAAGTGTGTGAATCAAAGATAGACTTTATTAACAACAAGCTATAAGACAAAAATGAGTCTCTGGCACTCCTCTTGGTCGCTCAGTCTCAGGGGTGAAGGGTCCAGGTGCTGTGGAGGTGGCTGGTGCTGGAGTGCTTGTCATCAGCTCCTCCAGAAGCAGAAGCAGCAGAAGCGCCAGCCCCAGAAGAGCAAGCCCATGCTGCAGAAGCCCCAGGAGAACCAGAGTGAGGGCCAGGGGCGGGATCATAGCCCTGTCCCTCTTGCCAGGGCTGGCAGCAGATGGCTGAGGCTTGCTGTGCTTCTGCATGGTTGTGGAGTTGCTGGCTGGCAGGGAGGCTGGCAGGAACCAAGGCTGGCAGGGAGGCTGGCAGGGAGAGTTGCAGCAAGGCTTGCAGCAAGGCTTGCAGGCAGACATGTAGGCAGGGCAGGCAAGGCAGCCAATCCGTCCGGCAGCAGGTCTTTCCTCTGAATAGCGACCTGTTTCCGAGCTGCTTCCATTATATCTGCGGGGCTGACGCAATGCATCCTCCCTGCATGCGCAATTAACGCCAGGCATCCATTAGGCTTCCGCTGTGCATCCGCTGTGCGTCCGCTCTTTCCGTTCCGCGTCTGCTTTGCTGCTCCCCCCCGGAAGCCCTGCGGATGTGTCATCCGCTCCCATCCGCTTCCATCCGCTGGGCTTCCGTTCCGCATCCGCTTTGCATCTGCCCTGCGTCCTCCATGCGTCCGTGTTATCCGCTCCAGTTATGCAAATTTTTGCCCCTTTTGAGAGCGGATAACAATGGATGGAACATTTTGCTCATCCGCTGTGTCCTTTTTGCATCCATTGGGCAGTGTGACATGGGCTTTAGATCAGACTGAAGACAGTGTAATTCAAGGTTTTCTAGGTCTAGAATTTCAAGTCTGATGGCATAATGTATTCTACAATGAGTAGAGGAGTAGAGAATTCTTCTTATGAAATATTTCTGGACTTTTTCAATTGTGCTAACATCAGATACGTAATGTGGGTTCCAGACTGATGAACTGTATTCGAGTATTGGTTCACTTAAATTAACAGATTCACTTAACAATCATATTACTAATTTAACAACTGCAATGATTCACTTAACAAAAGTTGCAAGAAAAGTCATAAAATAGGGCAAGACTCACTTAAAAAATGTTTCACTAAGCAACATAAATTTTGGGCTCAGTTATGGTTGTAATTTGAGGACGACCTGTACATAAGTCTAAGCTCTATTACTACTGCTACTTTCTCCTTAATATGGCCTCTATGATCTAAAATTGTTTGGAGGATACAGATGTTCTTCATGGCAAATTGTGTTAGCCAAAAATGACTTATGTCTTGTTCTTCTCTTTCCTATCTCTTCCTATCCAGGACCATGCAGATATAGAATGGAAGTTTGCACGCACAAAGCTCTGGATGAGTTACTTTGATGAAGGGGGCACACTACCACCTCCTTTTAATATTATCCCTAGCCCCAAGTCATGCTGGTACCTTTGCAAGTGGGTCCACAAGCAACTTTGCCCACCTGGGGATCCAGAGAATGAACATAAGCATGAGAACCTGAAGACTTTCACGGTGAGGAACAATGGAACACTTTCATTAATTAAGGGAAGGTTCGTAGTTTAGCCCTCCCTTTCCTAATTTTGGCAGTCAGGGTGAATCTTTAGTCTGCCATCTTAGTTGGATCCCTATCAAGTACTTGGGAAACCAGGAGATTCAGGCAGTTCAAATAAAGATGTATCGCAAGCTTCTATAAGAATCTGGCCAACTGACCGTTAAGGGAAATGAAGGAAAGAGAAGAGAGGCATTCAATGATTTAGATCTCTTGTGGGTGCAAAGGGACTTAGGCAGTGGTGGGATTCAAAATTTTTTACTACGGATTCTGTGGGCATGGCTTCATGGGCGTGGTATGGCTTGGTGGGCATGGCAGCGGAAAGATACTGTAAAATCCCCATTCTCTCCCCACTCCTGGGGGAAGGTTACTCCCCACCCCACTAACCTGCTTTTCAGCTCCGTACTCTTGTGCAGGGTAACAAAAGAAGACCCAGCCAACCAGCTGGGACTCAGGAGGCAGAGAATAGATAGGGATGGAACCAGTCAGAGGTGGTATTTGCTGGTTTTCTGAACTACTCAACATTTCTACTACTGGTTCTCCAGAACTGGTCAGAACCTGCCAAATACCACTCAGGACTTAGGATGCATTTGTCTCCTCCTTTGGGCTCAGCCTGATCATCTCCTACAATCTCAGTTCCAATCAATCCCTGATCAGATCGCAATGAATCAAAGAATAATGGAATACAAGGGTTTTTGCAACATCTGAAAAATAAATAACAGAACAGCTTAGTTGTAAGGGACCTTGGAAGTCTTCTAGTTCAACCCTCAGGAAACCATATATCTGTCAGTGTTCCAGGGAACCTCCCTTCCAATCAGTAACTCCGAGACAAGCATAATCTCAAAAGTACCTTTTTTAGAATAACACCTGGCACATCTGTGGAATTCCAAAACTAAAAGTTTCCCTGACTTCCCACAATGTCCCAAACTACAAACCATCCCCTTTTTTCTCATCATCACATCACATGAACCAAATAAGTTCCTTCTTTTCTGTGCCATACTCTTTGACCTTGAACTAACAAAAGAATTCTATTTTGTCTATTAAGAGCTACTCAATTAAAATAAACCCCCTCCCACTTTCCCAAACAATGTGGCAGTGATGAATAAAGATTCCAAAGCTGACAGGCGTCCCCCCTTGAGAAGTTCACCTCCTATAAGAAATAATGAACAAAACACAACCAGGGGTTAATGTAATGTCCTTAACCCCCTCTCTCCCATCAAAGAGGCCTCTGGTTTGTTGGGGAATTCCTCATGGAATTGGTTAAGCATGTACATCTCAACTTTTTACCCAAATAGCATCTGATACAGGGTAACTTTTCCACAATACCAAGTATTATAATCTTCCTAGAATCAAGGATTTTCTTTTTTTAAAAAAAACAAATTTTATTAGTTTTTAAAGACAATACACAAACAAACAAAACATAAAACTTAATAACATAAAATCTCTTTTCTAAAAACTGCTTATTAAATTTTAACAAAACAAATAAAACATCTTATTTGAATACAACATAGTTCCAGATTATCACATATGCATATCTTATTTATTCTTTTTCCAACTTCTCCTTTTACCTAAATTTCTATATCTCTTTATTCATTGTACTTATACTTTCATCTGTCTTGTTTACAATTTCATTATTCTCTTCTAACGTTCTTCCAAAATTTTATTAATTCTCAATAAGCTAACTTAACAAACAAAAACACTAAACATGAAAACATAAAACTTTTTTTTGGAAAGCGGCTTAATCCTGGGTTAGCATCTTTTTATACAGACATAAATCAAATTCATGCTCACCTTATATACTATTTCATATCTCATTTATCATTCTACATTTTCTATATGTTTTCTCCCCTCTTTTCATTCTCTTAATTCTATTTTATTTATTTCATCTCAATTTAAATCATTTTACTTGTATCTTTTGTCCGTTCTTTTTCAATTATCTATTTTTTCTTTTCTCTTTATTGCAAAATTTCTCTGTAATCACTGGTTGAAGTATGACGACTTTTTATCTTTCCCCGAGATTTAACACTTAAAATAATATATAATTCCCGTACTGATTCTGCTTAGTGCATTCTACATAGTACATTTTAAAGTAATAAAAAAGCGAAAAAAATAGTAAGCTTATAGTTTAGTAAAAACTTCCATAGCTAATTAAACTCTATTAGACATTTTACACATTCCCTTTAATATAATATTCCAATTTTCTAACTCTATTTCAAATACAAATACTACAATGCAATCCTGTGCACTTTTGCAGAATCTCTTCTTTAATTACATTTTACCCTTTGTCTCTAAAAAAACCCCTGTTTTTTAACATCTTGTTTTAAGTCTTTATAACTTCTCTTCCCTTTTTCCCTTCCTCTCTTATCCAGTCTAGTCTTTTTGTCCCCCCATCTCTCAATCTCCACCCTTTTGGTCTCCCCTCTCTGTTGTATTCCTCTTTTCTGTTGCTTCCTGACATTGTATCGATTTTTCACCTTATTTTTCCCTTTCTTGGTTGTTTTTATAAATCTTGAATTCTCCATTTTCTTCCCCTTTCCCTTTTCTTCCTCAACTAAAATTATTTGTCCATTAAAGATGGCTTCTTCTTCTTCATCCCAGATTTCTTGTTGTTGTAATTCCTGGTCGGTAAAAATTGCCATTTCTAAGAAGTGGAAAACAGATCCAGAAGAGCCCTTGCCTTCTTGTTCCTCTTCTTTTAACTTTTTATATTCTATTTTCAATTCTTCAATAGATAATGCCATTGTAAGATTTTTTTTAAACAACCCAAATGATTTTAGTCTTTCAAAAAATAGTTTCCAAGAGTCCCAAAGTCACAAAGCAATTCAAATCAGAACAAAATGTTTCATTTAGCACTTTCTTCTTTTTGTACTATCTTTTCCTGGGGTGAAATTTAATTACACAGTTCCAAAGTAATTTTTTAAAAGTCTTATTGCCGTTATCTCTGATCTTAAAAGCCTCCAACAAAATCTTAATATATATTCTTTGCCTCTGCCTTCCCACTTATAGCAAAAAAAAAAGAAAATTTTTGGGTTTTAGTTCCAATGTTCAGAAATCTTAATATCCCCTTGACTTTAATTTTCAGATTTAATTAGCTTCTATGCCAAAGCAGGTTTTTCCAATTTCCATCTGTTATTTCTGTAGGGAAGGAGAGTGAAAGGAAAAAAAAACTTTCCCTTGAAACTTTTCTCCGCCGCTTTTAACAATCTTGTTAGGAAACAATGTATCCTTTAAAAAGTTGAACCTCCAGAATAAAGATGTAGCTTATTGTCCTGGTTCAGCCATAAACTTTCACTTCTTCAAACTTCCTCCTGCACAATCTTATCCGGCTGAAAGCTTCTTTGTGGCGGCCATTCCTGCCCGGATCTCCCCTGTCTTCGGTTACCTCTATAGGGTAACCATAGCCTCGAAATCCAACTGGATCGGGGGCACCTCGGCAGCAAGCGCAGCAGAAACCGTGCACGATTGCGGATTCCTGCCGCCGCTGAAGCCTTGCAACCAGAAATCTCCGAATCAAGGATTTTCTTGATTTCATAATGTGTCTCATCCTATATGATTAAGGATTTATGGGGAGCTGTTGGTATTGGTCTTATAATTGATGCTACCGCTGGTTTTAATGAGCTATTATGAAATACTGGATGTATTTCTCCCAATAACCGGGAAAGACTTAATTGGACTGTGACTAAATTGATTATCTTTGATATTGGGAATGGACCTAAGAATTTAGAGCCCAACTTCTTACTAGAAAGTTTCAATCTGAGATATTTCGTTGTCAAAAATACTTTGTCCCCTACTTTAAATGGTGGTTGGAGGGATCTATGTTTGTCTACCTGCTTTTTGTAGTCTTTAGCAGCCTCAGTGAAAGCCTTTTTCGTGTCCTCCCCACCCTTTTTTTAATGAGTTCCTCCATTCTGTTACAGATAAGGATGTGGGGGGTTCACTAGATAATTCCAGGATAGGGACAAATTCCATGCCAGTGTTGATTTAGAATGGAGTCAAGCCTGTGCTGCTATGCATTATTATTAGCAACTTCTGCAAATGGTAATAACTCTGCCCAGTTTTCCTGTTGATAATTTACATAGCATCTAATGTATTGTTCCACCATGATGTTCTCCCTCTCTGCTGCTCCATTGCATGCTGAGTGAAACACTGAGGATAATCCTTTTGGGATGACCCAATAAACCTTAAAAACTCCCTCCAGAACCTAGCAGTAAACTGTACCCTTCTGTCTGAGATTATTCTGCGAGGTACTCCGTGTATCCTATAGATATGTTTCACGAACAGTTTTGCAAGCTTTTTTGCAGATGATTGTCCTTTACAGGCTGTAAAGTGGGCCTACTTAGAGAATATGTCCATAACAGTCCAAATGATTGTATTCCCTCCACTTTCAGGTAATTCTATGATAAAGTCCATTGTGATTGGTTCAGCTACTTGCTGGAGGAGGCCAGGGGGTTTTCATCATGGCACAAATTGAGCAGCTTTTCACATAGTCCTCGACATCAGGTTTCATTTTTGGCCACCAGAACTGTCTTCTGACTAAATGTAGGATTTTTAAGAAACCGAAGTGTCCCCTGGACCCAAGTCATGGCTATGCTTCAGTCCCATTCGTCTTAGATTAGTGGGTACATATAATCCCTTTCCAAGCCTCATTCATTGTAAACTCAATTTGATGCTCCACAAACCAAGGATCAGTCAATAGGGCTGCTTTCAACTTAGTTCTCATTTTGTCTTCCAGGCATTTGGGGTTGCAATTGGCTTGGCCTTGGGTGGTTACTTGGCCTGCCGGTTGAGCTTCTGATATCATAGTCTGCACTACTTCCTCTCGGCGACTGTCAAATTGGGGTTTTCTTGACAGCTTGAAATATTGAGCCCTGTGGACTTGTTTAGGTGATAGCTTCCAAGGTGTCTTTAGAGCCTCGAGGTTCTTGTGATCAGTCTACACCTCAGATGGCTCTTTCATCCCTTAAAGAAAATGCCTCCAAGTCAGCAAAGCCCATGGCACTGCATATGCTTCTCTCTCTCAAACCACCTATCTTTGCTCTGTGTCTATCAGCTTTTTAGACACATATGCACAAGGCATTAGCTGGTTCTGAGAGTCCTTTTGGAGAAGAATGGCCATGACAGTCACATAACTAGCATCAGCTTGGTCTATGAAAGGTCTGGTCAGGTCTGGGTAATGGAGAATGGGCTCAGATGCAAAGAAGTGTTTTAAGGTTTCAAAAGCTTTCTGAAAGTCCATTGTCCAAGCAAGAGGTTGACTGGGCTTCAGTTTTGTGGGAGAAGGCCCCAGTTTTAATAACTCTGTCAAAGGGAGAGTGATCTTGGCAAAAGAATGAATGAATTGCTTATAGAAATTGGCAAAACCCAAAAAGCTTTGAAGTTGCTTTCATGTTTTTGGGGGTTGCCAGTCTAGCACGGCTTTCGCTTTTCCAGGGTCCATCTCAATTCCCTGGTTGGATATTCGGTAGCCTATGTAATCCAACAACTCCTTGCAGAATTTGTATTTTGACATTTTTACATATAACTTGGTAGCTAAAAGTTTTTCAGCACTTGTCTGATCAATTTGACATGTTCCTTGATGGTTTTGTTGAATATCAGGATGTCACTCAGGTAGATGAGGACCTCCTGGTACAGGTGCGGATGTAACACTTCATTGATGAGTTGCATAAATACCGTGGGGGGCCCTTGGAGTCCAAAAGGCATGACTCAGAATTGGAAACTACCCAAAGGGCAGTTGAAGGCAGTTTTCCATTCATCTCCCTCTTTTATGCAGACTCAGTAGTAAGCTTCTTTCAGATCTAGCTTGGTGAAGACCTTGCCTTTTGAGAGGTGGTTTAATAAGTCCTTCATGAGGGGGAGAGGGTATATGTTTTTGACACACATGGCGTTCATGCCCCTAAAATCAACACATAAACTCAACCCGCCATCTTTCTTTTCTTTGAACAGCACTGGGACGGCCGACCTAGATTTGGCAGGTTCAATAAAACTTCTGTCCAAATTGTTATCGATGTATTTCCTCAATTCAGTCATTTCAGTTGGTGTCATGGAATACATCTTTGGTTTTGTCAGTTTTGCTGTGGGTTCTAACTCTATGGCACAATCTATGGGGAGGTAAAACATTGTATTCCTCTTCACTGAATGTCTCAGCCAAGGCTCTGTATTGTTTGGGAACTTGGGGAGTACCTGGAAGAAGGTCTGATGCGGTGGCTGCTGCTTCAGGTTCTGGACCCATGTTGGGTGGTAGTTTCTTAGTGGGGGGAAGAGGGTGCAATTGGCCCACCCCAATAATAATTTTTTGGTATCCATCCTCCCACTTGATGGTAGGGGCTGATTTATCTAGCAAAGCAAGTCCCAATATGAGAGATTCGAACATCCTTGGAGCCACTATAAAATGTATGAATTTGCGGTGAGTACCCATCTCCAGTTTGATTAACTCTGTAATTTGGGTGGTCAGGATCCCTCCAATTGAAGTCCCATCCACTTGCTCAAATCTGATTGGGTGTTTTAGGGTTTTTGGTTTTATACCCAATTGTTCAATTATGGGGAGGCCAATAAGGCATTTAGAGTACCCAGTTCTGTTACAGCTTCGAATTCCCCTGCCACCCCTGTATCAGGCACCACTAACTTCATTTTGACAGTAAAAGGTGTGATGGGTGCACTAACCATAGAGTTGTCTTCTTCATTGGCTTCTCTGGGGAGGGTGTCTTGGATTGGAAGTTCGTTGCTTCCTTCTGTGTGGAAAGGACCTTCTACAGTGTGTCTAGCAAAGCGGCTAATGTCTGGAGGTTTCCGTAGAATTTTTTGACCCCTGGCGGCTGTATTAGACCTTGGCTGTGGAGCTTGTGGAACAGGTGCAGGGGCCAAACAGTAGGCTGCTCTATGGCCATCCTGGCCACAATGATAACACTTTATCATTCTGGTGAGTCAGGTGGGAGCAGTTTCAACAGATCTGGTCTGCAGTCATCTGGCCACAGCTCTCCTAGGAGGGTCTTTAGGTTGGGGTCTTTTTTGTTGATTGATGTCGCGGTCTAATTTGAGGGTGGTCGCATATCACGCTTGTAGCATTTCGGGTATGCCTCTAATGTTGCAGGCCTTTTTTACATCTGGGTCAATGGCATTTTTAAAATAGTGCAAGATGATTATTTCAGGCGAGTCCATGAGGTGGCTTGCAACCCTTCTAAAGTCCCATAAAAAGTCTGATAAGGGTCATTTGCCCTGTTTCATTTCCATTAATTTGTCCTCATTTTCCACCACTCTGACTGGCTTTTCAAATCTGAATCTCAACAAATCAATAAACACATTGACATCCTGTAGCTCTGGGGCCTGTTCGGAGGGCAATTGAGCCACCTAGTCTGAAGCATCCCCCTCATTCATTCCATCTGTTATTGCAGTGACCAGATCACGCTCTGTTGCATATTAGCCTCCAAATTGGTCTATGTGAGACCAGATTCGAGTGAGGAAATAAGCGAAATGTTCATGCTGTCCATCAAAAGTCATCTTGAACAGCATCTGGTCTGGTCTGGGGGTGGGTGGGGAGGTGGTATCGCCCTGGCAACCGCAGGCTGAGCTGGAATGAATGGAGCTTGACGAGGCATGTACCTACTTTGGCAGAGTATTCTGGTGCCTGGCTGGGTTGGGGCTCTCTGGAAAAGGGCCTTTGCGGGGTTGCTCCAAGTGGGGGGTTGATTAGGGGCGTGCCATGAGAGGCCGGTTTTTGCCTTATTCCTGCATGGGAAAAGGGGGAGTGTCTGCCGCCTGCTGCCTGTGCAGATCCCTTTGTTGGGAAGGGATCACTGATTCTCTTTGTGGCTAGGGCGTTGACGGCACTGGCATCCACTGGCACTGGACCCACCCTTGGCCAGGATAAAATCCCCACCCTGGAAGGAAACTTTCTACAGGGGCAATTTCCTTTCTGGTTGTGGGGGGGGAGGGCTTGGAGTTCGTACCATACCCATTTTAGTTTGCCTCTCCCGTCTCTCCTTTGAAATTCAATCCTACCAGGCTGTGCTGCTTCATTGACCATCTCCAACTGATACCAGACTGAATTCCCCTTCCCTTCTTAAATTGGGGAAGGTAAAAGTGAGCTGCATTATGATCCAGCTTGCCTGGACAGTTTGTGGCTTTGAGACATAACTTTCCACTTTTAGTTGGTGAAGCTGTTCTGAGATTCCTGCCAAGGATTGGCTTCGGGATGTAATCCCCTGGTTGCTGTCTTGGGAGGCATATGATGCAATTGGGGCTCCACACCTCCAATCTACCTCCCTTGCAGTATGTAGAGGGCTTGAAGAAGAGATTTATTCAGTCAGCTTTTCTTCTGGTCCTGTCTGACAACTTCCCCTCGAGTTTGATCCTCTGGGCCAGGCTTCTAAATCTTGTCTCTCTTCTGCATGCCTCAATGCCTGCAGAAATCACCCCCCTCCCACTTTCTCAAGCTATGTGGTAGCAATGAATAAGGTTCCAAAGCTGACAATATCATTGTGGACTAAATTCTTGTTTAAAAGTTCCAGTGATGGAGCACTCACAATTTCTGGAGGCAAATTATTCCACTTGTTTATTTTCTCATTGTCAGGATTTTTCTTATTAATTCCAGGTTGGATCTCTCCTTGATAAGTTTCCATCCATTGATTCTTGTCCTACTTTCAGGTGCTTTGCAGAATAGGTTGTCCCTGTCCTTTTTATGGTAGACCCTCAAATATTGGAAGACTGCAATCATGTTACCCCCTAGTCCTTCTCCAACCCCTTCTAACTGATGAGTCTAATGAATTGAAATGAGAAGCTTAGCATCCTTCTCTGATCCTAGATATCCATCTTTCTTCCTCTTCTCCTTGCCAAATAATATGAAATAAATAATTTATCCTTGCTAAAGAATCTGCCAATAAGTCAGATGAACTGGCATAAATAGTTGCCAGTTTTTACCATTAAAATCCTCTATCAAACTGTTTGGAACTCTCCTTGACAAAATACTGTTGTGAAGGACCTGTAAGACTTGGTATTCTAATATCCTCAGTTCCCACTTAGTAACCTGATGCCTGGCACTATGCCCAGTAGTCTAGCAAAGCATCAGAGAAACTTAATCAACTGGCACTGATTGAAGCAATCCCATCAAAGGAGTCTTAGTACCTTAATTTTATGGGACAGCAAAGTGATGTTGAGGTCTGCCTAAATGGGTGGCTTTTCATTATCAAGGTACATCTCATACACAGACAATCAAAGGCATTTGAAATGTACTACACCCAAGCAGTTCATTTAATTCCTTACTTTGCTCCCTTACTACCTCATGCCATTTGATCTAAGGGTCTGATTTAGAAGATTTTGTAATTGATCACTTATTTTCATAAGCTTGTAAAGCCACTGAAAAAGCATGCACAACTACTTTGGTCCTGCCAGCTCAGCAGTTGGACTCCTTTCCTCTGCTTCATCGTGTGGCATGCAGAGTCAGGAGATCTAGGACCATCCTGGACAATTTTGTGTTTTCTTCCAACCTCTTTAGTTTGATGAAATTTGCTTTTGTAATATCTTTCCAGAAAAAAAAAAGAATGTTTCTGGATGAGTGTGATATTCCTGCAATTATTTAATGCATGGTGGTCAAGGAGTAGGTGTGAAGGACATCAGTCCTGTCTTTCTTTTGATAGTCTCCTCGCTAGTAATGCACATAATATGTAGCCCAGTGGTTCACAGTTTGTGGTCTCATACCTCGGGGGGGGGGGGCACCATGTCTTCACAGGGCATCCATGAACACTTGAAAAAAAGGTTATGATTTAAATCTTGAATTAAGTTTTGGGGTCCATAGCCATAGTCCGTGGTCACAAATAGTATTTAAAAGGGGGCTGTAGTGAAGAAAAGATTGAGAACCACTGACATAGTCTATGGAATTCACCACCTTAAGATGCATTTGGTGACTTTGAAAGGGGAGAGAGAGAGAGAGAGGGAGAGATAATGCACATGTTTTCATGAGTAGTTTATGTCCACAAGATGATAAGTTCTAAGACATCAGTACAATTTTTATTGTAATATTTTTAATATTTTATTATAATATTTATTATTATTATTAAGCAACTGAAAGTCTTATGGCTGTGTGCTTCATCTCTATTCAAGAATTCAATTTTTCATTTCAGGAACGTCATGCAGACAACTTGATTCAGAATCAACATTACCAGGTAAATGACTCCATTCTTTAAACTGCTTTGTCAAGATCTTCTATGGTACGTCCTCTAATTTGATGTCCCCAATAAAGTGAAATTACAATCCCCATCACTGCTATTTTTGGGGAGTGATGGGAGTTGTGATCCTTCACATTGAAGGCACTGGGTTTAAGAAGGATATGCTATGGACTCAACTTGAAAAAAGATTTATTAAGTATATGGTATATTTATAACATCCCTTTTTGGTGAAATTGATTTGTCATCCTAATTCCAGCTCGCTGATTTCATTTAAAAATAATATTTCTGAATGATTAGATTCATTTGCACTCATGTTAGAAGCATCAAGGCATTTCCAGGTTGAAAAGATTATCTGGTGATGTCACCTTTTCCCTGGAGATGCCCAGTAGCGGTTTCTTAGATGTCCCCCAGATGTCCCCCAGCAGGAGCTGGATCTCAACCCTACCCCACGGCAGCTCTCAGGTCGAACACGGGCTTGCTAACCTCCTGCCCAGTGTTCCAACCATTCAAGCCACTGTACTCCTACTTGTCACTAAAACACATCGAGATGTCTACAAGAGGGTTAAGATAGCATCTGCAACTATATGTCAGGTCCCCAGATCTATTTTATGTGGGTCTACCCTGCAGATGCCCCTGATTCCATATTATATCTTCAATTGGTTTTGATAATTTAGCATGCAGCATGGTCCTGCAACAGGGATAAAGAATTCTGAATAGGCACACTGGTTTTAAAAAAGGACAATGGGAGCCATTCAGAAAGTAGTTCTTGTCTCAGTTCTCTTATTTAGTAGTGGCTAATATCGCAGCAAGTCATAAAAAGCATCATTCCCCCTCATTCGCTTGGCAGAGAAAAAAAAATTCGCACACTGTCTTAGTGCTCAGAAAGATTTATGCTATGAATTGTTGTTGTTTTTAATTTAATCTTAAATTACTGGACATAATTTACACATAACTTTGGATTGGATTGAAACAGGACTGTTAAGAGACAACTTGTGTTTCCCAAGTGGTTGAAACACTGGTTTACAGAAATGACATTCCAAGTCAGATTGTGTCATACTACACTGCTCAAAGAAATAAAGGGAACACTTAAACAACACAATGTAACTCCAAGTCAATCACACTTCTGTGAAATCAAACTATCCACTTAGGTAGCAACACTGACAATCAATTTCACAAGCTGTTGTGCAAATGGAATAGACAACAGGTGGAAAGCAGAGGCAGGTAGCAAGACATCCCCAATAAAGGAGTGGTTCTGCAGGTGGTGACCACAGACCACTTCTCAGTTCCTATGCTTTCTGGCTGATGGTTTGGTCACTTTTGAATGCTGGCAGTGCTTTCACTCTAGTGGTAGCATGAGAGGGAGTCTACAACCCACACAAGTGGCTCAGCTAGTGCAGCTCATCCAGGATGGCACATCATTGCGAGCTGTGGCAAGAAGGGTTGTTGTGTCTGTCAGCATAGTGTCCAGAGCATGGAAGCGCTACCAGGAGACAGGCCAGTACATCAGGAGACGTGGAGGAGGCCATAGGAGGGCAACAACCCAGCATCAGGACCGCTACCTCCGCCTTTGTGCAAGGAGGGACAGGAGGAGCATTGCCAGAGCCCTGCAAAATGACCTCCAGTGGGCCACAAAGGTGCATCTGGCTGCTCAGATGGTCAGAAACAGACTCCATGAGGGCGGTATGAGGGCCAACGTCCACAGGAGGGGGTTGTACTTATAGCCGAACACCGTGCAGGATGTTTGGCATTTGCCAGAGAACATCAAGATTGGCAAATCTTGGCACCCTGTGCTCTTCACAGATGAAAACAGGTTCACACTGAGCACGTGTGACAGACATGACAGGGTCTGGAGACGCCGTGGAGAATGTTCTGCTGCCCGCAACATCCTCCAGCATCACCGGTTTGGCAGTGGGTCAGTAATGGTGTGGGGTGACTTTCTTTAGGGGACCACACAGCCCTCCATGTGCTTCCCAGAGGTAGCCTAGCTGCCATTAGGTACCGGGATGAGATCCTCAGACCCCTTGTGAGACCATATGCTGGTGCAGTTGACCCTGGGTTCCTCCTAATGCAAGATAATGCTGGACCTCATATGGCTGGAGTGTGTCAGCAGTTCCTGCAAGATGAAGGCATTAATGCTATGGACTGGCCTGCCCATTCCCCAGACCTGAATCCAATTGAGCACATCTGGGACATCATGTCTTGCTCCATTCACCAATGCCACATTGCACCACAGACTGTCCAGGAGTTGGAGGATGCTTTAGTCCAGGGGTGGGGGGAGATCCCTCAGGAGACCATCCACCACCTCATCAGGAACATGGCCAGGCATTGTAGGGAGATCGTACAGGCACGTGGAGGCTACACACACTACTGAGCCTCATTTTGATTTATTGTAAATACATTACATCAAAGTTGGATCAGCCTGTAGTGTTTTTTTCCACTTTAATTTTGAGTGTAACTCCAAATCCAGACTTCCATGGGTTGCTAAATTTGATTTCCATTGATAATTTTTGTGTGATTTTGTTGTCAGCACATTCAACTATGTAATGAACAAAGTATTTTATAATAATATTTCATTCATTCAGATCTAGAATGTCTTATTTTTGTGTTCCCTTTATTTTTTTGAGCAGTGTATAAGGCATAAAGAATCTGGACCATCCATTCAGTTGCATAATAGAAAGTAGAAATACCTACACACAAGACTCTGGTCAAGTAAAGTTCAACACTAAATTGATTCCAGAGAAGGGTCAACAGAATTCAAGATGGGTTGGATTTGAGCAGCTTATGGGAATGTAATGACTCTAAATTGATTATGCCAGTGTTGATTTGGAATGGAGTCAAACCTGTGCTGCTATGCCTGCTCCTCTCCTAGTTTTACAAGTGCTTTTTCTAAAGGAGAATCTATTTAGCTCCAAACTAAAAAAAAATCAGACAATCTTCCTTCTGTAGTTTCATGCAACTCATGATTGCTGTTCCCAACTTCTTTAACTTTCGGTTGAGAAGTTGACCAAAATTAGAGAATTTACTGTGCCAACAGTTCTATATCTTAGTACCCTCAAAACTGCAAGGAAAATATGAAATGCTTCAAGAGGGGTGGATTTTTACATCAGGACAAAGTAGAAGAATAAATTATCTTGTGTGATCTCTTCTTGTGTTTTTGATGCCATTTCAAAGGTTCATTGATCAAACAGCAAAAGAAGAATAATTGGCGAGGAAGCATCTCCAACTGTTTGCCAGATAGCAAATAGTGAGGAATAGAGATATAGAGAAAGATGAATGAAACATTAATTTCCTTAGAAGCAAAAACAAGAATTCTATTCCCCTAACATTTCAATCTCTTTCCCTAAATAAAAAACTGAGAAAAGAGGAAAAAATGATTTTCTTTGAACGTATATTGTGAAAAGTTGCACACAAATGAAGATTAATATTTTTAAAAAATTACACTGAGCAAATGTGTTTCTCTGCATCTCTTCTGCCTTCTAGTGGGCATCTGGATTTTGACAGCCCATCTAGAAGCCCTAAGATGTTAATTAGTGAATCAGATTTAGAAGGGATCCATAACATGCATAGGTCTGCAGTTAAACAGAGCTAAGTGCTTCATTATGCTGGGTTTTAATTCCAATAATTGAATGCAATGTTTATCTATTGTGCAGGAAATCAGTTCTTAGATGAATGGAATCAAGTTAATCAGTTGACAGAGTTATAAGGCCAATGTTTGTTATCTTATTGGAACAATCCCATAGATTTGAAATGGGAAAAGTTTTCCTCGTTGCCTATGGAGATTCTCATCCAGGTCATGGTTGTCTCAAAGGTGCTTTTTCAAGAGGCAACTGGACTTTCTGGTTTTTCTTTGAAGACATTGCTTGGATGACATTTGGCATTCCCAAACTGTTCCCTCCTTTTGATTTATGGGATACATTTTTTTTTCTATTTTATTGTTTTATTCCTCCTACTTTTAATTTCTGAATGAAAACAGGTGCAGGAAGTAACCTGATGTCCCTTACCTATAGTAACTTGAGATCCTTTACCAATGAATATGATGCTCCTCTTGTCTGTTGCTTTTGCATTAATCTCTCCTACCTTTCAGAGATGTATGAAGAAAAGTGCAGTTGTGTGTGTGTGTGTGTGTGTGTGTGAGTGAGTGAGTGAGTGAGTGAATATTCTTTGGAGACAATAGGAGCTTCTCTTTTTTTTAGAACAACAAACATTATGGAGATACCCACAACGAGGCTTATGAGTTTGGGATCCTGTTGTTGGGGGAAATCCCAGATAATATTTTAAGAAAAAGCCTTATTACTAAAAATCAGTTGATAATATTTGATCCTGCACAAACAAGAGAGAATGATTATGGTGGCTAATGGTAGACTAGAAGTTGTTATGGACTTTCTGCAAGTGAAATACAATAATTGACTATTAACAGAGGTCTCTGAAGCTGCTGTTGTTTTCACCTGTTAACTGTGGATGGATGGATGGATAGATATAGATAGATAGATAGATAGATAGATAGATAGATAGATAGATAGATAGAGATAGATAGATAGATAGATAGATAGATAGATAGATAGATAGATAGATAGATAGACAGACAGACAGACAGACAGACAGACAGACAGACAGATACAAATAGACAGACAGACAGACAGACAGATAGGTGATGGATGGATAGATGCCAGATCAAATGGGTTGAGTAAAGTGTTGTAGAACTTTATAAAAATATGTGCCTTTTCCATGTATGGGTGGGAATTATTATTTTTAAAATATATTTATCAGTATTCAACTGGGAGGGGGGTTATGTATATGTTTTTTTTTAATGCACATTTCTTTTTTTCTTGGTCTTGTCCAGCTTTGCTTTGTCTGTCTTTTCTTCCTTTCTTTTTGGGAATTTGTATTTTAACATTCTGAATAAAAATATTTTTTTTAAAAAATTCTTTGGAAGGAGCCCCACCAGCATGTATTGTTTAATAAATTACTGCAGCAAGCTCTGATTATTTGGTTCGGGCCTTATGCTTGATTTCACATTTTTAGGTGGCTGAATTCTGAAATGGAAGCATAGAATCTTCCAAGGTTTATTTTGTTCTTCAAAATATTTTGAGATATCCCCAGTTTAAACCCTAAGTCCCAGTGCCACAATGTTGAAGACTAGATCTTAAAATGACCACTTGTCCCAAAAAAGAAAGAAAAACTTCATGCTGTGATTAATATATGAAATGTACTATCATAAGGAGAGTGCGATGGCTCAGTGGTTAAAGATGCTGATTTTGTCAGCCTGGGTTCAAGACCTGAGCTCTGCAAAATGGAGTGAGGTCCCATTCCTTGTCTCAGCTCCTGCCCACCTAGCAATCTGAAAGCATGCAAATGCGAGTTAGATAAATAGGTACCACTTCAGTGGGAAGGGAACAGTGTTCTGTGCACATCAGCTTATAATCATGGCCACATGACCATGGAAGCATCTTCGGACAATGCTGGCTCCCTTGGCCAAGAAACAGAGATGAGCATTGTGCCTTAGAGTCTAACACAGACAAAACTTTATCTTTTTTTTTACTGTCCTAAGATGTGAAGGCTCAGTGGCATTTTAAACCCTATTTCATGGTTAAGAGCCATGCAACTTTCCACCAATGACCTCCATTATCTCAAGTTGTGATGGACTCCCCATTAGAATCCATAAATATTTAAACAGCTGCAGGTTGTCTTTGTCAAAATAAACAAGCATGGTATATCAATTAATGCAGAATTTTATCTGCTCTTGAGTTTAATCATGTGATGCCATTCTTACAGTCTGTGTTTTCATTCTGTTGCATGCATTCCCATGGTTCATAAAACCAACTTGGGGAGGACTTAATCTGCTTAATAACCTCTTGGCTTTTGTATACTGTAAATAATGTTATCAAGTAAATTACATAATTTAGTTCAGGTTGTAGAGTCATTTGACAAAGTAAACCTGTTTCAAGGAAGGGACACAACTTGGGTAATTTCATTTGTCATTTATGCTGAATTAACTAATTACTTAATTCACTCTAATGTCAGAATTGTTTTCTGCTTATGGAATTAATTTTCCCCATTGCATCCATGGTATTTTTAGCAGGCTTACAAATCAGCCAGGGTTTTTAATTAGCAGCCATATTATTAATTCTGTACATATAATTAGCTCTTTGCTCCTGAATAACTTTTCAATTAATTTATTGATAATATCTTGAGTTAATAGGATAATCAATGGCATTTATACTGTAGTTTTTTTAAAAGTGACAGCATAACTGTAATGCTATGCTAGATGGCACATTTGTGTTATTCTCTTTATATGTTTATTATTTCATTGCTAAATACTTCCATCTTCCTCATTTAGTTGAACAAAACAGAATTTGATTTCAAAATAATTTCAAAGGGGAAGGAAATATCCATGAGTGGAGTGTGATTCTTGCCCTTATTGAATATTGTGGTGACTTGGAAGAATGTTAAATTTCTGGTGCTTATTTATTTCAGGAAGTGATCAGGAATCTGGTGAAGAGATATGTTGCTGCCATGATAAGGAATTCAAAAACCAATGAAGGCTTAACTGAAGAAAACTTTAAGGTAAAATCTCGGTGGGGTGTTGGTATGAAAGAAAGAGAGAGAAAGATGGAGGGAGGGAGAGATGGAGAGAGATGAAGAGAGAGAGATGGAAGGAGGGAGGGAGAATGGACTATAAGGTTTGCATGCCATGGTTCAACCATGCTTACTGATAGCTATAATTGAACTCAGCTAACTCATGGTTTATCAATTATATTGAAGTAGTCAATATATTATGCTAAGCCATGAATTTAAGTATATTTTTGCTAAATAAATAACCTTTAGCTGGCTTCATATATCATGCTAAATTATAATGGATATGATTTTGGCTGGGGTTGGTGAACCCATTTTATGTCCAAGAAACATCTCACTTTTTCTATTAAATATTATTTATCAAGATTGGTACAACATGAGCCCATTCACATTTTGCTTTTCTAAATGCAAAGGCAATGAAATGAGGATGGACAAAAACTTTGGAATATTTATTTTCTATTTCTGAGTAAACATTTAGTTAATATTATGTGCCTGGTCTCTGGGAGAAAGAAAGCTTAAAGTACTTTCTGTTCCCTAATCTCCACATTTTAGTGTCAAGTTCTTGTTGAAAGGTTTTGTTCCATATCATTATATGCCATTTCACTGAGCTCTGTTCAATAGAACTATCCCACTGTGCTAAATATGAAAGATTTGCAATTCTTGTAATGCATTAGTCATCTCTTGAGGAAAGTGTTCAAAGCCATGCAGCTGGTGTGCATTAAGGTGTCAATCATCTCTTGTGACTTCTCTCCCCTTAGGAGTTAAAACAAGACATTTCCAGTTTCCGCTATGAAGTCCTTGATCTGTTGGGTAACCGGAAGCCTCAAAGAAGAAGTTATTCCACCAGTAGCACAGAGGTCTCCCAAAAAGAAGATGCTTCTGAGGAATGCATGGGAGAAACCTCCAAGGCCTTTGGGGTGGCCAACAAAAAGAAAGACTTCAATGTGTCAACTCTAATTAAGACCATGTCTGGCGCTGAGACTGTGAACAAAAAACCAAAAAGCAATGGGATCAGCAAGCGCTCCTTCGTTCGCAATGGCAACAGAGTCCAAAGGCTCTCCAGTTCAAAAAAGGAGTCCTTCAAGAGGCTGGGTCTCCTCTTTTCCAAGATGAATGGACATCTTGCAGAACCCAACCAAGAGCCCATGTATACCATTTCGGATGGGGTCATCCAGCCCCATTACATGTGGCAAGACATTAAATATTCTCAGATGACAAAAGAGCGAGATAATTGCTCCAAAAGTGAAATTAACCTCAATGAGGTGGGCTACAGTTCAAATATCAGGCATATGGGACAGAGCCAGTGCCCTATGGTTTGTGCCAGCTCCCTTCACTGTGCTTCCAGCATCTGTTCTTCAAATTCCAAACTCATAGGCTCTTCAGATGATGTTTTTGAATCATGGGGAGATGCTTGTGACATGTTTAGGAACCAATGGAACGATGGGCAAGAGGAGCAGGTCACTACACGCCTATAGGTAGAGCTATTCAGTCCCTTGGCCTAGAACATCAGCACCCTGGAAATTGTTTGCTATCACAGACTCTTCAAAGTTAGGGACACCTCTTTCCCAGTTTGTCCTTGACAAATATAGGCCCCAGGTTCTTTTAGCTTATTTGACAGCCACAGCACACCATTTTTCTTTAATTTGCTTTCTTAGACTTACTGATGCCAAACCTTTCATTCGAAAGGTCCAGGCCTTTGAAAAATGTCAGAATCTACAGAATACTTATTCCCTCAAATGGGCTTCAGGATGTCCTCTGTGTAGTTCTGGTTATTCCTGCCATCACTTTTGGATTGGTGCATTTTTATTAATTCAACATTGGTGTCCCCAAAACAACATCTCTCTCACCTTCAACTTGTTTAGCGACCCTGCTTCCCAATGTCCTCCATTTTATCTTCTGGCCATTGATCACTGTCCAGGACCAGCAGATGTGAAGCGATTTCGAAGGAGGCCAAGACCCAACTGAGGCTACTTATAGGGGGACTGTTCCAAATATAAACGGGCTTTTCGCTTTCAAGCAATACAACTTTCCATGATTTCAACTGTATGTCCTTTATTAAAGTTGCATATTGTTTTCTTAATGTAAACGATTACCATGAGTTAAAAGCTGAGCTCTAGAATTTACTGTGTTCAAGTATCCAAAGCATACATGCAAACACATGGTTCACCTATGATTATTTATAGAGCGTGGTGCACATAAGTGTATGCACACACACATGCCCCCGTGTTCAGATCATCCTCTTTTCACCCTGTACTAGTAATGTTCTCCAATTCACCTATAAAACTGTCCCAGGGATTTTTCTGCAAACTAAATAGTCTCGACTCTTGAGCAAGTATGCAATAAAAGCACATCACATGAGCCGAGGTGGTGCAGTGGTTAGAATGCAGTATTTGCAGGCTAGTTCTGCTGCCTGTTAGGAATTCAGTCCTGACTGGCTCAAGGTTGACTCAGCCTTCCATCCTTCCAAGGTCAGTAAAATGAGGACCCAGATTGTTGGGGGCAAGTTGCTGACTTTGTCAATTGCTTACAGGTGGCTGTAAAGCACTGTGAAGTGATATGTAAGTCTAAGTGCTATTTCTATTTCTATTTGAATTTTACACATACCTGCATTCCAGGCAGGAAATAATTGATGGATTTGCACCTCAAATTCTTTCTAAGAGTATTGACAACAGAGTTTGAAAACTCTTATGCTTTTTCTGGTGTTGGATTATGGATAATTCTTTTGGTAATCATTTCATGCTGTAAGACAAGTCTGGTCATTGTAATATTAAGATCCAATGTCTCAGCAGCATTAACTGGCTTTATTTGAAATAACATCAGCAAAAGTAGCAACTCAGCAGTTTCAAAGATGTGTATTTTCCAGGACTTAGGAAAATTAAATGCTCAGCAGCAATGGTGCCAACCCAGAGAACTCTTGGTACATTCAATGTTTCACTATATACATTTTGGGGATGAGTTGAATCTTTGCAGAGATTGACACTGATTGATTGATTCTCATTTCATATACTTTGAATCATGGCAGCTTGTCAAAAAATTTGAAAGTCTCTTTTTTGACTCTTTTTTTCCAAGTGATTGGGCAGCTATTTGTCCAGAATGGTGGAAGGCCTCCGCTTGTGCAAGGTGTTGGACTAGAAGATTTTCAAGGTCCCTTCTAACTCTGCTATTCTGTTAAAACTAACACAGTTATTTAAATCATACTCTAACATATCTACAAAGGTGGATCAAAGGAATGCTGTGTGGCATTTAACTTCTGGGAAGGGAGACATTCTGGAGATCAGTTGATTTTGGAATGTGATCAAACCCAGGAACTCTGCAGGTTTATTTATAAGCAGCTGAAAAGCACAGCATAACAAAATAGTCCACTTTAAGCCAACAGATCAACTGAACCAGAGCCCCATAGAGCAGGGATATCAAACTTGCATCATCACAGCAGCATCATGTGACATATTGTGATTTTCCCCTTCACTAAACCGGGTGTGGGTGTGCAAGGGCATGATGCATCCAGCCCGCAGGCCACAAGTTTGACAGCCCTGCCATAGAGGAAATAGTCCAATTCTATAAAATCAATCCCACTTGTTGCTATAACAGCTAGAATGTATCTGCTCAGCACTTTCTCATTCAGATCATCTATTTATCTTGCACTACCTTAAAAAATAAATATGATTCCACATCTCAGTACAGGTACTCCTCGACTTATGATGCAATTGAGCCAATTTTTGTTGTTAAGCAAGGCATTTGTTAAGTGAGTTTTGCCTCATTTTACAACCTTTCTTGTCACAGTTAAGTGACTCACTGCAGTTGTTAAATTAGTAACATAGTTAAGTGAATCGGGCTTCCCCATTGACTTTGCTTGTCAGGTCACCAAAGGGAATCATGTGATCCCAGGATACTGCAACCATCATAAATATGAACCAGTTGCCAAGCATCTGAATTGTGACACTGTGGCCACAGGGATGCTGCAAATGGTCATATTATGAAAAACGGTTGTAAATCACTTTTTTCAATTTGAATGGTCACTAAATGAACTGTTGTAATTCAAGGAATACCTGTATTTGCTTTCTGGCCTCCATATCAGGACATGGATGTGTTATTCTTAAAGGCAATCTGTGTGTGAGAATCCATGAGATAGGAATGCTGTAACTTTCCATTCCAGTCTTGATTCAGCTGCTTCTTACTACAAATTCTAGGACATAAAAAATTCCTATTAAACAAATGGGTGCTTTTGCAGGCAAACAGCTGGTGCAAAAGCTCTCATCTTTCCGATTTGGAAGGCTCCCATGCCTCATTTCAGTTTTGGTCTTGATTGTCCCATCTCAGAGGCTTTGGGAAAGGAAAATCCAATCATTGCAAACAACTGATATAATTAATTTCAGCTCCCAGATTCTCTATCCAGAGAAATGCATCTTTTAGCAGGAACTGCACACCTCGTGCAACGTGCAATTTCAGTACGAGCTTGCATAAATTGGTATAGCTGGGCATTCACTTGTCAAAATACTCTAATGCAACATATGTCCAAAAACCCAAGATTTTTCATCTAGATTTATGAGTCATCACCCTTGCCTAACAGAAGAGCTCTTTGCAGAAAACTAAATATTTGCTGGAATAAACCCAATTTATAAAGCAATAAATTGCAGCTGAACATCTAACAGAGTAACAGAATTGGAAGGAACCTTGGAGATCTTCGAGGCCGGGGTTGCTAACCTTTTGGACCTCAGGGACCACCATACTCATAATTTTAAATCCCGCAGACCAGAGATCCTGGGAAAATCCCAAAAAAAGCCTGCAGGAAAATTTCTCACCCTGTTTTCCCACCAATCATTTTTTATTTGGGATCGCAGGATACAGAGAGGAAGACTTTTGGCTTCATGCAAGGAAAGCAGCAGAAACAGCAGAAGTCTTCCTTCCTCTCCCCCAAACGCCGCCAAAAATGAGTCTTTGTGAGAACTGTTGTGCTGGCGCAGCCTCTTGGAGCAGGAGGCCTTGCAGGGTCCCAAAGACTCATTTCTGGCAGAGTTTGAGGGAGAGAAAGGAAGACTTTTGCTGCTTTCCTTGCATGCAGCCAAAAGCAGAAGAAAGAAGCGGAAAGCAGCAGCCAAATGGCCAGGCCAGGTGCGTGGGGTAAGTGGGACAAGTTCTTCCCCCTCTGCCCTTCCCCCTCCCCTCACTACCTCATGTTGTTTGCAATGCAAGCAATGCAAGCTTTGTGTTCCCACGGGCCATGTGGGCAGAGTAGCCTTGTGTTCCCACACAGCCTGGATTAATTGCTTTAGGGGTGACACTTCTCTGCAGACCACCATAATTTTCTCACAGACCACCAGTGGTCCTCACTGGTTGGTGACCACTGTTCTAGGCCAACCCCCTGCTTAAGCAGGAATCTTTATACAATTTTAGACATATGGCTATCCAATCTCTTAATAACCTCAACTTCTGGAAGCAAGTTGTTCCACTGATTGTTCTAACTTTCAGGAAATGCAGAACTAGTCTTATTAGACAAAGCAATACAGAAGTGTTTCTCAACCTTAGCCCTTTTAAGATGTGTGGACATCAACTCCCAGAGTTCCTCAGCCAACCTTAAAATGTAGTTCTTAGTCTTTGGACCTTCAACACACTTTTATTTAATTCACAACTGAAACCTTTTAAACTGGATCCAAGTGCTGTAAAAGAACATTTAGCCACCACCATTTAGTTAAAATGTCTGTTAACCTCTGCACTCTATGTGCATTTGGGGTGATAGAGGAGGTCTCCCTGGCTGGAGGCTCCATCTGATGAAAAAAGATTATTACCTCTGCATGTTCAGTTTAGATGCCGTATACTGAAGTTTATTCCATGAATTTATTCCATGTCAATTTTAAATGTTTAACTATCTAGCAAAGCATTCTCATCTTCTCATGAGGAACTTAGAATGAATGAAAATTTGAGGTGTTCAGAACTTTGTTGCTTTTGCCAAAGGGAGGCTTGGAACACACCACAGAGGGGCAATACAGCTATATCAGCATTGCACAGAAGTGTAATACAAAGAGCCATGGTGGCACATTGGTTAGAATGCAGTATTGCAGGCTAGCTTACTGCCAGCAGTTTGATCCTGACTGATTCAAGGTTGACTCAGCCTTCCATCCTTCTGAGGTCACTAAAATGAGGACCCTGATTGTTGGAGGCAAGATGTTGACTCTGTAAACTGCTTAGAGAGGGGTGTAAAGCACTAAAAAGCAGTGTATAAGTCTAAGTGCTGTTGCTGTCTGTCTATACAACTCTGTTAGAACATGAAATACCTGTCTCTTGAGAACATAGTTTTTCTCAAAAGGCAGATGTTTCAACTTCTAAGACTTGTACAGAGAGAGTGTGAGGGAGGGAGGGAGTGACTGTTCAACATTACAATGGCACTTTAAAAAGTGACTTATAACCATTTTTCACAATCCTGTGTTGTTAAGTGAATCTGGCTTCTGCATTGATACTGCTTGTCAGAAATTTGCAAAATACGATTATACCACGCAGGACACAAAGATGAAAAGATTAAATGCTGTAAAGCAACCAGCAACTCCATAGCCGAACAAATGCCAAGGGAGTCTTTTGATGCGATATTTTAAATTTTCCAAAAAACAGAATTCAGTGTCTCCAACCTGCCTTTTGTCTTTTCCCCTGATGTAGAGAATCACAGAGGTGACTTTGGAAAAGACAGCAGACTGTTAGCAAAATATGAGTTAATGCCGGGGAAGGAAGATAATAGAAAGAAACTTAGTGACTCTATTTGACATTCTTGATGTAAGAGAGAGAGAACAGGAAACACTACCAGACTTTCAAGATTCTGTTACTCGAATCTATTTATAACAGTTGAAAGGGACCTTGGAAGTTTTCTAGTCCAATCTCTGCTCAAGCAGGAGATGTTATATCATTCTGGATAAATGGCTGGTCCAGTGTCTTCTTAAAAACCTCCAGCTTAAAAATCTACAGCTTCTAGTGGCAAGCCATTCCACTGATTGTTCTGTCAGGAACTTTCTGAGTTCTAGGTTGGATCTCTCTTTGATCTTCCACCTGTTATTTATTGTCCTGCCTTCAGTTTCTTTGTAGAATATGTTGACCCACTCTTCTCTTGTAACAGCCCCTCAAATATTGGAACACTTCACCCCTAGTTCTCCCTTTCATTAGACTAGACATACCCAGTTCCTGCAACTATTCATCAGGTTTTAGTCTCCAGTGGCCCTTGTTGCTCTTCTCTGCACTCTTTCTAAAGTCTCAACATCTTTGTTGTGACCAAAATTGGACATACTATTCCATTTTTTAAAAATTTAACGTATGGCACATGTTAGCCAGGGATCACTGAGGTGGCTGGCTGCCTCTGTGAAAGGAATTTTTTCAGGTGGTGTTATCTTTACCCACAGGATGCCTGAATGCCGGTAGGCAATCAGGGGAGGCTCCTTTCTTGTCCTTCCACTGTTTATTTGCTCAAGGAAATCAAGCCACTGAGCTGCGGACCTCAGCGGTGCACAGGCCCAGAATCTTACCACGTGAGCCATCACAGCCCCATAGTATTCCAAGTGTGGTCTTATCAAAGCAATTTGAAACTGTTCCACATTATTTCTGGTGATGTCTCTATCTTTACCTGATGTAATTTGAAATGTCGAAATCCAGCCTGGTACTTTTAATATACTTGATCCCATTTCATTCACTCAAACAAAGAAAGACTAGACAAGCCTTTGTGCTTTTAAAATTTATTTAATATTCTTGGTGCCAAATTTCTAGCCCTCTCCCACAATTTTACCACCATTAGTGCAAATTATTTTTACAGACAGAATTCAGACTACAACAATAGTAGATCTTAGTAGGCCTTAGTAGGTTTAAGTCTTCACTTTCAGAAGCCCAGACTAAAGAAAGAGAACAGTCAATATGACTTTGTCTTTTAAGCCAAACATACTGTGGAAAGGTGTTATAATCAAGGTAGAGTGGCATCAGCAAAATTAAATGGTCCAAAATTTCTAATATCAGACATTCTTTTCCACTGTTGTTGCCTTTATATTAAAGAGGAAATTATGCCCTAGAGTCAATAGCCATGAAAGCTGATAAAGAATAGCATTACAGAGTTCAGCCATTTAGCTAATGACTTAATGAACATTATTGTAATGCAGAAATGCCAGTAATTTAAACAAAAATCCTCTGAACACATCAGATGCTCTTTTGATGCAGCAATAACCAATGAAAATTTAACTTTACAGCATTGTTCATGGCACTAAGGTGCTAAAGACTGCACCCTTCCCCCACCACAAATACAAATCAACATTGAAACAAAACATGAAAAAAATAAACAAAATCTCCTTGCTGACCACAACACGGTTAGCAAATGGAACAATATGGTAGAAGGACAAGAAATGAACCATCTAACATAAAATGCTGGAAGAGTTGTGGATAACCTTTAGATCAGGGGTCTCCAATCTTGGCCACTTTAAGATTTATGGATTTCAATTTCCAGAATTCATGTGCTGGCTAGGAAATTCTGAGACTTGAAGTCCACAAGTCTTAAAAGTTGCCAAGGTTGAAGACTGCTGGTTTAGTTTAAATTCTAGGCAGTTGAGTGTGCCATGGCATTCTGGGAATTATAATTCCAAATAGGGGAAGGCTCCCAGATTTGATCCTTCTGAATCTACATGCTTTGAGCGACAAAATGTGGTTGCGGATTGGATGAGGTGACATAGCTAACCTGGTGGAAATGGCTGGGATTGATATTGTTATGGATTCGAGCTGAGTTCCCATAGGATGCATTAACTGGATACCAAGAACTGATGCAGTGGTATGCAGGCACAAATGAGACACAAGATTCGTATCCTGGCACAGGAGATGGGGTGTATGTGTCTGTTACCACAGGGTAATAGACAGTTCCAGAAGGTGAAGAGGATTCTGGGATGGCTAAGGCACCTGAAAAAGGGGAAAACATTGCACATAAAAGATCAGCAGAGGATGCATTTCTTGGACCTTTAAATAATTAAATAGTTAAGGCCCTAAACATTGTTCTAATTATCAGACTGGAAATTGATTGTAAAGAAATTGATCTCATTGAACCTAATTCTATATATCCTTTATGGACCTCAATAAAGGTTTTGTTTTAAAGGACTAAATCTTAGGCCACTGAACTAAATCATGGCTTGCATTGCTTTCTTACATAAGAGAATCAATTAAATAAGTGGTTCTGAACATTTTCTTCATCAGGGACCCCCCTTGAAATACCTTTTGTAGCCATGAACCCCCAGAAAGATTTTAATCATGTTTCTTCAATCCTTCGTGGACCCCATGTGATGACAACATGGACTCCCAAGGACCCACAGACTGAGAACCACTGAATTAAATCACATGTACACATGTGTCAAGACCTCCGTTTACTTTGTTTTCTTCATCACCCAATGATTAATTCATTTTTTTTCATTGCTTGTTATAGAATACTTTTATTGTCATTGCATTCCACAAATAGAATGAAATTTGAAAGCTACTCCAGCACAGTGCCCCAAACACCACATCACAATCACACTACAGATTATTTAAAAATTAAAATAATTATAATAATAATAATAATAGGACTAAATCACAAATGCACTGTTTGATTCAAGACAATTACTGCCTTTGAAAAGAAACTGTTTCTCAGTCTATTAGTCCTCATTTTAAGACACCTATAACACCTCATGCCACCAAGTCTTCTCAATCATGGAACCCTTTTCCAGAATCTGTCCCCAGCTTGGTTTTTCAGACCTTACAACAGTGATTTGAATTATATAACTATATTAGGTGGGTTTATCTGTTAATTAAGCCCATCAGCCTCTCCCAATTTATCAACCACCACTGTATTGGACAACTTCCATCATCCTCCCCTACCTGATACAACAACCATGCTGAGTGGATGAGAGCCAGTTTGGTCTAGTGGTTAAGGTATCAGGCTAGAAACCAAGAGACAAGTTCAAATCCCTCCTTGGCTATGAAAGATGGCTGGGTGACTTTGGGCTAGTCACTCTCTTTCAACCCACCTTGGAGGGTTGTTGTGGAGAAAATAGGAAGAGAAAGCTATGTTCTATACATTTGCTTCCTCAAGTTGTTTGAAAAAATAATAAAAGTTGGATACAAATAAATAAATAACCAAGTGTCCGGACAATATCAAACTGGGTTAAAGTTGTACTAACTTAGAACCATTGATTTAGTGACTGTATGAAGACTGTACAATGGTGCTGAAAAATGTGACATGACTTTTTCACACGACTATTGCTGCATTCCTGCAGCCACGTGATCAAAATTGGCCACTGGCATGTATTTATCATAGTTGCAGTGTCCCTTTTCTGACCTTCTGACAAGCAAAATCAAGGGAGAAGCCAGATTCACTTAACAACCATGTTAGTTACTTAACAACTGCAGTAATTCACTTAACAATTGTGGCAAGGCAGGTCATAAAATGGGGTAAATCTTACTCAGCAATAGAAATTATGGACTCAATTGTGGACAAAGCCAAGGACTACATGTACATGTTGCAATTTGCAAGACTATCAATTTTAGCTAACTACATAAAACCCTCATCTTTTCCACAGCACGCACTGTATGGTGAAGCATACATAAAAAAAAACAGAAGGCAAATTATTATTGCCACTGTTACTCATGTTGAAGCATGAAATTCCATTCCTGCAGTACCATAATTGCAAAGCAAATATTTAATTCAGTGATCCCAGTGACTGAATAAATCTATGTTCCAACAGTGTTTAGTATGAACTGAATATGCGCTAAATGAGGAACCTTTCCACGATGAACTGTGTGTCTCGTGTTCTGCCACAGAATTGCTTTCCCTCAGGTGCTTTTTTAAAAGCAAAATAAAACCTTAGAGCAGCTCCAAGGAATATCTCCTGGCAGGAAACAGAATGGTCCATGTTCTGTACATATCAAAAAGAAAAATGCTATTTCTCCGCACAGCTGTCTTTTTTCCCCTCCATGCTCCTCAGGGAGAAAATATTTTAGTATTACTGCAAAGTCCGGAATTATTATTACAATTGGAAAGTGGCAGACTTGTAACTGGATTATTGAAGGAAACTATAATCCAAAACTCAAGATAACTGAGGAGCTTACATCTTTGCCTAGCCTAGAAGCTCAATCTTCTTTTGAATATTTGGCTGATATTCAAAAAGTATACAGAGAAATACAGATAGTCCTCAACTTATGACCACAATTGAGCACAAAGTTTCTGTTGCTAAAGGAGACAGTTGTTAAGTGAGTTTTGCCCCAGTCTGCCATGCCACAGTTAAGTGTATCACTGTACTCATTAAATGAATCTGGCTTCCCCACCGATTTTGCTTGTCAATAGGTCATAAAAGATAACCACATAACCCTATCATATATACGAACCAGTTGCCAAGCCTTCATTTTTTATCATATGACCATGGGGATGCTGCAATAGTCTTAAGTGTGAAAAACGGTCATAAATCCCTTTTCTTTCAGTGCTGTTGTATCCTTGAAAAGTCACTAAATAAATGGCTGGAAGTCAAGGACTACCTATACTTACAGCAGATGAATCCCACAATTAGATACTACACACACAAAAAAGGAAACAGCAAATTACTTCCATCTTGTTACATAACTATGTCCTGACAAATCATCAGGAATTCAGCTGAGTATCTTTATCATTTTAAATTATTCAGGGCAGTGCAATGACTCAGTGGTTAGGTTAAGAAGCTGAGCATGTTGACTAGAAAACCAGTAGCCCAGGTTCAAGACCCGAATGCCGCAAGATTGGGGCAAGCTCCCATCATTGCCCAGCTCCTTGCCCAGCTCCCACTTTGGTGAGAAGCTAACAGTGCTCCACGACTGGCCACGTGACCACAGAGATGTCTTCAGACACCGTTGTCTCAATGGCTTTGAAATAAAGATGAGCACTGCCCCTTGTAGTCAGCAACAACTAGCAGAGTAAAATCCACAGGGACTCTCTTACCTTTACCTTTTTAAACTATTCAAAGTTTAAATCTACAAAATAGATCTTGGTTAGATCTACAAAATCCTTTTGTTTTGATTTTGTTTACCAGAGTCTCACTGCACTGGTAAAGAATGAGTTAATTATGCTTCTTTTCATTATTATTACATTACGTTTAGACCAAAATGATCTAAAATGAAATAAAATACCAACTTTATCATTAATGAAGTTACTAGAAGGAATTATGCTATAAAGAGGTAAAAAAAAGTTCAAAAAAATCAGACAGATAACCAGGTTAACAAAATTGTTGGTAGCAATAGGTTGACTGCTTAGAGAGTGCTGTAAAGCAGGGGTCCCCAACCACCGGGCCCCGGACCAGTACCAGTCCGTGGATCATTCTGTACCGGGTCACAAAGAATGAATAATTGTGATTAAAATATATATTTTATATTAGCTAAAGCTAAGAAGCCCTTTACTATTGGGGAAGAATTGATTTTGCCGGTCCTTGAAAAAGTGTTTCTGCGTGAAACTGGTCCCTGGCACAAAAAAGGTTGGGGACCACTGCTGTAAAGCATTATGAAGCAGTATATAAGTCTAAGTGCTATTGCTATTGCGATGTCTTGGTCTCAAAATGGGCCATTCATCACTCTGGTTGAATGCTGGGCAGAAGCTATGAATGTATCAGTAATCCTTGACATATGATCACAATTACGACCAGAATTTGTTAAACTCTCTTAATAAATGTCTCACTTAGCAACAGAAATTTTGAGCTCAATTAAGGTAATACTACCTGTATTGAATTTGCCATGCCGAATTTAAATTGGTGACACTCAACTCAACCTTCTTAAACTTAAAATAGACAGAGACCAACCGGTTGATGAGGCGTCTGCAGGCATCTGGCGCATATCGTTCCTCCCTACTTCATTGTACGGCAGAGGTGCTGATGAATCAACCACAGAGACTTGCTCTGAATAGGTCTGGTAGGTTTCCACATGAGGTGGTGGTGACGGTGATTGCTGTACATACATCACGGGGTTCCAGCAGGTCTGGTGGTAATACTAACACAATTCAAGGCAAGAAAATCAAATTTTAAATAGATGAGTTACTTCTGCCCAGACTGGCAAAGTAGCTTTTAAAATCTGACCGTTTAGATCTACTTAAGAAGTGCCCTGCATAAATCAATTGTTTTACGCAAGTCACTGGATCGAGGGCAAAACACAACTTAATCCTAGTCAGCAGACCATTTACAGGAATACTTTGTTCTAAAATGTGGTCAAGCTGTTTAGTGGCAGCCTAAAATTCTTTCCAAACAAAATTTTCTTCTCTTTAGCAAGATTTATTTGAGGTGGAAGAGGTAAGGTTACAGGAATCAGTAGAGCTATTTGCTGTTTATAAAGTATTTAGTTACAGTATTACTTATAATAACCACCAGGGTGGCATGGTGGTTAGAATCCAGTATTGCAGGCTAACTCTGCCAGGAGTTCGATCCTGACCAGCTCAAGATTGATTCAGCCTTCCATCCTTCCAAGGTCGGTAAAGAGAGGACCCAGATTGTTGTGGGGCAATATGCTGACTGTGTAAACTGCTTAGAAAGGGCTGTAAAAGTACTGTGGAGCGGTATAGAAATCTAAGAAATCTAAATCTATTTAACTGCTATTACAAATCTGATACAAAGATGACCATCCAACAACTGAAAGAAGCTGTGCTTGACAGGGTATCATAAAGAGCACCTGCCTATAAAGTCACCAAGAGTTGGACATAACTAAATGGTTAAAGCAACAACCTTTACAAAGGAGCAGAAATTATTTTTCTTTGCTTTATGCGTGAGACAAATAATACAGAAGAAGAATGGGAATCTATTTCTTTTGTAAATATTAACAAAAAGAAAAAAGAAAATGGGTATGCTCTAAGGAAGTAATGTAACTCTTCCCATACCCATCAGTACTGCTTCTCTTACAATCTGCTTGTCAGCACTGGGAAATTTTTATCTAACTAGAGAGCAGCAGCTTAGGAAATCAGCATGGATAAAAGCAATATATTTATAATATTTTAAGAACAGCTGCAGGTCTTGTGTAGACTTCAAACAAAGATTCCCTGTCAGACTTCAGAAAATTCTGAAAAACATCTGCATCTACCAAAGACTGACATCCCACTCTTACAAAAGGTGGTTGTACCACTAGACTTTTATAGAGCACCTACCTGCAAGCCCAAATTAAAATAATACTGCAAAACCTTTGGATCTAAAAAAGAAAAAAACTTGGTCACTGCATTTCATATACATCCTAGAAGGTGTGAATATTTGCATTTTTCTCATGTTTGTCCATCAAAATTTACATATATTTTCTCCCACATAGTTAGCATTTAAATATTAGTTTACTAAACAACTGTGGCTACTATAAGAAAATCAATTTTAGAAAAATCTATTAGTTTGATTAATTCTGCACTGGGAGAGAGCATTGTGGTATTTTGTAGCTATACCTGCTTGACTTATGACCCCAAAATTTCCCTTGCTAGGCAAGGCAGTTGTTAAGTGAGATGTGCCCGATTTTACAATGTTTTTGCCATGGTTGTTAAGTGATTCACTGCAATTATTAAGTGATTCACTGCAATTATTAAGTGAATCCATCTTCCCCCTTCAAAAAAGGGCAGATGTAATTCAGTTCAGGTTCAGGTGGTCCTTGACTTACAATCACAATTGTGACCAGAATTTCTGCCAATGTGCAAGGCAACTTTTAAGTCACGCCCAATTTTGCTATGATTATTAAGTGAATTGTTGCAGTTAAGTGAATCATGTAGCCATTAAGTGAATCCAGCTTCCTACACTGACTTTGCTTGTCAGAAGTTTGCTGGGAAGGTCGCAAATGGGGATCTCATGACCCTGGGATGCTGCAACCATCATAAATACATGCCAGTTGCCAAGCAACCAAATTTTGATCACATGATCATGAGGATGCTACAATGGTTTAAGTGTGAGGACCTGTCATAAATCACTTTTTTCAGTGCTTTTGTAACTTGGAAATGGTTGTTAAATGAACAGTTGTAGGCAAGAACTACCAGTAGAAGGAGGTATCCATGACATCAGGTGAACCAAAATCTGCAATGTATAGACTATAAAGGAATAAAAACAAAAAAGAAAAGAAATGCATAACACCTAGAAAAACAACTAAGACTGACAGCTAAATTTTCCAGCTCGGTTTCTCACAAGAATTATTATATGCCAACTGTTAGGACAGATCACAGCACGGGAAAAATACATTATTGAATCATCCTTCTGCAATCTATTTCACCTTTTCTTTTGTATACTTTACTTTTAAACCATTGAATGTTAGAACTCCCTGTCCTAAATATTTATGTAACACCACAGATTAGCAGAAGCACAAGAGGGAAGCTAGAAACTGAATAGCTCGTTTTCCTTTTTAAGTTGTTGTTGCCTACTTTGCTTTCTGTGTACCTGCTGTTTCTTTTGCAACATGCACAAGCAACAATAAGGAACAATTTAGTGGAAACCTTAGTGTTAAATATTCAGCTAAAAAAACAGAAAACTTTGTTGCACAATGCATATATTGATGTAATTTGCACTGCTAGTTTTGAAGGTAAAATCTAACTAATGTTATTCTTATTAACATCAGCATTTCAAAGAATGTTATACTTTTTAAAAATTTTGTACAACACACCACATAAATTCTATTTGCAAATTATACTTAGGAGAGATTGGACAACCATTTGTCTGAAATGGTATAGGGTTACCTGCCTAATCAGGGGGTTGGACTTGAAGACTTCCAAGGTGCCTTCCAACTCTGTTATTCTATTTATATTTATTAACTTCAATATTTGAAAGCTTGGTCAATACTGTTATATCCTTTTAAAAATCTAATATAACATACATTATGTTTGCAAATATAGAGTTGAAGCAAGCATATAGCCCTGTAACTGGTTTTCACTTTATTTGATTACAATCAATTCCTGACTCACTGTGTGCAGGTACTCCTCAGTGTATGATGGCAATTGGGATTGAAACTGCCATTGCTAAGAAACATGGTCATAAAAGTGTGATATCACATGAGCAGGCTGTTTTAAGCAAGGAGTATGTGGATTTTTAAGTGAAGACCTCATGTGACTGCAACTTTTGACTTTCTGTCAGCTTCCCCATTGACTTTGTTTGTGGAAAGGGAACATCAGAAATCACAATTACATAACTGTGGGGATGTCACAACAGTCAAAACTCTGACTGGTCATAAATACCAGTAGTTCAGCACTATTGTAACTTTCAACAGTCACTGAACAAATGGTCATAACCCAAGGACTCCCTATTTGCAAACTTCAAACGAAATACAACTCTGAAGTCATGGAGTTCCTGTTAAAAAGCTTGTTTTCTTTGCAAAACAGCCTCAGCATTTTTTCTACCATAGTGGATTTGGAAAAGGAAGAACCATATAATTAAACCACTTTCCTAATCCATTCCCTCTTATAATGTGTTTGATGGATAGCTTTTTACACCAATGAAACTCAGGTAGCACCAACGCCAAAGCTCAGAGAGACCCAACCAGTTGGTCTATTTCAAACTGTATTCCAAACACTTGGATACATCCATGTTTATGTTTCCCTTGTCACAGCAGTTAAGCAAATGCACATTTAATACAATTCCATATTTTAAATTCATATTCTTACAAAAATATGCCTTTAAAACATATTTGAAGGATTTCTCCAAGCCAAAATAAATGAATCAGAATTTTCTGGCATTCAAAACCTCCTTAGATAATGAAGTCCCACATTGTACTTTAATCTGGATAGTCCAAACTAGTTAATGCATATAATAAAATGTAATTCCATAAGCATCTCTAAAATTGACTCATTTTATGCAGCTAAAATTACTCCCAAGTGTCAGAGAAAATGATATCTTACCTCTAGGCAGGTCACTTCCACTCGGATCACAAGAATAAGGGGGTGTAACACTGCCATTTCCCCCCACATCACTGGCAGGAGGAAGGGGAGGTGACTGATACACTGACACAACTATTTGAAAAGTGGGAAGACAAATATTAAATTAATTTTGAAAGCAGTGGAATCCACAAAACAGACCCTAAAATTTATGCAATGAATCCATTGGGGAAAAATTTAAGTAATCCCACTCAGAGTTCTCAAAATAACTTTAAACTGGATCAACAATCCAAGTCAAACTTCTTCTTCTTCTCTCGTGTCGCTACACTTTTCCCAGCCACTGTAGAACACTGTTGGTGTAGGTTGGTGTAGCGTGGTAGAAGGATTTGCAGGTAAACAGATACCTGACAGGGGCCGCGACGTGAACGCTCCTTCTATGGCCCCCCAAGTCAAACTGAGAACCTAAATAGATCTGATCTTGCTGCCTCTGCCAAGTATCTTTTAAAATATGGAATGAAGTCAAAATTTTGCACACATAGATGAAAAAACACAGTATAACCAGCCCCTTAAAAGGGTCTATTCCGAAGGATTTGACTTAGAAACATATGATTGAAAGCGACTGTGAAGGTCTTCTGGTCCCATCCAACTCAAGGCAGGAGACAATAAAACCGTCTCAGTGAAATGGTTATCTAGTCTACTCTTGAAAATCTCTAACAATGGAGCACCCACAAGCTGTTCCATTGACTAATTGTTCTTCCCTGTATCTTTATTGCCTAAATACATTTGGCTCCTCCAGAAGGATAAAGTGAACTTACTTCAATGTCTTCTAGGGACTAAACAATCATTCTTATTCAAAAACCATCTGGTAGTCAGGAACCATAAACTCGAAGCATTTTCCAGAAATACTTCAAGTGAAATCAATACTCTACCTGGCCTTCCTACAGAAGAGGTTACTAAGATCGGTGGCACAGCATTCTGGGGAGCAGATGCAGTGATAGTGACTTGAGTTGAAGCACTGCAGCTGGAAGAAAAAATGGTGGCTGGAGCTGTATTCACACAGGAAGAGCTGGATATAATGGCAGAATTTACCATGAGCTATGAAAAAGGAGGCAGAAGAGTCAGCATCTTTTCACCAAATGGCGAAATTCAAACATAAAACACAAGGCATCCCGGGAACAAATGATTTTGCAACATGAAGTATTTTCTGATGTAATTAATAGATTTCTATTTAATTAACCCAATTTGAGTGTAACAATAAACTATAGTTTAGCATTATTAGCATACATGCTGATAAGAGTTGCATCAGTGAGTGAAATGAGCTGTGTATAAATTTAATAAATAATACTTATAATAAACTAATAATTAATAAGTAAAATTCACTTCTAAACTTCTTATCTGAATGCCATATGGGCCAAGTGACTAATTTTAAAACATCCTAAATTTTGTCAACCTAGTGGAGTATGAATTTTCTGAGGCGAATGACACAGATGTCTGCTATAACAAAGCATCATTTGCAATGAAATCTGATACAAAACATTAGCAATTTTCTGATTTTTCTTCAAACTACTCTGGCCTTTAAGACGCCACCATGGTTGTATAAATGACACAGCTTTGAAGCAGCTGGGTTGGGGGGCACCACTGGGGAGGAAGGAACATACTTTGAATGATATGGAAGAGAAAGTAACTAAATTGGTCTTTGAATGATACGACAGAGTAACTAAATACTATGATCAATACAATTAGCGTGATTAATCCCCTTGAATAACTTTCTCCTAAAGTCACATTAAACACTGGAGAAGTGTTTCTCAATCTCAGCAACTTTAGGAGGTGTGGACTTCAACTCCCAGAATTCCCTTGCTAGCCAATTTTAGAAGTTGGAGTAACAGAATTGGAAGGAACCTTGCAGGTGTTTTAGTTCAATCCACTGCAGGAGACCCTATACTATTCCAGACAAGTGACTGTCCAAACTCTTCTTCTCAAAAACTTCCAGTGATGCAATTTCTGGAGGCAAGCTATTCCACTGGTTAATTGTTCTGTCAGGAAATTTCTTCTTAGTTCTAGGTTGCTTCTCTCCTTGATTAATTTTCATCCATTGTTTCTTGTCCTGCCTTCAGGTGTTTTGGAAAGGGTTGACCCCCCCTCTTCTTTGGGGAGGTGCCTCAAATATTGGAAGACTGCTGTCACCCCAATCCTAGTTGCTCTTCTCTCCATTCTTTCTAGAATCTCAACATCTTTTACATGACATGGTCCACACCTCTTAAAGATGTCGAGGTTGTGAAACATAGCACTGGAGTTTGAAGACAACTTTGGGAGAAATTCAATAGTGAATTTCCATTTTAGTTACCTAAATGTCTCATTTCTTTTATCAAAGTTAAGTTAAAATGTTTGTTTCACAAACGCTTTTGAGATCTTCAGAATAGTGAAACTCTTCTTGACGCCAAGTTATGTCCTCAGAAAAATTTACCTTCTGAGAGTAACTGTAGGAGGTAGCTGCTTCCTGAGAAGAGACACAATTTGCTCCTGCATCCTGCAGAGACTAGAAAATTCATTTTAAAAAGAAAGAGCAAAATAAATGAGATGTCAACCTTATGCTATGTTATTAAAGGGTCACTTGGGCTAATGAAAAACAAGAGCTATTAAAGAGTTTTCAGAGAGATGAAAATGGCTAAGTCTTTGAATATACATGTTCTGTGCCAAACTCTGAATTTTGTTTTCTGTTGAATCCCATTATCCAAATCCACCGCAAGACAGGGATTTATGTCCTGATATGCAGCTACTTCCAAACCAAACTTTCTGTATTCTTGTTTTGGTCAAACTGATGCTGTTCAAATGTTCTGGACTTCAGGTCTATGATTTCCCTGAATATCTAGA
Organism: Laticauda colubrina; assembly: GCA_015471245.1. Taxonomy (NCBI): domain Eukaryota; kingdom Metazoa; phylum Chordata; class Lepidosauria; order Squamata; family Elapidae; genus Laticauda; species Laticauda colubrina. The sequence continues at coordinate 23,778,823 of BLBF01000058.1, forward strand.
AGGCAGCAGGTCAATAAAGTCTATGGAGGTCTTTGAACTATGAGGGGTCCTTAATGCTCTCTGAGCTTGCTTGTTTTCTTTTTTTTTTGAAAAAGTTTTTTTTTTTAACAACAAAAACAACAAATAAAACCATCTTTCAATTTGACAGTGTGCCGGTTGGGTACATATATCTTGTGCGCATAGTAATATTATTATACATTTCTTATATATTCTCTCTCTCTCTCTCTCTTTCTCTCTCCATATAAATAAAAAAAAACAAAAAAATATATTTAAATAAATATATATATATATATAAATATATCTATATATGGGGGGGGAGGGGGAGGGAGGAGAGAGAGAGGGGGGGAGAGATAAAATAGACCATTCTAATTAACATTCTATATCATTTTGTTCCATTATATTATCATTAACATTATAATTTCAGTTCTATATTATCTTTCAAAAACAAATCTCATCCTTGCAAAGCTATATTCATATTCTTACTCATTTAGAAATAATCAATTATAGTATAACTTTTTCTTTAACTTGCTCTTCTTCTAATTTCACTTCTAATAAATAACCATGTAATTTTTTAATCATCCTCTCTTCAGTTCCTGTTAAGATTTTATCTAGTTCGGTCAATTCTTTATAAAACCCATCTATCTTCATATCTCGAATGTCTTTGCAAATATGAATACCAATTCATTTTCATCCCTTGTTCATCTAATTCTTGCTTTGTTTTGAGTTTTCATTTCATTTATTTCATTTCTTTTCATTTAAGATTTCAATATATCTAATAATATGTTCCATTTTAAAAACATTTGGATATAAAAATGCCTCTATTGTCAAATAGAAATACCAGACTGGTATTTTCATATAATGGTATTCCCTTATTTTCTCCCACATTGTTAATAAAGCATCCCTGATATAATGTCTCCAAAAGTATCCATGTGCCTTACTTTCATTATACCATAAAAATGCATTCCACCCAATTGCAAATCTTGACCTTCCAATGTTAACAGTCTAACGTTTTTCAGTACAATCCATTCTTTCATCCACATCAATATTACTGCCTGGTAGTATAATTCTCAATTGAGTAGTCCAAAACTTCCTCTCGTTCTAGTGTTCTGCACAATTTTAGCTTAATTCTTGTCTTTTTTCCCTGCCATATAAATTTCAACATTTCAACATTTTATTTAAGTCCTCAAAATATGTTTTCTTCAGTTTTATTGGAATCGTCTGGCATACATACAGTATTTTTGGCAATATATTCATTTTAATTGTTGCTATTCTCCCTACTAAGTATAATTGTAATTTTTTCCATTTTTCCAAATCTGTCACAATCTGTTGTTTCAGTCTATCATAATTATCATCCTTAAGAATTCTTGCTGCCATTTGTATCCCCAAATATTTCACTTTTTTATGATCTGGATATTTAATCTGTCCACAAATATCTTCTTTTTTTTTCTATCATATTCTTCATTAAAATCTTAGTTTTTTCCTTATTTATTTTCAGTCCTGCAACCTCTCCATATTCTTCTATCTTTTCTATCAACGTAGGGCCTGTTTCCAATGGTTCTTCCAATATAAAAACCAGATCATCTGCAAATGCTTGTAATTTATACTCTTCCTTTTTTATTTTCATTCCCTTTATTTATTTTTCCTAATGTTTCTATTCAGTACTTCCAGAGTCAATACAAATAGCAATGGTGACAGCGGGCATCCTTGCCTTTTTTAATATTAATATTGCCTGTCAAGTCTCCATTTATCATTACTCTAGCTGTTTATTTGTAATATATCGCCTGAATTGCCGTAATAAATCTATCTCCAAAGCCCATCTCCTCCAGTTGCGACAACATAAATTGCCAGTTGACATTGTGAAAAGCTTTTTCTGCATCTAGAAAAACCAAAGCCATTTGTTTCTCTGAATGTGCTTCGTAGTATTCCAGTGTTTTCAGTATTATCCTCATATTGTTTTTTATTTGTCTCTTAGGCAGAAATCCATTTTGATCTGAGTGTATAAAGTGATTCAAATAACTTTTAAGTCTTTCTGCCATTACTGAGGCAAATATATTATAGTCTGCATTTAGCAGGGATATTGGTCTATAATTTTTTATTTGTTGTAAATCGGTATCTTCCTTTGGTATAAGTGCCTCTGTCCATGTATCAAGAACTTTATTTTTTTTAGCAAAACCTCATTCATTACTTCAAGCATTGATTCCTGTAATGTCTTATAAAATTCTGTTGGTAACCCATCCAGGCCAAGAGCTTTCCCGGTGTTTTGTCTATTTATTGCTTCAATCTACTCCATCATTGTTATTTTCTCTTCTAACATTGTCTTAGTTTCATCAGGTAATTTTGGTAATTCTGCTTCTCACAAATACTGTTTAACTTTCCCTTCTGCAATAGTCTCTTGCTCATATAATTTCTTATAATACTTCTCCACTATTTTTTCTTTTCTTCATTTCCATAGTATACTGTTCCATTTTCATCTATTAATTATGTTATTCTTTTCACTTCCCTCTCTTTTTTCAGTTTGTATACAAACTATCTACCTGGTTTATTTGCATTTTTGAAAAAGTTCTGTTTAGCTCTCCTAATTTTTTGTGCCAATTCTTCTTTTTCCATCCGTCCCATTTTATGTTTAACTATATCCATTTGGTTTTTAAGATTCTTATGCTGTGGATTTTGTTGTAATTCTTTTTCCAATTTCTTATAATCCTCTTCTAAGATCTGCTGTGGTTTTTTTTATATTCCTTCTTCTTGTATAAGTTATAAACACACCTCTAGAATATAGCTTGCTTGTTTTCTTGCAGATATTTCATTATCCAAACTTGATGACAGTGCTGCACTGATGATGTTAGGGATGGGATTCAAATTTCTTAACAATCGGTTCTGTGAGTGTGGCCTAATTTGTGGGTGTGGCTGGGTGGGCATGTGACTGGATGGGCATGGCTTGTATGTAAATATTATAAATATTTATGTAAATATTAATTTTTTTACAATAAAAGAACAACTTTTACCCAAAAGCAGGCAAAGCAGGCAGGCAGATAGAATTGCTCAAAGAATCACAGATTAACTTAGAGATCTATCTATCTGCAATCGGCTACCTGAGTCTGCACTGAAAAGCTTCAGTCCTAAGGAAGGTTTGGCTCTGCTTTTACATGAGCTAAAAAGCAAGAAATCCAAAGATTTCCTGTTTTCTAACTAATCTCCCAGCACAGCAGAACAGCTGATGGTCGGGGGGAAAAAAGAAAAAATAGCAACTTACCAAACCAAGCAAGTTGGATGGCTCACTTGCCAGATAAGGAGTGAGTGGGCGGAGAAGGGTGGGATCAGTCAGTGGAGCGATTTTCCGGTTCTCTGAACTGGGGACAATTGTGTGTGCAGCATTTGCAAGAAATCATCAGCTGTGCCGCCTGGACAGCTGACAAGCACTTTGCTCAGGTGTGCAGGGTTTGAAAATCCTCGTTTCCTATTTTTTCAACCTCAGCTGTACCATGCAAAAAAGCTAAGGAGGGAAAAGCAGGGGAAAAGGACAGCCTAGAGCCTGGGCAGGCAGGTTGGCCAAACACTGAACCGGTTCGGTATCAGTTGCTCTTCACAGCTACAGATTCTATAGAACTGGGCCGAACCAGTAGTATCCCCTGATGTTACTGAGTTTGGGTAATGAAACGTCTGCAAGAAAACAAGCTCAGAGAGCACCCCTCATTTCATTTTTTCTTTTTCCTTTATTTTCCTTTATTTGCATCTTTGAACTATGGAGCAGCATTTCATCTCCAATGGTTTTTTTTTTGTGCTAAACATTTATCATGTGATTTAGCTTTGGAAGCTACGTGAAGCAAGAGATATCAGTTTTTGGCACATTCTATTGGGCTTAGCCACAGCTGGATCTCTTACTTATTTGCAATGAGAAAAAAACAGAGACAACTTTTGAAAACATTCAGAAAAATGGATGTAAACCCTCCCATAGTAAGTTAGCTAGCAACAAAATTATTATATAAGTAATGGTAGTCTCAACTTATAAAAGTAATTGATTCTGGAATTACAGCCACAATTCTTCACTCTTTTTTTTTTAACCCACTGTTAAATGGGTTACTGTGTGACAATGCCTCATTTATAACTTTTTTTGCAGCGGTCATTAAGTGCACATGGCAATCATTAAGTTAATCTATTTTATCCAATGGGCATTTTTTTCCTATAAGGTCTACTGTTCTTTCCAGCACTTACATTGTTTAACACTCTTTGATACATGAGGTAACAAATTTTCGCTTTATAATTACACATAAAAACCATCTGGCTAAGAAAAAAATTAGCGTTTAAAGTTGTATGATTAAGATCTTATAATTGCTAACAAATCCAATAACCACACACGGTCTCCCATTCTGTAAAATATTAAAATCAAATGATCGTCTGCTCCATAAGCCAGACACAAAAGTGAGACCAATAATAAAAATCCCCAACAAAGCAGGTTCTGCTTATTGGAAAGGTAGCTAAGGATACGATGCTGCTATTTTTAGAGCAGGTAGTGAGAAAACAAGATTGTTTATGGTCTGTATGTTGATCCCTTGGACAAGGTGTCTTCTAACATAGAATGGGACAGCTTGATATGGCCATCATGCCTCTTCCAACTCATCATTATCAAGTTGTTTCAGGACAACTTGCCAGGAGTGGCTGAAAAGCCAGGCTGGTGGGCAGGTGGGCAGAGTGCAGAGCAGCAGTGGTAGCTGGGGGCTTCCCACCAGAGGGAGAGCCAGGTGGGTGAGTGAATGAATGTATGGGCACAGCGCAAAGTAGCAGTGGTGTTCAGGCCATGCAGCGGCGAGTTGTTCCCACAGCAAATTGGCTATGTTGACTTGTCCAATGACTTGCAATGATGAGCTGGAGGAAGCAACTTGGTGGTGGTGAGCTGGCCACATTGAGTTGGCCATGCCAAATTGTCCTAGACCCCTTACAACATTAGCAACTGAGCCACTACAAAATAGGAAAGCTGACAACTATTTTGCACCTCCACCTGAGCACGCACCATTTTCATTACTTTGTGCAAACTTGTAGAAATGTATATAATTCAAAGACTACTATCACAACAGGTATTATATGACAGTGCCAAGTTTGGAAATTGCTTTCACATCTCCTTTGAGATTCTAACAGGCTCTAATCATGCTAATTTCAATGTTCTTAATTAAAGCTTACCAAATTTGCAGTAGATTCAGCAGCATTAAATACTGTGGTTGTTTTGCACTCTGGATCTGGAAAGCAGGGAGAAATATGAAGTTGAAAGCAGCAGCTATTGGGTATAACTATTTACTACAAAAACAATAGTTATGAAATAGACATTTAGGGAAATATTCTAGTCTCACCTGGAGGAGTATACAGATAATCTTCATGGTATTCTCCTTGAAAAGCAGAGGGTAAGTGCACTATTAGAGACACATATCAGAAGTAAATTTCATGTAAAATAAACAATTTCAAGAGAAAGGATGTAAATCTAGCCTCACATTTTAAATTATCCAAACTCTTCAATGAATTTCTCCCAATGCCTTATGCTTCAAATTTCACAATTCCCTTAGTGTACAACTGCTAAGCAATTCTGATTGGACATCAAGAATTCTTAAGATCTGGCTGCGTAAAACTGGCTTAAACGATGGAATATGGTAACATCATTTGTCATATTATTGTATTGTTTTGTTAATCTATGTAAAACATTAGCCAGATACAAAGTCAGCAAAATTCAAGTTGCTAGATACCTGGTTAGCCTATATAGAACCCCACAATAATAACTAGATGTAGCTAAAAGTTTCAGGACAACATACTTTGCTGGAAGGAAGAACCTGTTCTCCTGTCCTCTCAACTTAACAATCACAATTGAGTTCAAATTTCCATTGCTAAGCAAGATAGTTGCTAAATGAGTTTTACCCCATTTTATAACTTTTCTTGCCACAGTTAAGTGAAGGGCTATGTTTGTAAATCAAGGACTGTCTGTATAGTCAATGAAACCAGATAAATTGCATTACTTATTGCACTTAATTGATCTGTTTTAAAAAGATACTCCATTACTCAAATTGTCAATCAATATATAAAATCAATTCAAAATAAATTTCTAAATGGTTAGAAAAACATTCAATGCTTATGACTACAAAGTGCTTCAAACATTTGGCATTGTAACTATATTGGAAAGGTAACAAATGTTTTTTTATGATTTATTTGTGCAACATATAAACATTCCATTTCAATCAAACAGTGTATTGTCTGGGTACAATTGTTTTTAGGCAATCATAATCAAAGTGTTTGCCATAGTATTAATCACAATAACATTAATACATGTACTATAATAACAGTAATATTTAGCTTATCCATTTTAACAAATCCCCATTTTGACATTTATCCTTTTTATGTCCCCATATTTCTAACTTCTGTTTTTATTATCTAACCATTGGTAAAATAGGTCACATATCAAAAATAATTAGTTTCTTCTTTGTCCTTAATAGTGTTAGTCTATCCATTTCTATACATTCTAATATTTTCTTAATTATACACTCATCTGTCGGGATCTCATCATAGTTCCATTATTCTGCAGATATAATTCTGGCTGCAGTTAGTACATGTAAAATCAAATATATATTTCTTTTGTTGTATTTTTCCAGCAGATACTGAATAAAAATATTTCTGGTTTCAAGTCTATATGTTATCATTTTTTTCCAATCAAGTATGTATTTTCATCTAATATTTTTTAGTTTGGGGCATGTCCCCCACATATGGTAATATGAACCAGGTATTTGATTGCATTTCCAACTTTTAGCAGATTTATCCTTATGCATTTTTGCCAGTCTTATTGGTGTAAAATGCTATCTATAGAACAAATTTTCTTTATATGCAGTTGACATCGTCAATTTAACATTTCTATTCCACAAATTTCCACCATTTATCCAGTTCTATTGTATACCCAAAATTTTTAGCCGAAACTATCGTCTCTACTTGTTCACTTTCAAGTTCAGTACTTAATATGCAACAGTATATTGTCTTTTTCTGTTTTTCATCCATTCCAGTTAATATCTGGCCCAATTCTGTTAATTCTTTATTAAAACCATATATTTTATCATCTTTCTCATATCGAGATTATATCTGCATTTATGGCCACCATGCAACGTCCATCCCTTGACTACTAAGTTCCTGCTTAGTTTTTAGTTCCCCTTTTTCATTCAGAATATCTTTATATCTTACAATTTTTTCCATATTTTCCAATTTTTTCAACATTAGGATGTATCAGTGCTTCCATTGTGGAAAGTCAGACTGGTATTTTCAAATAATGATGTTCTTTAATTTTAACCCATACTCATAACAATGCATTTCTAACATTAATGTCTTTGAAAGTAACTATATATCTTATTTGATTTGATTTGCCAATCGCTTACAAGATAATAGGTATTAGGATAAACATAGTTATGAATACAAGAAATGAGTACACATAAGAAAAATAGAAGAAACAATAGGACAGGGACGGTAGGCACTTTGGTGCGCTTATGCACATCCCAAAAAGCATGCCAACCTAATTGAAGGTTGTGTCCTTCTAAAGTTAGTAGTCTTCGGTGCCTGAAATTAATCCATTCTTTCACCCATGAAAATACCGAGGCCTAATAATACAATCAATCTGGCAACCTAAAGCCCCCTCTTTTTTTGGAGTCTTGCAACATTTTCAAACCTATTGTTTCTTTTCCTAACCAAATATATCTTAATATTATTTTATTTAGTTCTTCAAAATATTTTTCCCCAAATTTATTGGAATTGTTTGGAATAAATATAGTCTTGGTAAAATATTCATTTTTAAAGTAAGTATTCTTCCTGTTGTCACAATTGCAGATTTTTCCATTTCTTTAAAGCTAGTTTAATTTATTGCATCAGTTTAATATAATTATCCTCTAATCGTTGCACATTTTGCTGTTAGTTGTATCCCTAGGTACTTCACTTTTTTGATTATCTGTATATCAAATTATCTGTATATCAAATATCAACATTCTTTTTTGTGTATCTGTGAGGTTTCCAACTAAATTTTTTGTCTTGTCTTTGCAACTTCCCCATATTCTTCCTTTTTTAAAAAAAAGGTTTTTATTAAACACACAAACAAAAAATAAATTAAAAATGTTGAAGATGGTACAGTCTTCCTAACATCGATCTTTGTCATTACTTTGCTAAGTCCAATAATTATACACAGTTTCATTCCATATACATTAAATATACATATAATCATTCCTTATTCTCTTAAATCTTCCTCTTCTCTAGCCAAACATAAAATTTGTCCCATATTTTATAAAAATCCAAATCCTCCTTATTTTTTAATTCTTTTGTTAGTTTATCCTTAATTCTTTGGTTAGTTTTGTTATTTATTTCTGTGCACGTCATAATTTTGCTAAGTATTTCAAATTCATTTGGAGTATCTTTATTTTTGCATTTCTGTGCGTATGCCAGTCTTGCTGCAGTTATTACATGAATTATTAAGTAAATGATTTCCTTATTGTATTTCCTCATATTAATCCCCAACAGAAAGAACTCCGGTCTATGTTCTATTTTTGTCCCACATATTTCTTCCAGCCACTTATATAGTTTATGCCAATATTTTTGGGCCTCTCTGCAACTCCACCACAAATGATAATAAGTTCCTTTTTCTTTATGGCATTTCCAGCATGCGGGGGAAAGTTTTGAATCCATTGTTGCCAATCTCAATTTAGGTATGTGCCATCTATAAAATAATTTGTACAGATTTTCCTTAAATGGTATAGCTAAAGTCATTTTTAAATTCCTTTTTCATAATAATTGCCAATCATCTAAATTTATGCTATACCCGAAATTTTTCATCCATACCACCATCATTTCCTTTACTTTTTCTTCTTCCAATTTAAATTCCAATAAGACTTGATTTTTTTTTTATCATCTTCTTGGTTCCTAATAACATTTCATCTAATTTTGTCTTAGCTTTACTAATTTCCCACTTTTTCTTATACTAAATGATAAAGAGGAATTACAAACTAGACAAGATTTGAAGAACCAAGGAATCTATGTTGAATAGTGGGCCTATTTGCAACTCCAATCGAAATATCTAAAGGATAAGAAATCATAGGTGATGACTTTTCCTTGTCTCAATAAATGTGGATGCATCAATGCTTCCAAAGTTGATATCCAAATAGGTGTTTCTATATACGTTTGTCTTTTTATTTTATTCCATGTATTCAAGAGAGTCTAACTTTATGTCTTTGCACATAGTCATAGCCCTTTAGAGTATCCTGCCAGAGGAAGGTATGCCATTCCGACTGCAAATTGTAATCTTCTAATGTTAATATTCTTTTATTTCTATGGTTTATCCAATTTTTCACCCAAGTTAAAATTGCAGCTCTATAATACAGTTCCCAGTTGGGTAGGCCAAATCCTCCTCTTTCTGTAGCATCTTGCAGCAATTTCAATTTAACTCTTGGTTTTTTCTTTTGCCATATAAAATTTTCCGTTATTTTGTTCAAATTATCAATAAATTTTTTTTTCCAATTTTGGTCCTAGATCCATATATTTAATTTGCTGCAAGATGAACTCCCATTTCATGTTGTCAAAGGCCTTTTTGGCATCTAAGAACACTAATGCGACCTGTTCACCACCATGATTCCTTATAGTATTCTATGACATCTAAGGTTGTCCTAATATTTTTAAGTTGTCTATGTGGGAGGAATCCATTTTGATCTGTAGAGATAAATTCATTTTTTTAAAAATTAAATCTTTCTGCTATCATTGTCACAAAAAATTTATAATTGACGTTTAATAAGGATATTTGTCTAAAGTTTCCAGGGTCTGTTTGATCACTTCCTTCTTTAGGGATGATTGTAATCATTTCTTCTTTCCATGATTGTGGAATTTTTGCATCTTCTAGAACTTCATCAAATATTCTAAGCATTTTACTATTTAAAATATCCTGTTGCGATTTATGTATTTCTACTGGAAGCCCATCTGGGCCCAGAGTTTTATCATTTTTCTGTTTATTGCCCAGTGAAGTTCTTCGATTGTTATTTTCCGATTCAGGATATTTTTTTCTTCATCTGAAATTATTGTAAGATCTGCTTTCTTTAAACACTCTTATTTTTCCCTCTGTTGGATATTCATCCTCCATATATAATTTTTCATAGTATTTTTGAATTATCTTTTTTTCCTCTTCTTGATAGCAGATCTCTCCTTGGTCATTTCTTAATTTGGTAATCCATCTCTTTTATTTTTGTTTTTTCAAATTATTAGCCAACCAGCGACCTGGTTTGTTTGCTGAAAATTGTTCCCATTTTTGAATAAATATTGTTTTATCATTCTTAGTTGGTGGGCTTTAGTAATTTCATTTTATTTTTTAATAGATCCATTCATAATTTGATTTGTTTCTTTTGTGGTCTCTCCTGTAGCTTCTTTTCCAAATCTTTATATTCCTGTTCAAATGTTTTTCTTTGTTGATTTTTCCCTGTTTTTTTTTTTTTTTTGCCATATATTTTATAGCTACTCCTCTTATCGATGCTTTAATTATATCCCAATTATTTTGTGGAGAGGTATCTTCCTCTTTATTTTCTTCAAAGAAAAATTCCAATTCTTTTTTTAGTGTAGTGTTAAATTCTTTCTCTTTTAGAATTGACCTTTGAAGTATCCATCTTATACTTTTTTTTGACCCATCCAGTGAAATCTAATCATGCTATGATCTGCCCAAAAATTTGCCTCAATACTAATCTGAGATAGTTCGTAAATCAATTTTTTAGTCATCTATGCCATGTCTAGTCTCAACCATGACTGATGTTTGTTAGAATAATATGTATATTGTTTTTCCCCAAATTTCTTTCTCTCTATGCATCGTAAATATTAAGATCCTTCCTCAAATCAAAAAAAGTTTTAGGCAATTATTTTTCTTCTCTAATTTCATATTATTTCCTTTATAATCCAATAATTTATCAACAAGTGCGTTAAAATCTCCCATAATACAAATTTCTTCATATTGCAACTCTTTAAATCTATTATACAATTTTTGAAAGAATGTTTCTTGTGGATCATTCAGCACATATATTACTACCTGTAAGATCTTTCAATTTCCCATTTCAATTTCAACCATCAAAATCCTACCCTTATTATCTTTGAAAATGTCTTTAGCTAGAATCCACTCTTTTATATAAAGTGCTACCCTGCTTTTCTTTTGTACATCAAGAGCAAAAAAGATTTTGCCTATTTTTTTTATTTTCTAAAAAATATTTTTGTTTTTCTATTATATGTAGTTCAAATAATGCTATTATATCAACATTTAATGCTTGTAAAATTTTAAACAATTTCTTTCTTTTTACTGGGGAATTTATGCCATTAGTGTTCAATGATATAAATTCACAGCTATTCTGGTTTTTATTGGTTCCTCTGTCTAGTACTTCTTGTGATTCTAATTTCCTTAGGTTCCTTTTCCTCCCTAATTTCTCTTCTTCCATTTCACCTCACTTTATTATCCACTATATTTCCTTTTATATTTGTTACTTCCCTTTTCATTCCTTCTGTCACATCTTTCTCCTGGGTTGTTTCTTCTGTTTCCTCTTCACTAGTCAATTGTTGGTCAAAGAAATCTTCTGCTTTGTCAAGAGTATCCAGCCTAAATCTCTTTTCCTGCCATGTCACTATGATACCCTCAGGCACCAACCACCTAAAATTCACATTATACTTTATCAGCTTTGATGTTAAAAATGATACAGTCTCCTTCATTCTCTTATGCTCTTCGATATTTGCTTTAATATGGTTAGTTGTTTTCCAGCATATTCAATTGGCTCATCTCTTGTCTTTTGGAGAATTTCATCTTGAATTGATTTTTTAACTCGTCGGACATGGACCTCTCTTGGAAGGTTAAATCTCCTTGCATAACTTGTTTGAACTCTATAGAGTTCGTCCATCTCTGTAAACATCTCTTCCTTGTCCATTCCTAGCGTCTTTGCCAATATGTCAGCCATAACCTCTGATAAGTTTTCTCCTTTTTCTTCCTTCAAATTTTGAAATCTTTCATGAGCTGCCTTTTCTACTTCCCAAAAAATTACTGTCACCTCTAATTCCTTATTAGCTTTTACCAGTTTATCCGTTATCTACCTTTTTTTCTTCTTTATCCATCTTAGTCTCAATTTCTACAATTTTTTCTTGATTTTTCCTAACTTCTTGTTAAACCCTTCAAATTTCTCATCTTTTTTATCTTTTCTTTTAATTCCAATCTCACCACTCCCATCTCAATCTTCATATCCTCATAATTTTTAACCATCATCTCTTACATATGCAACATTATATCTTGTAGGTCCTTTATAGAATTTGATCTTTCTTTTGGCAGCATTTCATCAATAGCTCTTTGTGTAGAAGGACTTGCTTTGGTTGTTGTCATCATTTGTGTGGGTATTTTCCTAATTGTACCAATCCTGGATACATTTGAAGTACTTGTCATATTAAGCAGTCTTGTCACTATATTATTTTTAATCCACCACTCCCAATTTTTCCCCTTCTTCTCTGATCCCTCCACTTCTCTCACTCTTCATCTCCCCTCCCTTTATAACACAATATCACAATATATCTCCTCTTATTATTCCCCACCGGTCACAATTCTATAATAACCTAAATTATCAAATATCTCTATTACCTTTTTCCTTTAAATCTATAATATAATATACTCATAGTAATAGTAATATGATATCTTAATTAATCAGGGATATAAATATATTAATTTCAATAATTCTATATAGTATATATGTTATAGTAATATCAATCCATTAATAGAAGAATAATATTCAAATACATAAATCTATTAAATCTATTAGCAAATAATATTTATACCTCTATGTATAGTTCGTTATTACTATCAAATTCAAATATCCAAGGGATGCAAAAAAAGAAGAAAGCAAAGGGAAAAACAAGGAAAGAAAAAAGAGAAGAAAAGCTCAGTTCCAATTTTCTATTTGTTAAAGCAGGTACAAAAAAAGAAAAAAAATGCTTTGAGTCCATTCTCTAGGATGTCTTTTAACTATAAAACAAAAAGTCTGGTACTCTAGCAGCCACAGTTCTCTCCTTAACTTTGCAAAGAATTACTATGTATCTTCTGTCCCATCTTTTTTTTTTTTTTTATTCTCTCTCTACTACCAGCAGGTGTCTCTTTCACGTTGCAACAATGTCTGTCTTCTTTGAATTCACTGTGTCACTCTCTAGTTTTTTTCCATTTTCTTACAGGAACTTTTATTTATTTATTATTTATTTTTAATCCTTCCAATGTCTCAGTCTAAAGTCCAAATAGGTAGAAAAATAATAGCTATTAAACAAAAACAAGAAAAATAAAGAAAATGAATAATGGAAAATAAAAGGAGCACTCAAAAACAGAAAAGGAAAATAAACAACCAATCAGCTTTTAACTTTTAACTTTTTAATCTCCACTTCCACTGTCCTCCTTTCTGTTCTGATGTCTGAATCAGACATTCACAACGTCCATCTAAAAAGACTCCACTGTTAAGCCCCTGTCACACTGCACCAACAGATGGAAAGAGGATGTAAAACGGAGAGAAACACTTGCCATCCGTTGGTTAACGCGATGCATCCGTTCTGTACTCACTGCCTCCGTTTTTCATCCTCTCTATCCGTCCAGCATCCATCTATTGACATTTCATCCGCTCAAAAAGTTTTGAGCTGCTCAAAACTTTTGAGCGGAAAATGTATCCAACACATCTGTTCTGCATCCGCAAAGCATACGGGGAACATCCATTCTGCATCCGTTGTCATCTGTTACGCATCTGCTATATCCGCTAGGCATCCGCTGCGCATCCGCGCAACTCAAATCCATTCCAGTGGTAAACGGACGCAGGGAGGAAGCAGAACAGACGTGGAACGGACACGCAGCGTTAGTAGCATGGACGGAGAAAGGATGAAAGTGGATGCAGCTTGCAAACAAAGCATAAAAATGGAAAAAACGTTCGCAGAGGGGACCTATCCGCTCACATCCGCTTCCATCCGCTAGGCTTCCATTCCGCATCCGCTTTCCATCCGCCCTACATCCTCCCCCCATCCGTTCCTTTCCATGTTATCCGCTCTGGTTATGCAAATTTTTGCCCCTTTTGAGAGCGGATAACCACAGATGGAACATTATTCTCGTCCGCTGTGTCCTTTTTACAAACGTTTTGCATCCGTCGGCCAGTGTGACAGGGCCTTTAATATTAAATCCAAAAAAATATTTTCCCCAAAACACATATTCTGATCTCCAATCCAGGCTTAGTTTACCGATTGAACACCCGATTGTTTTATCACTCCTGTCTGTCACTTGGCTTTATTGTAATCTTCCGATCTTTCCACTTACCATTTGTCTCACCATTCTCTTACCTCCTCATCTAGAACTGACTCCGACTGCTGAGCTATCTTTCAACAATGATATATTGCACTTTCTTTTAAAGTACTTTCTCACTTGCTTTCAGGTTGTTACTTTCATCAGTTTGACTGTACCTTCACTCCGCTAGATCATCACTTGTATGAGTGGTTGTCAGCACTCATGGACAGCCATTGCTGGTCATCCGCTCCATGGTTCGCTCATCCCTGTTTAATTTTGATTCCCGCCATGAACCATTGTCCGTAACTGATCTTCGAAGACCCCTCTCCTTTAGGAAGCCCTCTGAGCTTCCCTTTGACTCAGTAGAGTCCTGTAGAACAGGGATAAGGGCTCGTGTTTCGCAAAGATTTCTTCTCACATGTCCCTTCTCCCTGACAACTGGCTCTGCCCCCCTTTCTATCTTTCTAATTAACTTCAGTCCAGCTTCTGTTTCTTTTTTATTTCCATTCCTTTTATTTTTTTATTCATCTTGTCAAATTTCTGGCTAACATTTCCAAATTCAATATAAATAGCAAAGGGCACAGTGGAGATCATGCTATGCTCGGTCTAGATTCTAACTGAGAAACACATTTTTAGATAATGAAAAAAAAAAACCTACTGATGCCTGCAATTGTACATACTGAAATTTTTAGATCACATCTATTCTGAAAAATAACAGCATATTCAATTCCAAGCCAGGAGACTTCTGCAAAGAATTTTTCATGACTTTTTAAAAACTCTTAATCAATATCCCAAACTTTGTAAAAGAAGTGAATCAAGCAGTAACCCTGGTAGAAGGCATATTTTTGCTTTAATAATTGTGTTGGTATAATTCACAACAGTTATCTTGAAGTCTGTAAGTTTGAACAATAGGATTCCTAACTTACAATTGGTTGCTTAGCAACTATTCAAAATTACACCCTATCTACACTGCTCAAAAAAATAAAGGGAACACAAAAATAAGACATCCTAGATCTGAATGAATGAAATATTCTGATTAAATGTTTTGTACATTACATAGTTGAATGTGCTGACAACAAAATCACACAAAAATTATCAATGGAAATCAAATTGAGCAACCCATGGAGGTCTGGATTTGGAGTTACACTAAAAATTAAAGTGGAAAAAAACACTAAAAGCTGTTCCAACTTCGATATACAACAAGTCAAAATGAGGCTCAGCAGTGTGTGTGGCCTCCACGTGCCTGTATGACCTCCCTACAACACCTGGACATGCTCCTGATGAGGTGGAGGATGGTCTCCTGAGGGATCTCTCCCCACCCCTGGACTAAAGCATCCCCCAACTCCTGGACAGTCTGTGGTGCAACTGGCATTGGTGGATGGAGCTAGACATGATGCCCCAGATGTGCTCAGTTGGATTCAGGTCTGGGAAACGGATGGGCCAGTCCATAGCATCAATGCCTTCATCTTACAGGAACTGCTGACACACTCCAGCCACATGAGGTCTACAATTGTCATGCATTAGGAGGAACCAGCATATGCATATGCATTAGGAGGAACCAGCATATGGTCTCACAAGGGGTCTGAGGATCTCATCCCGGTACCTAATGGCAGCTAAGCTACCTCTGGCGAGCACATGGAGGGCTGTGTGGTCCCCACACCATTACTGACCCACTGCCAAACCAGTCATGCTGGAGGATGTTGCAGGCAGCAGAACCTTCTCCACGGCGTCTCCAGACCCTGTCATGTCTATCACATGTGCTGTGAACTTGCTTTCATCTGTGAAGAGCACAGGGCGCCAGTGGCGAAGTTGCCAATCTTGGTGCTCTCTTGCAAATGCCAAATATCCTGCACAGTGTTGGGCTGTAAGCACAACCCCCACCTGTGGACGTCGGGCCCTCATACCACCCTTATGGAGTCTGTTTCTGACCATTTTAGCAGCCACATGCACATTTGTAGCCTGCTGGAGGTCATTTTGCAGGGCTCTGGCAGGGCTCCTCCTGTCCCTCCTTGCACAAAGGCGGAGGTAGCGGTCCTGATGCTGGGTTGTTGCCCTCCTGCAGCCTCCTCCATGTCTCCTGATGTACTGGCCTGTCTCCTGGTAGCGCCTCCATGCTCTGGACACTACGCTGACAGATACAGCAAGCCTTCTTGCCACAGCTCGCATTGATGTGCCATCCTGGATGAGCTGCAATACCTGACCCACTTGTGTGGTTGTAGACTCAAACCATCAGCCAGAAAGCATAGGAACTGAGAAGTGGTCTGTGGTCACTACCTGCAGAACCATTCTTTTTTTGGGGATGTCTTGCTACCTGCGTATGCTTTTCACCTGTTGTCTATTCCATTTGCACAACAGCATGTGAAATTGACTGTCAATCAGTGTTGCTACCTAAATGGACAGTTTGATTTCACACAAAGTGGGACTGACTTGGAGTTACACTGTGTTGTTTAAGTGTTCCCTTTATTTTTTTAAGCAGTGTATAAAAGAGAACTTACAGTCTGGATCTGAAGATCCAACGGTTGCCCCCCATGTGATCATAAGATTGCACTTTGGGGGCTTGGCAACACGGACATTTGGAATACCTCATGATAGTGTGAGCATGTTTTACAACAGTTTTGCTGAAAACTGGTAGTTACTTCGTTTTCTGCAAAACTATGCCTATAGTAAACCATTAGTTTGCTTAACATTCACAGTGTTTGCTTAGCAACCATGAGATTTGCTTAAAAACTGTCACCAAAAAATGTCATAAAATTGGAAGCATCTGTCATTTATGACCATCACAACTTATGGCCATAATGGGATGTCTCCATTATAGTCATAATTTAAATATTATCTTTTGTGCACATCTTATGAAGCAGAACAAGTTGGAAACTGATGGCGCAGTGATTAGAATGCGGCACTGCAAGCTACTTTTGCTGACTGCCAGTTGCCAGGAATTCAATCCTAACCAGCTCAGGGTTGACTCAGCCTTCTACCCTTCCAAGATCAGTAAAGTGAGGACCCAGATTGCTGGGGGCAAGATGTTGACTCTGTAAACCACTTAGAAAGGGCTGTAAAGCACTGTGAAGTGGTATACAAATCTTAACACTAATGCTATTGCTATTCTGTGTTTATCCTTACCAGTATCAGTTGGTTCCTCTACTTCTTCTTCAGAATTATTCAGCCCTGGCTTGTTTGGGGGGATGGAGTTTGAAGTCCTTTTTGTCACCCAGAATCCTGCAGGAGCAGGAACTATCGGAGCTGAGTTACCCCGATTCTGAGAAACAAGTCAGATTATTAATATAGCCTTCACTTTATTGCAAATATGTAGCACAGTTTCAACATTTCCTTCTAATCCTGACAGAATGGAATATGCGTGCTGGACTTCAATAGATAGATGCTCTGAAATATACTGCATGATTCTAAAATGAAGTTTATGAAACAGCTTTCTAGACTTTCCAAATTTGGATGAGAAAATAATGTTTACTAATAATTAGAGCTTTCAGAATTTATTTTTAAAAATCAGTGTAGAGAAGGGCAGAAAGGGAAAAAGCAAGCATTAAAAATATTAATATACAAAAACCTCATTTTCAGGTTTCTGACATAAAGCAGAAAATCTCTTGTTTGGCAATTTTAAAATCCCTAAATTCAATTTTATGATAGCAGAAGTTGCCCTGAGGATTTTATTTATTTTTTTCAGAATAAGATTTGCCAACACACATTTATACTTTTGAAAGATACTGTTAAGTTAGCAATTCTGTTCCCTTTTTATAATTAATCCTTTTAAACAATTTTGTTGTGCACCGCTCTATTAATAAACTTTAGTCCCATGAGCAAAATTGAGAGCCTGAGGCTTTGCAATTATATTTCATCTGTGTAGATTGATCTTTTCCCATAATGGGAATTTAATCAAACTTGATTATTCTTCCTAACAGCCTGCTAGATTAATTCCAGGCCATTTAATCCAGCACTCTCTAATCCCAGGACTTTCCAAATTTGGCAACTTTAAGGCTCATGAACTTTCCCCTTGCAGTCTTGTCCACCCTATGCTGCTGCTTTACTTTGACATTTTTCAACTTAATTCAGCTCAAGAACTTACAGGTAAAGCTGGAAAATTGGCAT
The DNA here is from genome assembly GCA_015471245.1 of Laticauda colubrina. NCBI lineage: Eukaryota > Metazoa > Chordata > Lepidosauria > Squamata > Elapidae > Laticauda > Laticauda colubrina. Next base: position 23,797,220 of record BLBF01000058.1, read on the forward strand.
CATCCCCTTCTTCAATCTCATAGAAAGTCATGGTTTCTTCTACACCTTGAGGTTCCGCCCCATTCTCAGGTGAAAATCCATACTGGGACTCTTTATTTACACATTGCATCTGTCTGTGACTACGGCTGTATGAACTTCCAGAATGATCAATAGGTTAAAATGTCATCGCCATCACCACCACCACCACCACTGTATATTCCAATTCTAAAACATTTGGAAGAAAATGCCTACAGCTGCAACTACAGGACCAATGGACATTTGTGCTCAATTGTTACCAGACTGGCACTTTTGGCAGTTAAGATTCATGTATTGTGGCATTGGCCTGCTGCATCAACAAAGCAATAGTTTGGAATCTGAAACAGCAGAGATCCTGGGCTTCTTTGAAAAATGTCTTGGTTGGAAACGGTTTAACATTGCTTCAAGGATACAGAAAGTTGCATCCCTGGAACTGAAAAGCTTAGAGGAACTAGGACAACAGTAGAAAAGTATTTTACAGGTAGGAACTTCACAGGTTCCCATCCCATGCATATATAGGTTGTCATGAAACCTAGCTAAAGAAATAATTTTGTTTCACAGTGGTTGGAGAAAGTTAATGGATAATCCATCTCAGTACAGCTGACCCCAAACGATAGCTGAGGAATAACACTGGCCGCCTAGTGCATTTGAATAAAACAATAGGGTTACAGTTACTTACCGTGATCTATATGAGAAGTTATCATAGCTCTGATAACATCTCTTTCTTGGACTAGGATAAAATGCTATTTCTGGCCCAGTGATGTTGTTCCTGTTTATAAATCGGGCAGATCCCCTACATTTCAAAGGATAAAAAAACAAAGTAACTACGAATTTAGAAGGCTCAGGGTGGACTCTTAACTAACTCCATTCAAGTATCTCTGTAAACATGTCTGTGAATGAAGAAACTGCAAAGCAGTTTCAGGCTCAGCTATCGTTTGGCATTGTGCAAGTGCGTGGAAATTGTGCAGGGTCCTGCCTTTCTTTTCCATGTAGCATATTACTTTTTAATTGCATGTCCCAAATGTGCTTTTTCACAATGCAACTGGACTTCATTTTTCCTTAAAGACCTTTTGCTTCTCAGCCAAGAAGCTTCTTCAGTTCTGGAGAAGTGAACTGAAGAGCTGAAGAAACTTCTTGGATGAGAAATGGAAGTTCTTCAAGGAAAAACAAAATCCAGTTGCCTTCTGATAAAGCATCTTTAGGACAACCAGGACCTGGATGACTGAGAATCTCCATAGACATTTTTAATTGCATGTCAACTATCCCAAGTCTCACTTCAGTAAAAGTCAAGAACACCTTCAAGTGAAGTCAAGAACACCTTAACTGCTGATGACTTGGTAAGACAATCATCCACAGACATGGGCAGTGTAGAAATTTAATAAATAAATATGGCTTTCCTGGCAGCAACATAGAACGCATTTGCTAGTATTGCTGCCTTTGATATCTTTTCATCTCTCCAATTTGGTTTGTAGTTCTGGATTTTCCTAGATCAGGGGTAAGGAAACTTGGCTCTTTTATCACTTATGGACTTCAACTCCCAGAATTCCTGAGTAAGCCATAAAAGCTACATATATGTAGGATATATATGTCTTACATTTGTATATTAAACAGTCCCATTCAAGTCAAAAAATGAAAAAAACAACTGAAAAACCAGTAGGCCAGGGATGGGGAACCTTTTATGGCTCACTCAGGAATTCTGGGAGTTGAAGTCCATAAGTGATAAAAGAGCCAAGTTCCCTACCTCTGTCCTAGATGAACTCAGTTATGTAAGTTTCTGGGTTTATGAGTCCATTAAAGAACATTGGGTACTATCCCTGTGTAGATCATATTACTGGGCAGGGAGTGAAAATGAGAGCATTTTATTGTCATTGTTACTTTAAAAGTTCTCCCAGTTTGGAAATAGCATTAATTTAGAGAACGCAGGTTTCGAAGAAGGGAGTAGATGAACCCAAATCACAAGTGAATCAGGTGTTAAAATTATGGTGAAGTGGGCTAGCAAATTCTTTCTCAAATTTAATCACCACTACAGGTCATTCTCACTTAATGATAGTAATTAGGACCAGGATTGGTTGCAAAGTGGGACATCACTTGACTATGGGGAGGCTATGATGGACAGAACTTCAAGGACAGGCTATAAGCCTTTTCATTCAGCACCATCATAACTTGTTTGATGAACTAACAGCCATTCACCAAATACAATTAGTCCTCGGCTTATGACCACAATGGAGCTCCAAATTTCAGTTGTTAAGTGAGACATTTATTAAATGAGTTTTGCCCTATTTTATTACTTTTCTTGCCACAGTGAATCACTGCAATTGTTGAGATAGTAACCTGTTGTTAAGTGAATCTGGCTTCCCCATTGACTTTGCTTGTCAGGAGGTCGCAAAAGGAGATCACATGACCTTGGGGCAAAATGGTCATAAATATGAACCAGTTGCCAAGCACCTGAATTTTTTCACATGATCATGAGGATGTTGCAAAGTGCGAAATAAGGTCATTTTTTTCAGTGCCGTTGTAACTTTGAATGATCACTAAATGAACTGTGGGGTAAGTTGAGGACTACCTGTACTACCTCTAGATACACTTCAGTTAAAATATTCCTTTCTAACATGTAAATGAAGTGTGTGAGAATAAAGGCTGAAGAAACAGGGAACAGCGAACAGTAGCTCTGTGGATATTTTATGACACTATTATACTCAAATCAGCATGATGCTTATGGCTGAAATCAGCAGTGCAACCATCTCTCAACTGCCTATCAGTGAAATGGGTGGGAGAGATTACAAGTCTCTTTACCTTGACATTCCGTATCCCCGGCCGGTTCTCTGTGAATTCTGAAAATGGTAATGATCGTATGGATTTATATGTCCATTTGGGGAGCAGTGGACCAAAGATGAGCGATCTGACGTGATGCTCTGCTGCAGGCGAGGTGGCAGGATAGGGTGGCCTCTGCTGTAAGCTACAGTCATGTAGACTTCCTTTCCATGCACTTTCTTGAACAGTTTCTTCCGTGCTTTCATATCCATGTCTGGAAGGGGAAATAAGAATAGGAAGACCAACTGAAAACTTTGGCTAGGATTAATCTACAACTGGGTCAGTTTTCTTATTTTTTCAACTGGAGACTCTTTTGTTTATTTGCTTATAATAAAGCAGCACTAGAGCAGGAGGGGAGAAATTTAGAACAATCTTAGGAAAAGTTATCATGGACAGTAAATGCTCCATTTTATCTAAAACTAAATGTGGGGAACAGAAAGGAAAGGAAGTTGCAGCAGAAGGGGCCTCATGTAAGAATCCAGGCAAGATCCAATTGTATAATAAAAAATGTTAAAGACAGGTTTACGGACATTGAAAAAAACCCATCTTTTGGAAACAAAAAACAAGAAAGGATTATTTTTGTGTGTCATGTTCCAAAACTCAAACCCTCACCTCTTTTAGCCCGTTCAAGATAATTCTTCAGATATGAGAGTAATTTAATAGATCTGCAGGGTGGTAATTAGAGAGCAGGCTTCACATCTTGGGGACTAGACAGTGGGAATGCTCTTCGAAGATACAAAAAAAGCTGATATTTTAAGTGAAGTGTCTACATATAGAAAATCAACCATGGCCATCTCCTTCAGATCTCTCCAGATATCTACTTTATGAGTACATTTAAAGTTATTCACAATGATAAATTCTTGAAGCAAGATTTGTTGCAGCAGGTCCTTAAAAGATTGTGAATTTTAAATTTGTTTGCTTTTTGGGCAGAGAAAACTTTTCAATTATATACCAGTAAAATATTTTGATCTTGCCACAGGTTGTGCCAGGTCTAAAAACATACTCCTTACAGTTTCTTTACAGTTTAATACAGGAAAACATCAGGGATTAAATGTGTGTTCACCTAATGAATGCTTATGAGAAGGTTGATTTTAATATTCTTTATTTTCTGAATGCTCACCTATTTTTATGATTTTGTCATTGTAACTTTATTGCAGTACCTATCCATGTTTACATCAGTTCCACTTTACCTGGTTAAATCTGCATTAAGCCTGCATTTCAATTAATAGGGCAGTGTTTCTCACAACCTTAGCAACTTTAAGATGGACAGATTTAATTTAACTGAAATCCACACATCTTAAAAATTGGCACGGTTGAGAAACATTGTCAAAGAGAAATGAGCTGGATGATGAAGAATGAGAAATGGATGACAAATTCATTCCCAGACAGAAGTTTATACTATTATTGGAGAAATTGCAGATTGCAAGCTTCATTACTACTCTACCAAGCCATCCCATTACTGTCTTCACTTATGGCTGTACCCACCTGGTATCTTTTGATAACTTCCTCCTTTTCTGTTGGACATCATGTTCCAGGTAGGAAGTGGAGTGACTTGAGTCACAGGCTTCAAATTTACCAATGGAACAACATGCCTACAAATCATCCCAACCAGAATTAATACGATAATAAAACAAAACTTAGAATCATAGTGATACAATATCTAAGGTTAAAACTTACTGTTCTTTCCATGGCTAGCTATCTTTAAGAGTCCCACACAAAGATGATTGAGTTTCCACAATGATGCCAACTGCTAATGTAAATTGACTTATATCACAATTAGAATTTAAATTAGTTGTAACCTTATTTAAGTTACTTGGACGAAGTATAGAATCATAGGACTTGAAGGTCTGCTAGTCCAATCCCCTGCCCAAGGCGGGAGATCTTATACCATTCCAGTCTCTTCTTAAAAGCCTGCAGTGATGGAGCCCCCACAACTTCTGGAAGGAAGCCATTCCACTGGTTAATTGCTCTGTCAGGAAATTCCTTAGTTCCAGGTTGGATCTTCCTCTGACCTATTGCTTCTTCTCCTGCACTCAGGTACTATGGAGAATAAATCTCCCGTTTCAGCCTTTCAAAACTTGGAGGACAGCTATCATGTCACCTCCAAGCCTTCTCTTCATTAGGCTATATACTTACTTAAGTAAAATAGCCTGAAGAAATACCAAAACTACAAGCCGATAATAAAAATAAGCCCATTTTCATCAAATTGTCAGAGAACTTTCCATTTCCCCTTTTATAGTTACTTACAGGTATTATTCTCTTAGTAGGTTTCATATTGTATTCTTTTGTAATACTATAATTTGTTGAGTTTTCATAGAACTCAAACAAAAATGAAGAATCAGGAAATATATTAAAGATTAATATATTTATTATCACAAAAGCTTCATGGATCTCAAGACATTTGATCCATGCAAAAAAATAACAACCTCCAAATACAATTGTTTTAAAGGTTCCATAAGACTATGTCTTAAAAGTTTAAGTAACAAGGTTACACCAGGACAAAAATTAAAGCTTTCATTTTCAACACACTTTTGCCTGGGAAATAAAATTAAAACCTTTTCATGTTAGAAATTGTTGAACTGAATCCCCCATATAGTAAAAGAATTAAACCCAGCCCATCTGAGGAAATGATGTGGAAAGTGAGATATCAATTTTGTATAGTATTAACTATAACACTATGAGTTATAACTGTATTTTTATAACTAATATAATTATTAGTTATATTAATAACTAATATATTATATATTATATTATAATATTATATTATTATTAGTTATAATATTAGTTATAATATGAGTTATATTAGTTATAACATGATTTTGCAGCTAAAATTCTGATATCGATAGCTCTCCCAATGAATACAATTATATGATTAAAAGGAAAGAGATACATACTTCTCTGCCAGCTCTTCAATGAAGACGGTCACCATATTATCCTGTCCCACATCCTGTATATGGGCATTGTAATATTTTCCCCCAGTTTCTAGCCGTACCTGGGAAAAAGAAGACTCTAACTGAACCCAAAGAGATACTCAGAATACTTGAGTTTTTCCACAGCCAAACTGCCAAAAAGTGAAAATAGCCAAACTCAACTTCTGAACTGATGTGTTTCATTCTTGAAAGCTATTCCAGCCTTGCCTTGCCTTAAATCCAGCAAACTTTGTGATCACTGCTTATAATCTGAAGTTAATTTATATTTTCTGCCCTGGACATTTGCTACAGCAGGTATCAGGTTGTAAGAATCCATATGTTATGAAATGGCTGGACTGCAACCTCTTAGATATGATTTATATTAAAAAATATGTTTTTAAATATGTTACGTATATGTAAATCTACATATGTATAGTATATGTAAATCAATATGAGACAGTATGTGTAAATATGAGAGGATATATGTAAATCAAAATAGTAGGCAGAGGATTTTTTATTTGTGTCCTTTTCTAGTAACATACATACATACATACATACATACATACATACATACATACACACACACACACACACACACACATACACACACCCCGGAGGTGGTATTCAATCAGTTCACACCAGTTCAGGTTAACTGGTAGCAGTAATTTGGCGTGGATCGCTGAACTGGTGGCGACCCCTTCTGGCCATGCCCCCAGCCTGGTCGCCCATACAGAATAAACAGGCAGAGAAGGAGGAGAGCAGCAGTCCAGTTGCACTGAAAAAGGGGTGGCTGGGGACTGAAAAAAAGTCACCTCCAGCCACCTCTTTTGTAGTACCAGAAGCTTCCCCCAACCAGCCAACTACTCTCCTCCTCCTCAGACTTATAGAACAAACAGGCAGAGAAGGAGGGGAGTAGCGGTCCATTTGTGCCGAAAAAGGAGGGGCGGGGGACCGAAAAAAGTCACCTCCAGCCACCTCTTTCAGAGTGCTGCACCAGTGGGTTCAATGGGGTGCACCTGCATGGCCAGTGGCTAGGATACAGTGGTAGCACATTGGAGAAGTGCAGCAAAGCCGCTTGAAGAAGCCAATAGCCGCCACATGTTTTTTTTCGGTGTGGAAAGAAGGAAGGTAAGGTTTCAGGCAGTCGGGAAAGCTGCCTAGCCCAGAGCTGCTGGTGGGGGGGTGGGGGGTAGCAAGGCTGCAGCACATGCCTCGCTTAAACTTCCCAGCCCCAAAAGCGGGAGGGGAGGAAGTCCTGCCTTGCCTGCTGGCTTTTTCGGGCAACATGAGATCAGAGACTGGCTGGGAAGAACCCTTGTAACGAGCAAATCTGCCGGCCACTTGGAAGCCTGTGTATGTTTCAGGTGAGTCTCCTCTCCTAGCTTTAGAAGGAGAGAGGAAGAGAAGAACAGAAAGGGAAAGAGAGAGAGAGAGAGAGAGAGAGAGAGAGAGAGAGAGAGAGAGAGAGAGAGAGAGAGAGAGAGAGAGAAAAGAAAAGAGAAAAGGGAAAGAATTGAAATATCTAAAGGATAAGAAAGAGTGGGGAATCAGTAAAACTAAGACAAAATTAGATGAAATTTTTACAGGAACTGAGGAGATGATAAAAAAAAATCTATCAAGTCTTATTGGAATTTAAATTGGAAGAAGAAAAAGTAAAGGAAACAGTGGTATGGATGAAAAAATTTGGGTATAGAATTAATTTAGATGATTGGCAATTATTATGAAAAAGAAATTAAAAAATGACTTTAGCTGTACCGTTTAAGGAAAATATGTATAAATTATTTTATAGATGGCACATACCTCCATCGAGTTTGGCAACAACATATTCAAAACTTTCTCCCACATGCTGGAAATGTAATAAAGAAAAAGGAACTTATCATTTGTGGTGGAGTTGCAGAGAGGCCCAAAAATATTGGCATAAACTATATAAATGGCTGGAAGAAATATGTGGGACAAAAATAGAACATCGACTGGAGTTCTTTCTGTTAGGGATTAATATGAGGAAATACGGTAAGGAAATTATTATTGGATTTAGCAAAGTAATGACAAAGATCGATGTTAGGAAGACTGCAGTACCATGTTCAATATTTAATGTATTTTTTGTTTATGTTGTGTTTGTTTGTTTAATAAAGAAAAGCCTTTTGAAAGAAAGAAAGAAAGAAAGAAAGAAAGAAAGAAAGAAAGAAAGAAAGAA
>BLBF01000058.1:23805158-23846805 GCA_015471245.1 Laticauda colubrina
GAAAGAAAGAAAGAAAGAAAGAAAGAAAGAAAGAAAGAAAGAAAGAAGGAGAGAAAGGAAGGGATAGATAAAGAAAAACAGGATGGGAGGAAGGCAGAGAAAGAAAGAAAGAGGGAGGGAGGAGAAAGTGAATGAGATATATGGATAGATAGATACATGGAAGGAGGGGGGCAAGGAGAGAAAAAAAGGAGAGGAAGGAAGGACACAAACCCTGGCTTCAGAAGACTCTTTGAAACAGCACAGCAATCTAGGGCTGGAAGGGATCAGAGATCATCTTCTAATCAAACTTGGCAAGTTTAAGACTCGTAGACTTCAACTCCCAGAATTCCTGAGCTAACGTGACTGGAGGAGGAATTCTGGGAGTTGAAGTCTACGAGTCTTAAAGCTGTCAAGTTGGAAGACCCCTGGTGTAGTCCAACCCCCTGCTCCAGCAGGAGATCCTTACAGAATCATAGAACAGCAGAGTTAGAAGGAACCTTAGAGGCCATCTAGTTCAACCCCCTGCTCCAGCAGGATGTGCTAGGAACTTCTTTCCCAGATATTTAATTTTAATCAAAGAATAAAAGTCTGCTTTCTTTCTTTGATTGGCAAGTCTCTGTTTAAGTCTTTATTTTGGTTCATTTTTGGCTTAAGAGTACTTCCAGACCTTACAGTGCCTCTAACAGAGAGGAAAATTGGCAGAGGAGTTTATTAGGACAAGGCTGCCATGCAGAGAAAGGCAGAGACCACAACTGAGCCCAAAATTTTGGTTGCTGAGCAAGTGTTGTTAAGTGAGTTTCACCACATTTTACTCAATCCATGACATCTCCTGAGTGTAACCGTCATCTGCAGGCTAGGGAAGTAAGTCTGAAGACGTGTGCAATGTTCTAATGTACAGAACTTATAATTAAATGTGTGGCAGAAAGTGGATTATGGGTGTGTTTTTTCAAATGCAGTGAGGTTGAAAGTGTATAGTTTTAGAAGAGCTCTGTGTGTGTGTGTGTGTGTGTGTACATACACACAGTATATATAGTATATATTTTTGTGTGTCTATACACACATACTATGTAATCTGTTTGTACACATGTGGCATATATACATAGGATTAAATAGTGTATTTTGGATGTTCAGTAGTAGTAGGCAAGGAGAGGCCAGGCAAGGCACCACTTGACATGAGTGATGTCAAGTTGGTCACTCCCACCCTATCACATGTCCACCAAGCCACGTCCACCCAGTCACATGACCACCAAGCCACGCCCACCAAATAAGCCATACCCACAGAACTGGTAAAAGATTTGAAACCCACCACTCACACAGGCACACACACACGTGTGTATGTATATGCATATGCATATGTATATATACACGTTTTGATAGAAGCCAGAACCATTTTAGAAATAATTCTGTTAAGCACTAAAATTATATGAGGAGAAAACAGAAAATATTGTCACCTCTTTCTCCTGCAGTCACAGAAATAAAGTAGTATAATGTCTGGGGATAAAGCATTTATAAAGCAAAACCCATTTAAAAGGATGAAGATTTATTGAAAGTTAAATTTATGTTTCTTTTGAAAACTCACTGGGACTGGTATCAGGTTCGTAACTGAGCACAAATGAGATCTGAGAAGATCTCAGCTAATGAAGCTCACCTAATTTGGGATAAAGATTGTAAGAACATGCAAGCCAAACAGAAATTTATGTATCAAGAATTAGTCCATACATGGAATTTTTCTCAAAAACAAGAGACCTAATTAGAAATTTTTGTTATTCTAGGGTCAGAGATATCAAACTCATATTCCAGAATGGAACCTTTGACATAGAAAGCATAGCCTTATTCTCTGAGCCACAGAGATCTGGTTCACTCACATTAAAATCAACAGAAACAAGATGGAGCAAATCTATAAATTTTCAAGATTTATACTTGTTTATTTCAGTAAGTCATGATAGTAAGTCCATTTTTCCAACAGGCCCTAAAAGGTTCATCAAGTTAAATGTAATAAAGACACTGCACAACACACATCTCTGAGGATTGTTGGTCATCAAAGTGGAAAATTGGGGATAAAACAGTGGAGTCAGTGGAATTATGAAGAGGAGACCTCAACAAAGCCTCAATTTAACTGAGGTCTTCTTATACAATAAGGAAGCTCAGAAAACTAACTGAAGACTATTCCTACTTCTGTCAAAGCACTTTTAAATGAGAAATCTAGGTCAGGATCAGAAACCAGGAACTTTGTTTAATAAACCAATAAAATTTGTTCTGCTGATTGCAAATTATTTTAAAGAAGTCCTTTCCATAATGACCAAATATACCTTTTGCATTCAGTAAGTTTAATTAGAGCATGTCCAAAGTTCCTTCAAACAATTATCTTTACTAAACAAACACAAAGCACTAACCTGACATTTGTCTCCTAAATAGTACTGTCTTCCAGCAAACACCAAGTAATCTGTTTTTTGAAGTTCTACAAAGGAAGTTCAAAAGAAAAGTTAAGCTATTTATCAAGCATCCATGGATGCTATCTGATTATAGAATGCTTTGCATGGAAAATAATATTATGTAACTGGCTTATTTTCCTGATATTAGCAGCAGCTGGCAAGGACATTATGCATACCCAATGAATATTACATCTCTATAGCCTTCCCCAATGAGGAAGTCTTCACATACTGCCTAAGAATTCATTATTCAACAATTGGGGATGGGGAGAGAAATGAGAAGGCTGCACAGATAGTCCTTGTTTAGTGACAATTGGGACCAGCAACTAGGACTGGTTGCAGTTATATGTTTTATCACTGTTTTAATTGCAAACTGTCACTCAACAAAACAGTCACTAAACAAGGACTCCTTGTACAACAAATAGATGAGCTAATACAGACAGGATGAAATTATTTATAGGTTACTGTGAACTTCGTAATTAAAACTTCTAAGCTTCATTCTCACTTAGTTGTTTCCAGTTAGATAAAGGAAAATATAAGTCAAATAGTTCCTAAATAATAATTAATTTTTTGCTGTCATCTCCCACCCTGTTTTTGATATATTATTGGGTATATGCAAATTCCCTCATCTGGTGCTTTATAGATGTTTTAAGAGTGCATTTCCAAGAACTACCTTCTAGGGTAGTACTCCCAATACAGGTAGACTTCAACTTACAACAGTTCACTTGATCGTTCGAAGTTACAACAGTATTGAAAAAAGTGACTTACAACCATTTTTAATAGTTATAGCCTTTCCAGCAAAATCATGGGCACATGATTTACATTAGGAACAAGGATGACTGTTCAAGGATGACTGTAATGTATAAACTAGAGTACTCCTTTGCATATGAAACATGGCCCACATGTGTAAGTTTTGCGCTGGGTCTTGTCAACTAACCAACCAGAACCCAGGAAGAAAATCTAAGGTCCAATGGATTTATGCATTTATTAAGCCCAACATAGCTCAGGCGACATGTTTTCATGACAAACAACTCTTTATCTGTACTTTGTGACTGTTGCAGGAAACAGCAAATTATTAACATGAGAATTTTATATGCGTACACTGGGAATTCAGCTGCTAGGCCAGCTGTGTTCGTCCTTTTGGACACAACATCTGCCAGTTATTGCTTGACTTCAGTCATCACGTACAAAGGTGCGGAACAGATTTTTCAAGTGCAAAATGAATCATAAGACAAGACTACCTTTTCTGCTCTCCAGCCAAACATCAAACTCTATATTCCGATAGATCTCAGGGTCCAGGGCTTTCAATACTTTGTAGGGAAAGGGCATCCTTGGGTTTTCAGGAGGCTGTGAAGTTGAAGAGGAGCAAATTAGAACTGCTGGCTACAACTGCTTTTAACCTGCCAACTGTAAAGGAAATGCTCAAACCTATCTACTGGTTTACACTTTGCACCTATTTCATATTTATCTTCTAATTGCCACATGCAAGTTGAACTTCCCATGTTCTAGGGTGACCAACCACCCAAGAATATGTGAAGTTCAACTTGCATGTGGCAATTAGAAGATAAATATCAAATAGTGCAACAAAATTGGAATAAAAAACTTGAACTACTGATGAGGCATTTTTACACTTCAATAATCTCTGAGGCTAGGAGATAAATTAATTTAATTGCTTTTATTTGAAATAATTTAGAACTTGTTCCAATCCTGAAGACAAAGTGCAAAGCAGTCCTCTCCTCTTGGGAATTCTGTTTATAACTAGATAGCCACAAAATTAAAAAAGGACATAGTTTGGGTTAAATAGTCCTAGGTTAAACTATGTTCAGTATTAATCACAGATACAAGACATGCATACAAGTTTCACACATACAAGCAGCAAGCTACATAAACTCATAGTTGGCTAGTCTCACTTTCAATGTGTATGTGTGAACCTACATTCTATTGAGAAGAAAAGTATGTGCATAGTGACCTGATTAGAGCCCTTTTCCAAAAATAATCCTCTATACCAGGCAGACAGGACACAGTAAAATAAGAGTAGAGCAACTTTGATTTCTCATTCCTAGTCTTGGATCCTGCCTCAATTTCCTGAAGGGTTGCTTAATCTTAAGACAGCCATTATTTTGGGTTAAGGCAAATAGCAGAGAAGCCCAAGTTATCCAGGTTTAGATAAACTACATTATCAGTTTGCATCACTCCTACTTTGAATGGTGCAAAGTCATGTTATAGTGCTGGGATCTCCAACTTTGTCAACTTTAAGACTTGTAGACTTTAACTCCCAGATGTCATGCTGGCTGAAGAATTCTGGGAGTTGAAATTCACAAGTCTTAAAGTTGCCAAGGTTGGAGAGCCCTCTTATACAGGTAGTCCTCAAGTTACAACAGTTCATTTAGTGACCATTACAAGTTAAAAACAGCACTGAAAAAAGTGATTTATGACAATTTTTCACACGATCTTTGCAGCATCCCCATGCTTATGTGATCAAAATTCAGATGCTTGACAAATGATTCACATTAATGATGGTTGTCGTGTGATCCCTTTTGCAACCTTCTGACAAACAAAGTCAATGGGGAGTTCAGATTCACTTACAACTCATTACTAAAAACAGCAATCAACAAATATGGCAAGAAATGTCATCAAATGGGGCAAAACTCACTTAAAAATGTTTTACTTAGCCACGTAAATTTTCGTCTCAATTGTGGTTGTAATTTGGGGACTACCTGTCATTAATTCAAATCCAAACAACAATTTAATGCAGAGTGATAAAAAGTTAAAACAAACTCTATGTTTGTTATATCAAAAGAAGCAATGGGATTGAAAAAACTACATACAGAGAAAGGGGGCACATGGCAAAGGAGTCTTTGCTTTTTAAAAACTCTCTGTAGAACAGGAAAGGCTTAAGAACAGAATATTTAAATGCCACATTTAGGTAGCACAGCTCAAGAAAGCCAGAAGTATGTTAATGACACCTTAAGTATAGTTTTTCAAGATGTTATTTTCCCAGCCCTTAAATCTGCCTCCCCTGTAGCCAAATGTAAACATTTTAGACATGTAAGTGTTCAACCAGAGCAGCGTAGTATCAGAGGAGGCAAAGTTAAAAGGAAGAAGAGGAAAAGCCATGAAACTGTGCTTCCTGCTACATATATGACTGCATAGATGCTACATAGATTTCTCCTTATCTGAAAATTGTCAAACCTTTCCTTCCTCTGTGACTTGCTTGCATTTTTCCTCCGCTGGGTGGGCTGAATCAAAGCTGACCCAGTCTTCCAATCTAAACAATTAAAGACAGATCAGATTTAAAAAAAAAAAAAAAGCAAACCATCTATCCATCACTGTCCAGTGCTGAAACCCAGAAGCAGGAAAAGCAAAATGCAGCAGCATTGTGGTGCCACCCAGTGCTGAATGATCTGGGAAACGTCTCCCTGGTGTCACCATCTGGATTTAGAATTCGACCTACAAAAATAATTTGATGACAGCAGCTTTGCAATCCTCATGGAAGAGTTTCCATCCATGAGACTGCAAGAAGGCTAGGAAAGGAAGGGAAAGTAGCCATCAACAAATGAGAGAAGCAAAGCCAGTTGACGGCTTGTTTTATAAACAGCAACTCAGCGGAGATGGTGAGCAAGCTAGGAAGATGGCCTGAATGAAGTCACTATAAATGAGTTTGCAACATTTCTCTTGGACATTGTAAGATTCTATATCTACCCTAAAATTAGCATTCAAGATACTATCCTGAAGCAGGAGTGGAATTCAACCGGTGTAATTGTCGGTTCAGTGATTATGTTTTGCGTGCGCATGGACGTGTGTATAAAACATCGTAAGCTGTGCTGCCCGGACAGCTGATAAGCATTGCGTACAGGTGCACAGCGTTTGAAAAGCCACTTTTTTACTGCTTTTTCAACCTCAGCTGTGCCACACAAAGCAGCTGAGGTTGAAAAAGCAGAAAATAAAGGACAGGTCAGAGCCCGGATGGGCAGGTTGGCCAAAACAACAGCAGACACAGAACCAGTTCTGTGTCTGTTGCTTTTCAGAACTACCGGTTCTATACAACTGGGCAGAACCAGTAGCATCCCACCCGTCCTGAAGGCTGTGTAAATTCTGGCTTTCTTAATCTTGGCTGGTGGGGTTGGGTTGATACCACCCTTTACCTCTTCATACATTTCACCCAGTGTGTCGTCTCCCTAAATTTGTTAAGGAGCAGCTTCCAGAATTCATTGGAAAAAATAATTTTGGCTGACTACTGAAGAAGACTGCTGAATTGGGACAGTTAGTTGTGCCAAAGGTAGCAAAGATGTTGACTCTCAATCCTCTTATTGAGTTTTTCCAGCTTAGGCATGACATGTTAGGATGCTCTGGAACACCATCTCAAGAAGTCTACTGAGACAATAACTGTAACTTTTTAATTTTCAAAGCATACCTCTTTTCCAGAGCATTTCTGGATGCCCTGTCAGGAAGGCAATCAAAATTTGCATCTTCACTGCCAACAGATGCACTGTTTCTGTTTTTCTTAGCCCCATTTCGAAACATCTCAAGGGCAGTTTTCAATTCTTCTTCATCCACTTTGAAGACATTCTTGTATAGAATTTCATAAAGGACAGCTAGGCAAATAAAGGATTTGACCTTTATAAAAAGTTTATAAGCTGGAACACACTTTTTAACACAATAATTTTTCTCCAATTGCTATTTATAGCTGTGAAATGTGGACTTTAAACAGGCAGATAGGAGAAAAGGGTGGACACCTTTGAACTGTGGTGCTGGAGGGCAACTGTTATGCATCTCACAAGCTGAAAAAATAACAAAGAAGGTCCTAGACTGAACCTTACCAAATTATCACTTAACGCCAAGATTGCCAAACAAATACTTTGGTCATGTCTTGAGAGCTGACTCACTTGAAAAGCCAATCATGCTGCAAGTGATCAGTAGAAAAGGGAGAAGGGGCCAACCTAATACTCACTGGCTGGACATTATAAAGGATGACACTGAGATGACCATGGTAGATCTGAAGGAGGAAATGCAAGATAGAGGGATGGAGAGTGCTGCTCCATAGAGTGACCAAGGGATGGATGCAACTAGATGACTGATAATGACAATATGCTTTTAAAAATAGGGGATTTCTGGGATATTCTGAGCAAACATCTTACACAGGATAGATTATTATGCTACTTAAAGCAGAGAGGTAGGATAGAAAAGGCAATGTTTTATTTACCCTGGCAGATTGCAGCGTTGGCTTGAAATTGTTTGGTGTACACAGAATCATAATGACCATTACTAGAACAGCACAGTAGAATCTGAAAGACAAAAATCTTACCTTAAAATAATTCTGGAAATATGAAAACATGTGTAGTTTTGATCACCATAGAGAACAGCATGGTGATAGAAGTTAAATGTCATTTGTAGATTAAATGCAAAAATGATTTACGTTCAAATAAAAAGGTGCTTTTAAAATTATGTCTATGCATCAAAGAAAAACAATGTATGATAGCTCTTATATTATTTATGAAGCACATTTTGCAAACACTTGTGTCATAAATTGATTTGTACGATTGTGAACATATTCAGTTATATATCATAAGAGCTGTCCAATTAAATCAGGACACCATTAATCTGTTAAATAAATGCCCTACTTTACTTATTTGGATATGATGAAGGTGTGGTATTAAGGGGATAGTATATTTTTTAATTTTCATACAACTTAGAAGACTAAAATAGCCTATAGAATTATATTTTTACTATACTGTTCTTGTATCACAGATGCAAATAAAAATTAAAGCGATGGTATATACTTTACATTTTCACTATAATTGTGAAAATATGAATCATATAAAGTTTTTATACAGAAGGCAGAAGGCAGGGCAGTGCACAAAGTTAATAGACTGGCATCAGATTGTGTCCAGGCCTAATTATCAACTTCATAATATAAACAAATTTCTAGTGTTAACTATTTTGAAATACAATTCTAGTTGGCAATAAGCTACCATGAAACATTCAACACTCAGAAAATATATGACTAAGTCCCACACACTTATAGAGTAACTGATAAATCTTCAGAGAAATCCATCAGTAAAATTTTTCATTAAGATTTTAATAATGAACAAGGTTTTATGAAAAGAGACCCTGCTTATTCATGCACAAACATACACACACACACACACAATTTCATCACTGACTCAGTGGGTCTAAAGCAAATCTGCCAGAAGTATTTGGCAGCTCAGCTTAATGCTGTGGTAATTAGCATTTTCTTTTAAAGGGTACACAACCTGTCAAGATTGTATCTGGGCATGGAAAATTTAAACTGGAACAACAGCAATGAGAAGAAAGCACACTTAGCAATTTATCAACTCAGCTGCCAACAGCACAGTCATTAAAGTATGTATGGTCCTTCAGGTTTTGTTTTAATTGAGGCCCAATGTTTTTAAAATCAAGAGACCTTTTTATAGAAACTGCAAATTTCTTTAGACAAACTGTAGCCCAGGGGTGGGATTCAATTTTTTTAACAACTGGTTCTGTAGGCATGGCTTAGTTGGTGGGCATGGCTTGGTGGTCATGTGACTGGCTGGGCGTGGCCAACTCAACATCACTCACATCGAGGCACGCATCTCCTCGCCTGGCCTCTCATGACTGTGGGGATGCTGCAATAATCATAAGTGTGAAAAATGGTCATAAGTCACTTTTTTCAGTGCCATTGTAACTTTGAATGGTCACTCCACACAAGCAAAGTACCAGCAAAGGAGGGAAAAATAACTCCAGAGAAGTTTCTGAGACAGGAAGTCTAGTCCTGCCAAGAATGCAAAAAGGGTTAATGAAGTGGCAGTTTCTGTAAGCAACACCAGAATGTTTCCTTCCTGCCTTCCTTACAGGATTAGGCCAGTAATTTCTTCTAACAACCGGTTCTCGGAACTGCCTTGAATGTTAACAACCGGTTCTGGCGAATAGGTGTGAACCTATAGAATCCCACCCCTGCTATAGCCTTATAAGCTATGTCAAAACAAATATGTCACATGGTTGGTGGAAAAATTAATACTTTCTTCTGGTGATTCTAGATCAGAAAACTTAAAAAAACACTGGCTGCAAATTTTTTCTAGCTACTATTATATTAGTAACAGTAAACCATTCATTTTATCAAGTTCTTATGCATCATTACATGGGTAAAATAAAAAGAAACTATAGTAAAAGTGTTGGACTAAAATTCAAAAAAAACTCATTCCAAATGTTGCTTGGCCAATTTCTGTTCTCATCAATCTTCCCATGATACATAAACTGTGGCCACTCTTTCCTCCCAAATTATACCTGCAAGCACACAATGCACACTAAGGCTATCAAAGAGAATGCGTGGGGGTTTTTTTCTGGATTGTTTATCGCAAAAAAGTTCCTGAAATGTCTCACTTCAAGTATGTTTCAAGCATTTCAGGAGTTAGAAACTAATAAAAAGTTTTATGCTCTCCCAATGGCTGAAGTGATTAGATTTGCATATCATCTAATGCATAGAGTGGTGTCTTCAATTTTTCCCTTATAGGTCAAGTTCGCTTACCTTATCCTCAAAGCCATTGTCAGTAGCGTAAGAAGCAGGTTTTCCAGGGTGCCGATAAAGAATGAAGTCTCGGCTAGATAATTGCAAAGATAAGAGACAGGAAAAAAAATAAGTTGTCCCAATTATGTTTTTTTCAAGAGGCAACTGGACTTTGTTTTTCTTTGAAGACGTTTCGCTTCTCATCCAATGGATGAGAAGTTCATAACTGTAGCAGCTTCTTGAATGAGAAGCAAAACGTCTTCAAAGAAAAACCAGAAAGTTCAGTTGCCTCTTGAAAAAACACCTTTGGAACAACCATGACATGGATGACTGAGAAGCTCCATAGACAAAAAAATAAATCATCTTTCTTCGAAGCATATGATACACTGGTACACCACAGGGTTGCATGTTGAGTTACTCTTTACTTTTTATGTGCATGACTGCATTCCCACTCATACTAGTAATACTATTACTAAATTTTCAGATGATACAACAGTAGTGGGATTCATCTCCAGGGGGGATGAGTCTGCCTACCGAGATGAGGTAGATGGTTGCTTTTGTGGTATGGAGAGAGTAACTTAGTCCTCAACACCAATAAGATCAAGGAGCTTATAGTGGACTATAGAAGGAACAGATCAGACATCCAGCCCTTGCTTATCAATGGAGACTGAATGGAGCAAGTGGGAGAGGGCCCAAAGAGCCACATGCAGCTCTGGAGCCACACGTTGCCAACCCTCATCATACATGAAGCTGTTCTACTACACTTTCTATCAACTCAGTATTTTTTTATTTTGGTCTTCATTCTTACTGTGATAAAATGTCTCAGTTTTAATTTGATACCTAAATGCCTACAAAAGCCTTGGAAATTGCTTCTATTAGTTAGCCTTTAATTTATAATTTTAGATAACAGGTTTATGGTATTTTTATGGTACTTGACTGTACCCTGTCTTGAAAAAGCTTATTTAAAAGGCAGCATGTAAATCACAAACTATCAAGGAAAATGGAGTTATGCTGCTTTTAAGATAGACCCAATAAATTCCTACTAAAGCCAACTGTTTAGTAATTGCCAAATAGATTTATGTCCTATTCCAACAAAGATTCAGACCATTTTTATAACTGCTAAGAGCTGTAAATGGTGGAAACACTTTAATGTCTATGAAGGAATAAATGATGAATACTTTCTTTGGTTATCTGTGCTTCTATTAAGTTACAGGATGTATAATTTAAATAATATGAAGAGATCATGTTCTGACATTATAATATAGTACTTACTTATAGATCAGTGAGAAGGCACTGATCTCAAGTTGTCCAGCACTTTCCTGTTTAACAGAAGGAAAATGAAATGACTACTTTGCAATATAACAATTTTGTGGTGACTCCAACACAAGCCCTCATTTACTGCTCAATCTAGTTAATGACACAAGCATTAATGTTCACATTAGATTGCCATAACACATTTCACACAAAGGGCTCCTTAAAAATTCAAACACAACAGTGATTCCCAAACCAAGCAGCTACATGATTAAATCAAATTATACCAGGAGGTTTTCAAACCTGGCAACTTTAAGACTTATGGACTTCAATTCCTAGAATTTCCCAGCCAGCCATGTTAGCTAAGGAATTCTGGGAGTTGAAGTCCATAAGTATTAAAGTTGCCAAACTTGGACACCCCTAAATTAGACTATCCAACATTGGTTACATTGGAGATAACCCTCAACTTATGACCATTGGTTTAGTGAATATTACCAGTATTGAAAAAAGTTACCTACAACCAATCTTCACACAACTGTCGCAGTGTACCTATAGTCACCTGATCAAAATTACAGTATTTTTCAATCACATATCCCAAAACTCCCTTGAGCAAATAGGGCAGGATATCAGCATTTTCATAAAGTAAATAGAAATATATATTTTCTTAAAGGAGCAAAAGTCACACAGAAATGCAAAAGAAATAGGTGCATTATAGCATCAATATATTAATTTTATAACTCAAGTGAAATGCAGTAGTAAAATTGATGTCAATTTTACATCATATTTACGTCAATTTTACTTCCATATTTTTTCAAAAAAAAAGATAACTTCATGTTTGGTGGAAAAAGAGAGACCTACATTTCACTTTTGAAGTTATTATTATGATTTTCCAAGACTAAAATTTGCAAAAAAAATTCTCCAGGTAAGACCTTGCTTGTATCTGGCAACACATATGTATATACATATATCATTAACTAATAAAGAAAATATAACCCATCTGGATTGGGAAAAAATGATCTCTAGCCTAAACAAAACCAATTTGAATTTAAATGCTAGTAAAGGAAAATCCTAACGTACAGACAGTTCTCAATTTCTGTTGCTAAGCAAGACAGTTGTTAAGTGAGTTTTGCCCCATTTTGAAACCTTTCTTGTCACAGTTAAGCAAATCACTGTAGTTGATAAGCAAATTGTGGGATTGTTAAGCAAATTTGGCTCCACCATTTACTTTGCTTGTCGGAAGCCAGCTGGAAAGTTACAAAAGGTGATCACATGATCCTGGGACCATCATAAATATATGCCAGTTAGCAAGCACCTGAATTTTGATCCCTGACCATGGGGATGCTGTACAATCATTTGATGTGAAAAACCAGGAATGAGCCACTCTTTTCAGAGCCACTGTAACTTTGAATGGCCACTAAACAAATGGTTTGCAAGTTGAGGACTATTTGTACAACTTTGTATTTTACACTGTTTTAAACTTTCAGGGGCTTCTGTTTAGCTGTTCTGATGAGCTACAACATATTTCCCAAATCTTTCTTACCTTGGGATTTCCAAGTCGTTGCAAGTATTTTTCAAAGGAGCCTTCCACATACTTGATTTGAAAAGAGAGAAAGGAAATGCAACTAATGATTTTGCTTTTATCCAATATCCTAAATTCTGAGTAAAACATTCATATTTAGACCACCAATTGGTGAAAGCCACAACTTTGCACCCCTGTTGGAAGCTCTGAGAACTTCCAGGTTGAAATAATTAATTGGTGATATCACTGCCACCTTGGGGACGCCCAGTGGGGGTTTCCTTTCATATCCTCAGCAGGAGCTGGAGTGAAAGACGAGAGCTCAACCCCACCCCGGGATAGCTCTCTGGTTTGAAAGATGGGCTTCCTAACCTCCTACCCAGCATCCCAACCAGTCGAGCCACTGCGCTCCAAAGCTACCACTGATTCACATTTATACAGGGTTACAGCAACCATTAACTGAACAAAACTTGTGCCTGTGTCCTATGTATAAATTGCATGTTGAAACATCCCAGTAAATACATTATCAGATGTTGCAACATAGAAGAAAGTACTAAATAAAGTGGGAGAAGAACTGAACTGATCTATAATGGAAAAATATCAGGAGCCTTTAACACCCTTTCCAGGTAACATAAGTTTTTGCAAGTTACAACTCCCTTCATCAAATAGACAGTGGCTAACTATTTTGTGCAGCTGATAAAGGGAGCTGCAGCTCACAAAAACTTGTGCCTTTTAATAACATTTGGAAAGATGCTACAGACTTCTGATTTTTGCCACCAAAGACTGACACAACTCACTAAATCAAAGTGGCTTGATTTGGAGATCTGACACAATAAAGTATGTATATGCCTATACATATATCTGCAAATGGGTTGAAAAGTGTTTTAGTCATACTAAAATGCAAACCCACTCCCCTCCAGCACTCATGTTATTATCTAGTTTGGTAGTGAAAAGTCTGCAAGAAAGCCACTAAACTCAGAAAGCAGCTAGGGAACTTACATTCTGAAATGATTTGGCATAATTTTTAATGAAACTTCAATACTACCTGACACTTAACTCTGAACAGCTAAGAAAATTACCATATAACAAAAATTAGAATTCAATTCCCCACTTATATTCCAAAATCAAACATGTATCAATTAAATGTATATATGATTGGAGAGGTTTATATACATATTTTAAAACATACTTCAAAAACAAATATACTCACAGACTCAAAATTTATCTGATTTTTCCTCATGAAGGAAACGCAAGCATTTCTGACTGCCATGTGATGAATCTGACAAGCATAAACCTAAAACCATTGATATATCGATTAAAATTTAGGGCAGAATGAACCAACTACAGTTTCATGAAGTGGAATCGAGCTATGTGCAAATTACATCTCTGTTCTGAAGCATCAGTTATTAATGCTTGCTCAAATATTCAAAGATTAAACAATGTTAAGGAAATCCTTCAAATTAACTTTGGAATGTGATTAATGTGCTTCCTTGTCTTAAGAGCTTGCAAATAGAAGCACAAATAAAGCATGATCCTTTGATTTGATACTAAATTCAAGGATCAAAATACATACACACTTATCAAGTTTAGGCTTAATCTTTCTTTGGTGAGATCCTGAAACAGTTTAGATCTTGTACAGAGTTCAATAAATGGCATTTGGGTCACTTCTAGCCAAAATAGGCAGATGCATTGTTATTTCAAATTAGCTAGTTAAGGGGTCAAGCATTATGCATACTCCATAAATGGTTTCATTAGAGTAGTGTTTCCCCATCTTAGCCACTGTAAGAGGTGTGGTCTTCTACTCTCAGTGTACCCAAGCCAGCAGTCGGTATTTCTGGGAGTTGCCCATATCTCTTAAAATGGCTAAAGGTTGCAAAACACTGCATTAGAGCATTCATAATTATTCCCAGAGACCCATTACATTGCAAAGGAGTCCATGGAACCCAGATGGAAAAGAGGCTACAAACCCTTAGCTACTTAAACAGGGAGCTCCAAGTTTTTTAAGTGTTGAATGTTTGTTTATAAATGTTACATTTCCTTGCAGTCTAGGCAAAACCCAGCAAGCACACCATACTTACCCATAGCTCACATCCTAAATACAAACAATAACCCATAATAAGATTATAAACTCAGCCAGCCTTTGCACAAGCACCTGATTAACTAATCATTTGCTCAACTGCAGCAAAATAACAAGTGTCAGATGTACTACATTTGGCACTAGTCTTTCCTACTTTGGGAGTTTTAGGCGCAACAAATCAATCTGAGTGCTAGGTCAAGAAAAATGCAGCACACCAAACTTCACCATTTCTTCATGCTTTGTGTGTGTTCACACTGCTAAACCCCATTTTAATCATGGCAGATTGGTAAGCCACTATGTATCATTTAACTAGGACTACAAATGAAGGTAGTTGGCTTGGGTTGGAAGTCAAACCCAACCCAAGTCTAAATATAACCCATTGTAGGAACCAAACTTTTTAAAAAGTTGTTTATAAGCTAGACATGTTTGAATAAAGCAGCAGGACCATTTCACCAGGCTGTGTTAAATTCATACTTTCCAGTATACTTCGATCTGGGCCAATCAATTAATTCATTGACTGGAATTTGTCCCGGGATTTTATTTTATTTTTTCTCTTTAAAAGGCAGCCGGGAAATCCTTTCAAGGACGGAAAGGAGCATTCAGTCATTTTTACAAAGCAGAAACCAAAACTCGAGGCTTTCACTTCAAGCCAAAGAGGTCGGCGGTGAAAAGAGGTCTGACTCGTTCGGTTTGGCCGCTGCGCCGTTTGGCGAGTGACTCCCCACACCCAAAATTAACGGGGAGGGGCCGGTCTCGGCTCGCGGGTGTTTCCCCCCACTTCCCCCCAAAAGCCGGGGCCCGGAGCCGGGAGGCGTCGTCCCCAGGGCCAGCGCGGGCTTTACCTGCTCGGAAATGGCCCGGAAGAGGCAAGTGGCGTCTTTGGCCGTGAGCTTGCGGTAGAGCCCCTGACTACCCAGGTACTCGTCCATGGTCACCTCGCTGAGGGACTTCTGGCCAAAGTACTTCTTCCAGCCCTTCTGCATGGCCAAGGCCGGGGAGAAGCGGGCGGGCGTCTGCGGTCAGCACTGGAAAGGGCGCTGGGCCGGGGACCAAGCCAGGATCCCCAAGCGGGCAAAGGGTGCGGGGAAGCAAGGCGCAAGAGTCGGGTCGAGCGCGGCCGGGGAGGAGGGTGTGGCTCTGGCCGGCCCTTTCAAGGCGAGCGCAGGCTGGGAGGCGGCGGCCGGAAGGGGTCTCAGCTGTCGGCAATCTGGCCCGGGCCAAGCGCGCGCCTGCCCGCTCGGCGCACGTGGGAAGCCGGCAGCCCGCGCTTCGCTTGTCCACGAGGCGCTTCGGAGCGGCTGAGACCCTGGTTCGTGGGGCTGAGGTTCTGGATGCTGAAGGAGAGCCCGCGTGGCCTCGACCTGTGGGCAGGAGAGGAGAGTGGGGTTATGATTTGGGAGCGGTCCATGGACCAGCCTGCTTGACAGGCCAATTGGAGGCCTTGGCAGGGATGGTCACGTCTCCTGCGACGAGCAGCGGGTTGGACTAGAAGACCTCTGAAGTCCTTTCCAGTCCTAAGATTCTATGTTCTATGATTAGTGAATTAGCTTAAGTCTGTTGTATGGGGTCAGTTGGGTTAATGGAGACTCCAGGTGTTGCACATAGACACAACCACTGATGAGCGTTTGTGTTCCCACGATGCATTTATCTGTAATTAACTGGGAGCTGCTTAGACAGTTACCAGATGTCTCCTTGGATTGGAGATTACATGCAAACCAGGGTCCTGTAAAATAACCCATGGGCTTGTTTGAAACAGTGCATGCTGAATTAAAGTAAAAGTGGTTGTAATCTTTTCATACACAGTCATGGTTCAAACAGTTCAGCTTACTAACTGTGATTTGTCATAATCCAGGCAGCTGTTGGACAACACACTGGGTAAACCTTTCTGCTCCGTGTGGGAATACTCTATGTGAGCTTCAAAGTTACTTTCTCTACACGGTGTCCCACAGCAACTTGGACCTAGGTTCCAGTAATTGGTGAGTGATTCATGCTTGATTTTAGCCCAAAGGATGAGAAATTGGCTATTCCTTAGAGTTAAAAATCAGAGTCTGGATAGTGGGGAATGGAAGGATTTATATTCCTTGCTGGTCTGCCATGCTGAGATTATCATGAAAAAATTTTCTTTGAACAAAATCCAGCAGCTTGCAGTCGGTTTGAACTTAGGGCAAGTTGAGGCAAGAGATTTACCCTAGCCATAATTACCTGTGAGAGTCCCAGAAATGTAAGGAAGAAGGAATAGCTGAATAAAACTGGAGAAAAAGACACAAAATAAGGAATTGGGGAATGGAGTGATTCTACTGCTGGTTGTTCCACCATGGGGCCCCAATGATCTTTAAGTGCAGGCAATTAAAAGAGGTTCTCCATCTCTGAAAGGGAGCAAACATAATTTCAAATCTGACCAATAATCCAACCAACTGACCAAGCAAAATGACTGGCTCAGAAATTCTTATATATTTAGATCTAACCACAGTGTGGGGCAAATGGTTTCCACAAAAAAAAGATCCAAATCAAATTGTGAAAATGTGAACAAACTGAAGAATCACACACACATTTAACAAGAGTACGCTTTATAGATTGTATAGAATTTATTTATTTTTATGCATAATGATGTCAGGATCTAGACATTTAAATAGTATGGGAAAGTCTTGACTATTCATATTAAATTGATACATTTATAAAAAGAAACATTAAATTGATTGTTATGGTTTACTGAACAAGCCATGATTGCCTAATTCAAAAACTGTATCTTTTGTTCATATACTGTGGGAAATCATCCTGCTTAATCATAGTTTCTTGAATGAGACTGGGTTTGCACAACATAAATATCATAACAGATTGGTTTTGGCACTTTGTCCACTTTGTCAACCAAGACAAGGGATTCTTTGCTTTATATGACAGGCAAGGCATTGTATTTTTCAGAGTATAAGATGCACCTTGGTTTAGAAAAAGAAAACAAGAAAAAAATTGTGTTTTGCCTCCATGGGTCCCGTTTTTGCCCTCTCCAGTGTCAAGGAGGCCAAACACGGGACCCACTGAGGCCTCTGGAGCACGTTTTTGGCCTGCAGAGTGCTTCTGGACACTGAGAAGACCAAAAATGGGATGTGCTGAGGCTTTGGAAGGCTAAAAATGGGTTCATATTCACTCTACAAGACACACTGACATTTCCACCCACTTTTTTGGGGGGGAAGTGCATCTTATAGTCCAAAAATATGGTGTATTCTTATCTCCATTTGAGGTTTACAAGATGCGGTATAATAACATCAGCTGGTTTAACATAAAAACTGACCCTTGTTGAATGAAAGCTTATATTCTTAATTTCATTGGAGGTGACAAATACTATTGTAAACTTGCATAGATCTTATGCCAGTTTCAGTTAAGGCAGCTCTCTTATTATAACCCACATAGTTAATTGCTGATCACGCTGTCCAAGAATGCAGCAAATTTTTCTGGTTGTCCAGGAAGAAATGGTTTCAGAGTAGACAAGTCCATTGATTTAAGCATCTCCACAAGAGTTCTATGAAAAAGAAAAAAAATCATCATAACCCATCAAAATTACCATGAAATACTTGTTTTTCTCACATCTGTTTCTTGGTTTTCCTATAGTCTTGAACTATGTGGTCAACTTGAAACTGTAAAAGGGTCACACTTACTATAGAAAGAAATCTCAGGTCTCCAGGAACTCAGCCCCATAGAACCAAAATTTCACAGGCTCACTGTGAAAAGATTTATTGTAGAAAAGAAAAGTCATATAGTATATACAAGAAAGCCAGGACTCAGTCTCTTCATGAATTACCTTCTACAATTCAATTTCCAGGCCTTTTCTCCTTGTTTTTCAAGCCATTGCACTTTTGGCTTACTTATTGCAGTCCTGAAAGCCAAATGCTCTTGCTCCATGTTTATACTGTATATAAGCTCTGCTTCAGAATCCTTGGTTCCTGCCTCATCAGCTTCAACAGAAATAGTACTTTACACCATGTCTCCACATGCAGATATCTGATTCATCAAAATGTTCCATTCGTAAACAGAGTCTAGCATAGAAGACTGTTTCTTATGCATTTTACAATTATTTTAAAGCAATGAATGTGATCCCCTTTTGCAATCTTCTGACAAGCAAAGTCAACGGGGAAGCCAGATTCATATAACATCTGAGTACTAACTTATCAACTGCAGTGATTCACTTAACTGGCAAGAAAAGTCATAAAATGGGGCAAAATTCACTGAAAAATATCTCAATTCACAGCAGAAACTTTGGCTCCATTGTAGTCATAAGCCGAGGACTACCTATATTGCAGGCAAACTCTGCCCACATCCTGAGTTTGTTCCTGATAGAGCTCAAGATTGACTCAGCTTTCCATCCTTCCAAGATTGGTAAAATGAGGTCCTAGATTGTTGGGGGGGCAACATGCTGGCTCTATAAACCGCTTGAAGGTGTCTATAAAGTGCTATGTTATATAAACGTAAGTTCTATTGCTCTTCTTTCAACTATCTGTTTGTTTCAACTAGCTTGATTTCTATTTATATGGCTGTTGATATATTACCCGCATCCTACTATTACACTGCTCATTTCCCATTAGACGTATCTGTTCATTCTGAGATCAGCACCACTCCTGCATTTTTATTAACAATGTCAGCATTAACCTGTGCCACAGCTTCAAGAAGAGCATGGCATGCATCTATCTCTAAAATCAAGGTGTGGGCAAGCCTATATATTTTATAAATAAATAACAAATTAATTCAGGCTAGATAGAAGACACATTGTAAGGATAACTTGTTTTTATTATAGATAAAAGACCTCAACCAAGTGACTGTTCAGAGTTGCACTGAAAACAGTGATTTACTTATGAGCATTTCAGCATCCCCATGGTCACATGATCGAAATTCAGGTGCTTGGCAATCAGAATCTGTTTACTGTGCTTGCAATGTCCTGCATTCATGTGAATGCAATTTGAAGTTTTCCCAGTAAGCTTCCAACAAGCAAAGCCAGTGGGAAACTGGATTTGCTTAACAACTGCATGATTCACTTAACAACTGTGGCAAAAAAGTCACAGAATTGGGCACAACTTACTTAACAACTGCCTTAGCTAGTAATGGAAATTCTGATCCATAAGTCAAGGACTACTTATACAATGAAGCTCTGATAAATTTCTCAGTTACGGTAGAAATCACAAATCAAACCATCTATGTAACAGCCCCAAGGTTTAAACCAAATCTCTATTTCTTCCACCCTTTATGTCAGGGCTGTCAAACTCTTGGCCTGTGGCCCAAATGTGTCACATACTGTCCACACTTAGTTTAGTGAAGGGGAAAAAAGTCCGGATACATCATGTGATGCCACTATGATGGCATGAGTTTGACACCCCTGCTTTATGTGATAACAAATTTCTTGCTCATTTCTCTGATTTGGGTGTCAAGCCTGCTTACCACATGCTTTGATAAAGATATAATTAGTCCCAGATTTTTTACTTTCAACTTTACCACCTTCAGCCCTCACACAATGGCACAAAGGACTTGGCATTGCTTCAAAATAAATTGGCTGTTAGGTTGAAAGAAATCATCTGGATCTCTTTGAAACTTTCCTTTCTAGCCATTTCCTTCTAGCAGTTGAAAAAACAGAAGACGAGATCTTCATGAAATCATCTGTGTAATGATGAGCAAGCAGAAGATTCATCCCAAATGAATGAGATGTGTCCACAAGAGGGCAGACATCAAAGAAAGTCCAGAAAATGGTCCTTGGAGGTACCATGGACAGCTCCCGGCTAATAGACAAAGGACTACTACAAAAAGTTGGCAAATCTTGACTCAGCACTTACAGCTCAAAATTCTGGGTGACAGATATAGACAAAACCATTTTTCCTCCAAAACTGAACAAAATGAATGAGAAAATGTCAGAGCATCTCTTTACCAGTTTAGTTAGGAAATACACATCCCAATAAGTTGTCACTGACAAAATAATAGAATATTTATATGCTGACTTAAGAGTTCAGGTCATGCTCTGGTTCTTCATAATAGTGTGGTTCAGGACAAAGAAATGTATTACTGGTTTAGGAGAAGTTTTACACGATCTCTGGTTCAAAACTGTTCTCAGAATGCATGAGTGAACTTTGGGCCAGCTGAGTGACTTTGGGCCAGTTCCTGTTTCTCAGTCCAACCCACTGTGGGAAAATAGGAGGAGGAAGGATATATATTTACCATCTTGAATTATTAAAATAATTAAGAGTGGATAAAATATCTAAAGGAAATAAAAACTAGAGGGATTGCCCCGTGGCAATAGCACAAAGAAGAGCTATCTATTGTGCTTAATTCAGAACTTAAGATAACTAAAGAACCGACCTCAGCAACAATGAAATTAAAAACACAAAAAGCAATTTACTGTTGTGCTCCAATATTTTTTTACTTAATTATTTTGTTTCTTAAGTGCTTCAGTTAACTCCATCATGGTTATATTGCTTTCTAACATTTTTTCAGTCTCTTTAAGTATCTTAGGTAGATTAACATTCTGTAAATACTGTTTAACTCTTTCCTCCTCAATATTCTCTTGCTCATGTAATTTCCCATAAAAGTCTCAAATGATTTCCTTCTTCTCTTTATTGCCGTGGCAAACTTGACCTTGATCATCTATTTACTGCGGTATTTTCCTTGATTCTTTTTCTTTCTCAATTTGTATGCTAACCATCTACCTGGTTTGTTTGCATCCTCAAAATAATTCTGTTTAGCACTTCTAATTTTCTGTGCTAATTTTTCTTTCTCTATTACTCATTTTATGTTTAATTGTATCCAGTTTTAGCTTAATGTCTTTTTTCTGTGGTGTTTTCTGTAGTTCTTTTTCGAATCTTTTATACTTATCTTCTAAAGCTTCCGTGGCTTGCCTTTTCCTTGTGTAATCTATTATCAAGCCTCTAGCATATGCCTTCATTGTGTCCCATACATTCTGGATTGGAGTGTCTTCTTTTTTTATTTTCTCTAAAGAAAAAAGCCAATTGCTGTATAAAATCCTTCTCCTTTAGAATAGGATTATTTAACGTCCATCTCAATTTTCTTTTTTGTCCTTTCCATTTAATTGTCATTGGATTGTGGTCTGCCCAAGTACTTGTTTCAATATTTGTTTCTTGAATATTAGATATTAATTCTGTTGAAGTCCAAATCATATCTATTCTGGACCATGATAAATGTCTATTTGAGTAAAAAGTGTATTGTTTGGTTTTAACATTTCTTTCTCTCCATATATCTTTTAAATTTATTTCATCTATCATTTTAAAAAAGGACTTGGGGAGAGTCTTTCTGTTTTGCTTTGTTGTTGTTATATAGTCCAGTTTATTGTCTACAATTCCATTGAAATCTCCCATCATAACTACATTGACATAGTCCAGTTCAATTATTTTCATGTGTAATTTCTTATAAAATTCTTCTTGTTTATCATTCGGAGCGTAAATTGCAATCAAGAGTGTTTTCGTATTATTGTCCACTATTTCCACCATTAATACTCTTCCGTCTTCATCAGTATAAATCAATTTTGCTAAAATGGTCTCTTTAATATATAAAACCACTCCTCTTTTCTTCCATTGAGTCAAAGAAGTAAATATTTTCCCAAATTTTGGCTGTATCAACAATTGTTCATATTGTTTTTTAATATGTACTTCTTGTAGACAAATTATATCAAATTTTAGTTTCTCTAATCTGTGAAAAATTTTCCTTCTTTTAACAGCTGAATTAAGTCCATTTATATTCATTGTAATCCATTTTTTCTCTTCCATAATTATGTTTTATAATTAGGTTTGGCAGCTCTCATTGATCTTGGTTCATGTTGTTCTTTAGTCTCCACCGATCCACCTACTGCGCCTTCTTCTTTTTCAGTCTCCATTTGGTCGTCTTGAAATTCAATTAGTGAAATCTCTTTTTCTGCCTCCTCCTCTCTCCTTCCCAAAAATTCTGCATAAAATAATTCTGCTTTCTCGATTGAGTCAATTCTATATCTCTGTTCTTGCCATGTAAACATTAACCCTTCTGGGATTAGCCATCTATAATTCACCTCTTTTTTCAATAGCATTTTAGTCAAAAATCGATATTGTCTTCTCATCTCTCTCACTCTTCTGGGTATTTGCTTTAAAACCACAATCTCCTTGCCTTTGTATTTCAACATTTTCTCTCTTACCACTTGTAATAATGGGAAGGCACCAGGCCCAGATGGACTTCCGGCAGAATTCTATAAAACATTACAAAAATCACTGAACCTCTCATTGCTAGAAGTCATGAATAAAGTCATGCGAAAGAAGAAGATACCTAAAACATGGTCAGAAGCCTACATTACACTTATTCCAAAAAAAGAGACTGATCCATTACAAATTAACAATTATAGACCCATTTCTTTATTAAATGCAGATTATAAAATCTTTGCTTCAATATTGGCAGAGAGACTCAAAAAATATTTAAATAATTTTATTCACTCTGACCAAAATGGATTTCTGCCAAAGAGACAAATTAAAGATAATATGAGAGTAATATTGGGCACTTTGGAATATTATGAGGCTCACCCCAAAAAACAAATAGCTTTGATATTTTTAGATGCACAAAAGGCATTTGATAATGTGAACTGGAGATTCATGTTATTATTATTGGAACAGATGGGCTTTGCCAGAAAATTTATTCAAGCAATACAAGCCATATATTATAAGCAAACGACAAAGGTAATGATAGAGGGAGAATTAACAGACTCTATCAATATAAGAAAAGATACAAGACAAGGTTGCACACTATCACCTTTGCTATTTATATTAACTCTGGAAGTGTTAAATAGAAACATTAGAGACGAAAAGAGTATAAATGGAATGAAAATTAAAAAGGAAGAATTTAAATTGCAAGCTTTTGCGGATGACTTGGCCTTTATTTTAGAAGACCCTCTGGAAACAGCACCAAAACTATTGGAAAAGATAGAGGCATATGGCAAGGTGGCCGGCTTGAAAATAAACAAAGATAAGACAAAGATTTTGACAAAGAATATGCTATTAAGACAAAAAGAAGAATTGGCAGATGTATTGAAAATTCAAGTCACGAACAAGGTTAAGTATTTGGGGATACACTTGACAGCAAGATGTAGTACATTAAAAGAGAACAATTACATTAAACTTAAACAACAGATAGCACTAGACTTGACAAAATGGGAGAACCTACAATTGTCACTGATAGGGAGAATTTCAACAAACAAAATGAATATTCTACCCAGAATTCTAAATTTGTTTCAAACAGTACCAATTAGGCTTGGAAAGGACTACTTTGAAGATTTAAACAAAATTGTGTTGAAATATATATGGCAAGGTAAGAAAGTGAGAATAAAGTTAAAACTCTTACAAGATGCTAGAATTAGAGGAGGATTTGGTCTGCCTAATTGGGAATTGTACTACCAAGCTACAAACTTGACATGGGTTAAGGAATGAATAACATTAAGAAATACTAGATTGTTGACACTAGAAGGACATGATTTGTTGTTGGGGTGGCATGCCTTTTTATGGTATAAGGGAACTAAAATACAGGATTATTTTAGAAGACATCATATACGGGAGTCTCTGTGGTTAAATTGGGAGAAGATTAAAAGACAATGTTATTTGAAAATTCCAGTCTGGTTATCAACTGTTGAAGCATTTTCTTATCCTATAACATATAAGAAGGAACAAACAGTTAGATATGGGGAAATTTGAATGAAAAGGGTGAACTTAAATCGATGCAAAAACTAGAGGAACAAGGTATAAAGATGAATTGGTTTTCTTACGCGCAAATACATTCAAGGTATGAAAAAGATTTCAAAACAGAAGGTTTCTATAATAAATTGACTGATTTAGATAAGTTTTTGACAGGTACTGATGAAAAGGTGATTAAAAAATGGTATGGATATTAGAAATTAAACTAGAAGAAGAACAAGTTAAAGAAACTATGATTGCTTGGGGGAAGAATTTTGGATATGGGATTGATCTAGAGAAATGGCAAAAATTGTGGTCTCAAAATTATAAAATGACAATGTCAACAGCATTTAAAGAAAATTTGTATAAGATGTTTTACAGGTAGCATTTTCCCCTGACAAGAATAGCAAGAATCTTCAAGAATAAATCTGAAAGATGTTGGAAATGTCATCAGATACCTGGCTCATACTACCATATGTGGTGGACTTGTGCAGATGCAAAAAAATATTGGACTAAAATCCACACGTGGTTGGAAAAAATGACTAAAAAGCATATAGATTTAAAACCAGAGATATTTTTATTGGGAATTCTACCTGATAAATACAGCAAAGATTTAAAATATTTGATTGTAAATGTATTAACAGCAGCTAGGATTGTATTTGCTAAAAATTGGAAAAATGAGAAAATACCATTGCAGGAGGAAACTATCAAGAAAATACTGGAATGTGCTAAAATGAGTAGATTGACATTTGAAATTAGAGAACAAGAGGATAAACAATTTTACAAAATTTGGGACCTTTTCTATCAATGGCTAGACAACAAAATATAGTAATAGAATATGTAGAATTATAGAAAATAATGAATATATAAAGATGTATTTCTTTTTTTATTATTATTACATTTATAAAATGTTTTTAGGATAGATTTGGGAGGACTATATGAATTGTTATAAAATAAACTAAGTAAAGTATAGCTATCTCGCAAAGTATGAATGAACAAAATTATAGTCATGATTGATTAATAATACTAGGATATTCGATTTCTGATTGATAATATGAGTTATTATGTAATGTAACTGTAATTGAGACTATGAAATCGATGCACAAAAAAACTGTAAACCAACCGACACATTGTTTGTACATTTA
The DNA here is from genome assembly GCA_015471245.1 of Laticauda colubrina. Taxonomy (NCBI): domain Eukaryota; kingdom Metazoa; phylum Chordata; class Lepidosauria; order Squamata; family Elapidae; genus Laticauda; species Laticauda colubrina. The sequence continues at coordinate 23,830,728 of BLBF01000058.1, forward strand.
TGGAAGAAAGTTGGATGTTTTGTTTTTGTCCTTAAAAATCAATAAACTTAACCCCCCCCCCAAAAAAAAAAAAAAAAAAAAAAGAGCCAAGAATACCTGCACAGCAACCAAGGATGTCAGGAAAATCCATACCTGCTTGTGCAGTAAAAGAGATGTCTGTCTTTGTGCAGCTGCCTGGCCAATTCCAACTGATGGTTGTCCATAAGTTTGTCATTGATCACAACCAAGAGAGGTTTCCCAGCTTCCAAAACTTCCAAACAGCTGCCTGCTCCTGTAACAAAAGCACCAGATCATTCTACTTGACATAGCAGCACCTATTCAGCAAAAGTGGGCTGATGGGAACCAAATCTTTTTGGATTAAATAAGAAGGGCTCGCTTGCCCATGGCCAAATTGCATTATTTCATGAGTTGAAGAGAAAGTGTAGAATATAAGTCAGAGGTGTTTGAGCTAAGCACCCCATCTACTCACAAAAGTCTTGGGGTGTGAATGTCCTGTCCTCTCAATCAAATCAATGAAGAAACCATTTTGCTTTCTAACTGTTGTATTTAATATTACAGAAGGGTAAAATTATTCAATAGTCATGGAATGCCTTATTTACAGAATTAAACCAAGTCAAATTTTATTCTGGTCCTACTCCTTTGTTTTCGTCACAGCCATGTTTTGGACATGCCAATTAATAATTACAAGTGGATCAGGGTTCTAAAATGGCTGCATTCTTTTAAGGGAAACTAATATATTACTCACCAACTGACTTCTGGGCATTTTATAAATGCAGATAGGCTTTTGTAATGAGAAAGAAGATACTCCAGATAGCACCTAAGTTTTGAAGTTTGTGTTAAAAGAAATTGGGAAAAATATTTTTGATTATGAAGTGACAGCCAGTTTGGTCTAGTACTTAAAGGGACAGGTGAGAAACCAGAAGGTTCTGAGTTCTAGTCCCTCCCTAGGTGTGAAAACCAGCTGGATGACTTTGGGCCAATCATCAGGAGGCAATGAATTCTAGTCCTGCCTTAGGCGTGAAAGCTGGCTCTGACCTTGGGCAGCTACTCTCTCTACCAAACCTATCTCACAGGAAAAGGAGGGACTCATCTTGAATTGCGCGAAATTAAAGATGGGATAAAATCTAAAAAATAAACATACACAAATTTGACATAGTTTCTATCTATATTTACTAGCAATTAGTCTTGCATAAAAAAAACAGTACAAATCCATATCTCAGACTATACTTTGCTTGGCTAAGGCTACAAAACAAATTGACTCTTTTCTAACATTTTTTGAAATTATTTGGGCTTTATATTAGATATAAGTGACATTTTAGGTTGCAAACATATTCATGACTGTTTATAGCTGCTCACTGACCATAAATACAATAAAATTTCTATAGCTGTATCTCTCGAATGCAAGAAATTTCTCTTTTAAATCCCACCTCCACATTTGTTTCCAGGGGGCAGTACTCTACATAAAGGACATTAATAAATTATCCACTTTTCCACATATAAAAAATTGTCCTCCTACATTTTGTTCTTTTTGATGGGGTGTGCAAAGGTTCGCTAAGAGACTGGATGTTTGTACCAAGATGCTTTACCTGCATGGCTTATGATCAGATCTGCTTTTTTAACATCTTCAGAAAGTGAGCTCTTGAATCTGAACACTTCCAGAGTAAATGTGGCTGTGCTAAATGAATCTGGACACTCTTTGCCTCGGCCAACCTGAAGGACAAGCTTGCGACAGCCGAGGTCCTGTAAAGCCTGCATCAGAAAGAAACATATATTCTGAGGTTAAAAATAAACTCATTAGAAGCTACAAAGGTGAATTTATTTCTCTCTCCAATATGATTAAATGTGCATGGCATACTATTTACAACTGTGCTTCTGTATTCTTTTGTAAGAAAAGAATTATTACTAATACATTATTGGTTAGGGTTGATGCTGTCAAAGCAGTATTGACTCCTGGAGATTGACTGGATGAGTCCCTGTTTTCCTGGTAAAGTTTTTCAGAAGTATTTTGCCACTGCCACCTTCCCAGGGCTGAGAAATAGGAACTGGCCCAAGGTCACCCAGCTGGCTACATGCCTAAAGCAGAACTACAACTCATAGTCACCCAGTTTCCAGCCTGGTGTTTTAAGCATTACTTCAAACTGTTTCTCTTGAGGCTGGTTTCCTCCAAATATGTTTGACTATAATTTCCACCAGCTTCTCTCAGTGTAGCAAATAGCCAATAATGACAACTGTAGATTGAAAGAGGGATAATGGTTATGCTGCACACCACGCACTTGTTCTCATCATACCTAAAAAGCAATGCAGTGCTCTATCAAATTATCTAAAAATGGCATGAGTTGGCCACCTGTTTTGCATGCTGTCAATCAATTCAGCAGGCATGACTTAAATCAGAGACAAAGCACTGCCTTTTAAGCCACCAATGTGGAATGTAAATTGTAGACTGAGTCATTTTAAGAAGCTGTAGAATTTTCAGAAGACAGTAAGGACAGGAAGGGCCATTGCAATCACAAGTACCTAATTATTTGATACAATAATTCAATTGGTTTGTAAAATAATTATGTAAGATATTATATAAAATTATATAGGAGTTATGGCACTCCTATGGAAGATTGTTTCTGAGTATTGAAAACAGAATCAAGGGATATCTGCAGCATGTGGTACAAATAATCAAGATGGTGGCTGCATCTTGTTAACTGGCAAACAAACTCTACCTGAGGACATAAAAAACAGGTGGCTCTTTGTAGTTGTAAATGCCATTTGATTTTTTTAAAATCATCTACTGTGAATACCCCACTCCTATTAATACTCTGCAAAACCCAGGTAAGGCAATCATTTTATCAGGAGTGAGATTCCCACAAAAGGATTTACTGTTTACATGGTCAAAATCATATAAAAATAAATTTTATAGTGTGTACTAAGACAAACTCATAACTCCTGGATTATACATTTTAATTGTTTCATAATTTGTATCCCATTTTCAGTTTCATGCATTCGAATGTTGTACACAGCTTGACTGTGAGCATCAATGACAGGAGGTAGGAAACCAGCAAATAGAGTTGTCATCTCTTTATGGGATTAAGCTCTGACGAAGTGCATGCAGCTCTATACTACATTCCATCATGTCATCTGCAGATATCAGAAGCAGTTGCAAAACATATAGATGGTGTCCTTTACATTTTAGAATTGGAATTCTTTTTATTGGCCAAGTGTGACTGGACACACAAGGAATTCGTCTTGGTGCAAATGCTCTCAGTGTACATAAAAGATACATTTTACTGAAATAATCAACAAACATGGTCTTAATACAGGAATTTAGGATTAAATATTTGACCCAAGTATTGAATCATCCTGAGGAATCTTATCCTGATGATCTTTAATAACATTGGTAAAAAGATGTCACCGGAGATTAAAAACAGAGGCTCACTTTTAACGGTGCACGTCTGCATTGGGGCGCACACTGGGACTCGCGTTTGAGCATGCATGCAACCGGCTCCCCATTTTGAAAGAGAGCCCTGGGATCCGCCCTATGAATTTATCTGGTTTTTCTGGCCAGTTCAGGCAGCTTCCTCCCAAGCTAGTCAGAGAGGTCTCGGGGGAGAATTGCACGGCTTTCCACCTGGATTTTCCCACTCAAGAAAGCTTTCAAAGGGTCAGAAAACGCCAGCTTGGATTGCAGAGGAACCACAGAGACGTGGCATGCCGGCGCCTAGAAAAGGCACAGGAGGTGACGCAGGAAGACTTTTTCCGCCCTTTGGCAGCCGGCTGTTTGCTCTGAGGCGTGGCGCGAGCTTTCAAAGATTGTGTCGGGGAAGCGGGAAGGATGGCGTCGGAAGACTCGCCTGGGTCGCTTCGGGAGTCGTCACGGCGGCAATGAGGTCGTCGAAGCTGGTGGTGCCGACAGTAACGAAAACGGAATTCATGGCCGACGAAGAGGCGGAGCGATGATAGAGAGGACGGCGGCTGGAACGGCCCCGAGAGCGGCCCCATTCCCGGACGAAGGGGGTCGCCTTAAGACCAGAAATGCCCGGACTCGTGATGTTATAGAGATATGAAAATAGACTAATACATATCATCATGCGGTGCACGCACTCCGGGCTCCAATTAAAAAATGCCTAGTTTTACAATGTCAGATTTAAAGTTTAAACGGACACCAAAACACCTCGAATGTAATGGGAAGGGCAAAGAGCTGCTGTCCTTCACAATAATTGGAATTGCAGCAGCTCCCATGAACGTCTTGCCAGCAGCTGTGCCGGTTGAGGTATATGGAATAGGGAGCCCCAAAAGAGGGCAAAGAAAGTTTTGCAACGTGAAAAAAGACCCTACAAACTCTAGAGCCATTTGGTCTCTACATCACTAGATAAGCAAGAGAAATATTATATTTTGAGTTCTGCAATTTTTTTGCAAATACTTCTTAGCAATCTTTCAGTGCCATTTAATGCTCCTATTTCTTTAAGAGTTCCAGCTTTAGCAACTTCAACTTCTGCCTTTCTTATTCTTTCAGGCTGCAGCAAAGGTTCCCTCGCAGTTTGTTCTCTTGTGCAAGCAGAGTCATGCACTGGATTGTAAGCAGGCAACAATTCAGCTCCTTGCTTTATAAACCAATATGCTTGAGTACAGAGTGTCCTTGACTTACAACCATTTGCTTAATGATGAAAGTTACAACGTACTGAAAGAAAATGACTGATTACCATTTTTACACACTTATGACTGCTGCAATATCCCCATGATCATGTGATCAAAATTGGGACACTTGGCAACTGGAAAGTGTTTGTGACAATTGCTGTGTCCCAGGGGTCCTGTGATCCCCTTGTATGACCTGACAAGCAAAGTCAATAGAGAAACCAGATCCACTTAGCAACTATGTTACTAATTTAACAACTGCAGTGATTCACTTAATGGTTGTAAAGTTGGGCAAAACTCACTGAACAACTGTCTTGCAGAAATTAACAACAGAAATTTTGGGCTCAGTTGTGATCTTAAGTTAAAGCCCCTGTCACACTGCACCAAGGGATGCAAAGAGGATGTAAAACGGACAAAAAAGCTTGCAATCCGTTGGTTAACGCAATGTATCCGTTCTGTACTCACTGCCTCCGTTTTGCTTCCTCTCTATCCGTCCAGCATCTGTTTATGGACGTTTCATCCGTTCAGAAAGTTTTGAGCTGCTCAAAACTTTTGCGCGGAAAATGTATCCAATTCGTCCGTTCTGCATCCACTACGCATCCGTTACGCATCCGCTATATCCGCTAGGCATCCGTTCCACATCCGCGCAACTTGCATCTGCTCGGACGCAGGGAGGAAGCGGAACGGACGCAGAACGGATGCCTAGCGGATGCAGCACAGAAACAAAGCATTTAAAACGGAAAAAACGTTTGCAGAGGGGACCTATCTCAGATATTAAGGATGCCTAGAGGATGCCTAGAGGATGCAAAGGGACACCTATACTGCCCATAAAAAGGGGGAGCAACTCATCTGGATCTCACTTTCAGAACAGCAGCCCTGCGGTGCAGACCTCTGCAGCCTTCATCTGACTCTCCCTCTTCCACAGCATCCAGTCATGTCAACCGTGGATTGTAACACAGTCCTTTTGGCAGCCACCATCCTTCTGCAACAGTGCGAAGCCATCTACAGGCCCTGTGAACTCTACTACGGGAAGAAAAGGAGGCGGCCAAGAAGCGTCTGGGTCCAAAGATGGATCGGGAGAAGAGCAGAGTATGGACTGTACAACAAGCTGATGGTGGAGCTCAGGAACGAAGACCCTCGGGCATTCCAGAACTTCATAAGGATGCCTCCAGCCATGTTTGATGAAGTTGTGCAGCGGCTGACACCCAGGTTGACCAAGGCAAACACCAACTTCCGGCCCAGCCTGGAACCTGGGCTCAAGGTGGCACTCACTCTGCGCCACCTGGCCTCAGGGACCACCTACAGGAGCATGCAGTACGGCTGGAGGGTGCCACACAACACCATCAGCATTGTGGTCAGAGAAGTGGTGCAGGCCATCATTGAAGAATACCTGGAGGAGCTCCTCCAGTGCCCCTCCACTGAAGAAGGATGGAAGAAAGTTGCAGAGCAGTGGTATCAGAAGTGGAACTTCCCACACACCGTTGGAGCCATAGATGGCAAGCACGTGGCCTGCAAAGCGCCAGCCAAGTCAGGGTCCACTTATTTCAACTACAAGGGCTTCTTCAGCATCGTCCTCTTTGCCATGGTCGATGCTGACTACAAGTTCATGTACATCGATGCTTCAGGCAACGGCTCATCTTCAGATGCCCAGGTATACAACACCAGTGACCTCAAGGAGAGGCTGGAACGCAACCTCATCGTGGGCTTCCCAGATCCAGAACCCCTGCCCAACGACACACAAGATGTGCCCTACTTCATCGTGGGGGATGACGACTTCTCCCCCGAACCTACCTCATGAAGCCCTACACCTCCAGACGCCTCACCCGTGAAGAGAGGATCTTCAACTACAGGCTGTCCAGGGCAAGGCGGGTGGTGGAGAATGCCTTTGGCATCCTGGCCAATAGGTTCCAGGTACTTCTCCAGGTACCATGCAGCATCGCCCAGAGACCGTGAGGAGGATCGTGGAAGCTTGCTGCATCCTGCACAATCTCATGCGCATCTGCTACCCAGTCTTGCAGAACAGGCCCGTGGACCGTCAACAAGGCTATGGGGACATGGAGCCTGGGGAATGGAGGCAAGGGCAAAACCTGATAGACACTGAGGATGTGCAAGGCCCCAACAGAGCCTCACATGAAAGGAAGAAGCAGCGCAACCTCCTGAAACACTGGTGCAACTCCCCAGCTGGAGCAGTGGAGTGGCAAGACAGGATGATAGATGATTAATGGATGCTTCCTTCAGCCTGTCTCATCACACTGATGAGATTAGGCCATGTATGTTGGGTGGGCCTACAATGATCAGGGCATTTAATAACGAATTGTGTTTGTGTTGACATGTGTGGATGATTATTCCATTGTTATTGATAATAAAGGACCATAGGTGTGGCACCTGGGAGGGTGGACCATACAGTCCCACTATGCTTGCACTGGAGGTTTATCTATCCCCACAGCTATTACTCATCCCAAAGGTATCCCTGCCCACCCCACTGCTATCTTAACCCATCCCACAAGCATGCAAAGGCTTAAGCCATTTCTAAAAGTTTCCACCAAGACTTTATTAAAAAAAAGAAATGAAGCAAGTATGTGAATCAAAGATAGACTTTATTGAACAACAAGCTGTAAAAGAAAAATGACCCAAGTCAAGTGTCCAAATAAAGTCCATAGGTAGCTAGCCACCCAGTCTCTAGCAGACTCACACTCTGTGAGGTGTGCCCAGTCTCAGGGGTGAAGGGTCCAGGCGCTGTGGAGGTGGGTGCTGTTGCAGTGCTGGTCTGAAGCCCCACTGGGGTGCCTGGCCCCGAGAGGACAACAGGTGACGGTGTGTTGAGAAAGCTCTCGGACAGCTGGCTCAGCCTCGTGATGCTGAGAGGTCCTTCCTCCATGCCATGGGGTGTCAGCCCCAGTACTGATGACAGATGTACTGAGGCCGGGCTTGGCTGTGGGGTGGAGGAAGGAGTAGTGTAGTGGGGCTGTCTGGTCTGCAGCTGGGTGAGGACTGGCATGGGTGGCATCGGATGCGTGGGTGGCATCTCTGTCGGCATCATTGGCGTGGGTGGCATCGGTGGCATCAGTGGAACCGGTGGCAACGGTGTCACCTGATGACTCTGTGCCTGGACTGGGAAGGGTTGCTGCCTGTGCTGCTGGACCTCCTGGTAGCCGTAGCCCTGGTAGGTGAGGGGCTGTGGGAAGCCTTGGAATGGGAGGGACATCACCTGGGGTGGAGGAGCAGACCTGGACTGGGTGGGAGCAGGTTCCTCTGGATCTGGAGGGTTGTGAAGCAGCTCGGTGATCCGGTCCTTCACCACCTGGTACTGGGGTTCCTCCATATTCCTGAGGGTCTGGTTGACATAGGTGAGGAAGGGCTTGCGGTTGGAGGATGAGGAGTCCGTGTGGACCAGCTGAGAGAGGAGATCTATGCTGGTCCGGATGGTGTCCCTGATCTCCAGCAGGACAGTGTGGCTCTGCCCCTCCTCCTTTCTGTGGAGGTGGAGCTGGGGTGGTGGTGGATGCGGCTACGGCTGTGGTGGACGCGCCGTCTCCTTTCTCCCACTGCACCAGGGAGTCCTCCACGCGCTCCACCACGGTTACAACACCTGTCCGCGGGTTCTCCGCTGTGGCACGCTCCACAGAAACCTGCCTGGAGACAGGGACTGACTCTCGGCCAGAAGAGGACTGGCTCTCAGCAGGCTGCCGGAGAGAGAGGGTTGTGAGAGGGGCTCCTGGTGCTCCTCGATGGCGGATCTCACCCTCCAGGAAGCTGCACCTGGCCATGATGTAGGTCTCTCTGTCCGTCAGCTTAACCGTGGCCTGGCCAGATTTCTTCAGGTACAGCTTCCCGTACCAGGTGTGCATGTGCTTCCACCAGCCGAGGAGCACCTCCGAAGTGTAGCCCATACTCTCCGCCTTCTCTCTCCAAGCAGCCTGCTTCCTTTTGGTGTCCCTGTACAACCGGTGTCCCTTCCGCCACAGATAGTCATTCTCTCTCAGCCACTCCAGCACCTCATCCTCGTGTTCCTCCTCAATATAGTATTGCCTCCTCTCCCGTTGTTGCATACGCCTCTTCCTCCCTTTGGCTGGACCAGATGGGCCCTCATCAGAGGGGCTCCCAGGTAGTAGGGGCTGCTCCTCCACACCACCAGCAGCAGCAGCACCAGCAGGATCATCATCATCACCAGCAGGACATCATAATCAGCAGCAGCAGCAGGACCAGGAGCACGAGCAGTACGAGCAAGACCAGGAGCACGAGCAGTACGAGCAAGTCCAGGAGCATCAGCAGGACCAGTAGGACCAGGAGCAGCTTCAGCAGAGTGAGCACCAGCAGAAACACCACCGCCAGGAGCAGCTTCAGCAGAGTGAGCACCAGCAGAAGCACCACCACCAGGAGCAGCGCCAGCAGAAGCCCCAGCACCAGAAGACCGAGCCCGAGCAGCAGAAGCCCCAGCAGAAGCAGAGTCAGGGATGGCGGCAGGTTGCCGAGGCTTTCGCTTCTTCCCCATGGTTGTGGGGTTGCTGGCTGGCAGGGAGGCTGGCAGGAAGGCTGGCACCAAGGCTGGCAGGAAGGCTGGCAGGCAGGCAGGCACCAAGGCTGGCAGGCAGACTGGCTGGCAGGGAGGCTGGAAGGCAGGCTGGCAGCAAGGCTGGCAGGCAGGCAGAGAGCAAGGCTGGCAGGGAGGCTGGCCAAGAGGCTGGGAGGCAGGCTGGCAGGAAAGCTTGCAGCAAGGCTTGCAGGCAGGCATGCAGGCAGGGCAGGCAAGGACTCGATGTATCCGGCAGCAGGTCTTTCCTCTGAATGCTGGCCATGTGCGAGCTGCTTCCCTTTATATCCGCGGGGCTGATGCAATAAATCCTCCCCACATGCGCAATTAACGCAAGGCATCCGCTAGGCTTCCGCTGTGCATCCGCTAGGCTTCCGCTCTGCATCTGCTAGGCTTCCGCTCTGCATCCGCTGCATCCGCTATGCATCCGCTGTATCCATTCCGCGTCCGCTTTGCTGAGGTCCCCCGGAAGCCTAGCAGATGTGCCATCCGCTCTCATCCGCTTCCATCCGCTAGGCTTCCATTCCGCATCCGCTTTCCATCCGCCCTGCGTCCTCCCCGCGTCCGTTCCTTTCCGTGTTATCCGCTCTGGTTTTGCAAATTTTTGCCCCTTTTGAGAGCGGATAACAATGGATGGAACATTTTGCTCGTCCGTAGTGTCCTTTTTACTAACATTTTGCATCCGTTGGGCAATGTGACAGGGCCTTAAGAATTATCTGTATGGAAAGTCCAGCTGTCTGCTGTTTGCTTCTCCAGTAATTTTTTATTGCATAGAACTGTCCCAACTATGGTCAAACAAACAAAAGGATGGAACAACAAATAGAAAGAAAGGATAAAAAGGAAATAAAACTTAAAATGATAATGATTGATGCAATAAATCAAGGGGAGAATATTCTAAGGGTAAAACAACAGGCAATGGAATTTCAGAGAGAATATTTTGAGAGGATAGGGGTAAAATTAGATAACTGGAAAAAAAAAGACAATGGAATACAACAGAGAAGTGAGGAATGATTAAGGGGGTCAAAAAATGATAGAAAATGGGAGACAAGCTAGAAAGCTATTAATGCTTTAATGAGAGTAAGAGATGGTTGAAAAGGGAAAAGATAAGGATTCCACATGAATGTGTGTATTAATACTTAAGCTATATAATTGTTAATTGTAATAACCATGAAATTAATATTTTATTTTAAATTATTATTAAAGATACATAATTACTAACTAATATGAAAATATTATAGGAAAAGAAATGTGGAATCTGGTAGACATAAAAATAACAGTGAAATATGGTATTAGATATAAGTGATCATATTACTAGAATTGTACAATTTGCTAAACGTAAACAGGATGAATATTTTGTTTGTATTGTAATGAGATTAGAAAGGGACTTTGTTTAAACATAATAGTGGCAGGCCACAAATAATGGAAATAATGGATAAATAAAAAGGGATAAATAATGGTACACACAAATTAATATGAATGCTTGTATGAATTATATAATTTGTTAAACATTGCAAATATGATCATTAATATAATAAAAGAAGTGATGTTAAGAATATAGAGATGGAAACAAAAATAGCACATGGGAATATTGAATAATTAATATTGATAATTTGCATTAATATCAAATTATATAAGAAAGTTAACAGTATCAATATGAAATTATTGCCATGTTTGTTCTAAAATGTAAAATACTCTGGAACCCACTGTTCACACAATGATGTGTTTGTAGAAATTAAAAAATGTATTAATAAAAAAGCAAAAGGATTTATTAATTTCTAAAGGCAGTGAATGAAAATTTCACTTTTTAGCACCATTCCGTTAGGTCAGCATCTGTCAGACCTGCCTCCACATAAAACTCCTTGGCTCCATTTGTGAGAAAAGGTATGCAGGTAGTCCTCAACTTAACAACTACAATTCAGCCCAGAATCTTTGTTGCTAAGTGAGAAATTTGTTAAGTGAGTTTTGTTCCATTTTGTGATTTTTCCTGCCACATTTGTTAAGCAAATTACAGTTGCTCTATTAATAACATGGTTATTAAGTGAATTTGGCTTCCCCATTGACTTTTCTTATGAGAAGGTCGCAAATGATGTTCACGTGACTCTGGGACACTGCAGCTGTCATACATATGAGTCAGTTGTCAAGGATCTAAACTTTTATCACATGACCATGGGGATGCTATAATGGGCTTAAATGTGAAAAACATTCATAAGTCACTTTTTTCAGTGCTGTTGTAACTTTGAACTGTCATTAAATGAACTGCTGTATATCAAGGACTACCTGTAGTTTTGTTAAAAGTCAGGTATATTACAGGAATGCATAGCCAGAACTGAGAATCACACACCAGAATTTCTAAGTTCAACTTTCCCCTTCCCTCAGCTACCTCCTGTTGCCTACTCCATGCAACCAGTCAGGTTCAGGCAAGATTTTTTCCTTAAAGCCCATGTCACACTGCCCAACGGATGCAAAAAGGACACAAGGGACGAGCAAAATGTTCCATCCGTTGTTATCCGCTCTCAAAAGGGGCAAAAATTTGCATAAGCAGAGCGGATAACACGGAAAGGAACGGACGTGGGGAGGACGCAGAGCAGATGTATAGAGGGTACAGAGCGGATATATAGAGGATACGTAGAGGATGCAGAGCGGATGCAGAGCGGATGAGCTGCATCCGCTTTCATCCTTTCTCCATCCGTGCTACTAACGCTGCTCATCCGTTCCGCTTCCTCCCTGCGTCCGTTTACCGCTGGAACGGATTTGAGTTGTGCGGATGCACAGCGGATGCCTAGCGGATATAGCGGATGCTTAACGGATGCAGAATGGATGTCCCCAATATGCCTAGAGGATGCAGAACAGATGCATTGGATACATTTTCCGTGCAAAAGTTTTAGGCAGCCCAAAACTTTCTGAGCGGATGAAACGTCCATAAACGGATGTTGGACGGATAGAGAGGAAACAAAATGGAGGCAGTGAGTACATCGCATTAACCAACGGATGGCAAGCTTTTTTGTCCATTTTACATCCTCTTTGCATCCGTTAGTGCAGTGTGACATGGGCTTAATGATCAGTCCAAGCACAGTTTGCTTTGGCTGGTATGCTGGGTGACCTTGAAACAATGTCTCAAGGAGATACAGCAGTCACTTTTGCTTTCCCACAAGCCTTACCCCTTTCAATTCCCCCTTCATAGTTCATGGCAGTCTGACACCTTATAGCAGCAAAGCACAAGCAAGTATCAGGTGACAGCAGATAGTCTCAATAACTTACAAATGTGTGGACTTCAACTCTCAGGATCCCTCAGCCAGAATGTATTTTATGTCCTTAAGCGAATTTGGAAGACTAATGCAGAAGATTAGTTTCAGGTTAAGGTTTTCTTTGACAGGATAGCCATTTTCTTTTGCAGCGTAAAGTTCAGATCAGTACCGATCTATACATATATCTATACATACATGTCCTTGACATATAACCATTAATTTAGCAATCACTCAAAGTTATAGCGGCACCTGAAAAATGTGACTTGCAGCCAGTCCTCACACTTAGAACCAACACCCCATCCCCATGATCATGTGATCAAATTTTGGTTGGTTGGCATGCAGCATAATAGTTGCAGTATCCTTTGGGTCACGTGATTGCCATTTAAGACCTTCCCAGACAGTTTCTGGCAAGCAATGTCAATGGGGAAAGCTGGATTTGCTTGAAGACTGCATGATTCACTTAATAACTGCAGTGATTTTAACTGGCAAAAAAGGTCATAAAATTGGTCATGACTCACTGAACTTCTCTTTGTGCTAAACTCTGCACATCAGATTTGCTTTGTAATGTGGATCCCAGAGAAAAAGAAGATGCTAAGGTTTTTTCAAAACTCCCGTTGAAAAGCTGATATTTTAGCAGTGTCAGCTGCCATCTTATACTTACTTGTGCTGGCTGCTATGCTGTGACAGACTGCCATGAATTGTGGGCAATGAAAGGGGAGAGGCCAGGGGGGAAATGAAAGTAAGTGCTGTATCTCTGAGATGCTGTCTCAAGGTCACCCAGTTGGAAGGAGGGACCTATATACCAAACTGTGCTTGGACTGACTGTTTTGAAAATATCTTGCCCGAATCTGATTGGTTAAACTGGGTTGGACAATGAGATAGTTAAGGGAGGTAAAGTAGAATGTAGGAATGTTGATTGTGTGATTCTCAGTTTTGGCTTTGCAATTCTGCAATAATTTGTCCTCTCATAAAACTATAACTTTGTCAATATGGAGCCAAGGGTGATTTCTGTTTAGAGGCTTAAGTTGTGCAGATCTGACAGACAGTTCCTTTCTTCTGAGAAGTGGTCTAGGGGCAGGAGGCTGAGTTCACACATTATGTTAAAATTTTATTCAGGGCTTAGCAAATAGTTGGCTTCACAGTCTATTCTAAACCAGGGGTCCAGTCTTGGCTAGCTGTGGAATTCTGGGAGTTGAAGTCCACAGGTCTTAAAGTTGCCAAGGTTGGAGATCCCTGTTCTAAACCATAAGTTTAGGCTTTTCCAAAAACTGAGTTACAACAAGAAAGTGCATTATGGCATAACAGAATAAGCAGCTAGTCAGCTAGAGATGGCACTATAAGATTATAATCTACAAATGCTGGTGTGGTGCTTGCAGCTAGAGTTTTAATCAAAGAGGTTTGACACTTATGTACATACAGTCTGGAAGGAGGGGATATTGTTAGCTAACCTCTCCGTGTATGAACTTGTCTCAGAAAACATAAGCTGATTATAGGAAGTTGAGTCTTAACACCCCAATGAGGACAATATCATCATAAGCTCTGATGCCTTTGCTGCGGCTCCTACTCACCCTGCTGATCTTCACTTCTTAATGTGCTGTGACTGCAAGTTATTTTGTTTAATCCTCCTTAAGAACCTGCATTTAAAAAAGATAACACACATAACCTAATCTTTCCCATATTTTTAATATCATGCAAAAGGACATTTTAAATGTACCCTCTGATTAACTAGCAACTTCTACTGTCAGCAACTTGAAAGTAATTCTATCAAAATCTAACTGGGTCTTTAATTATGTGCTATTGAGTCAGGACTGACTCTTTGCAGCCACATAGATAGATTTTCCCTGTGATGATGTGCACTCATTACCACTGTAATGGAGTCTGGCCACTATGCTGATCATCCTCTTCTCTTTCCTTACTCAACATTAGAGCCTTCTGCAGAGAGCGAGATCCTCACATAATGCATCTGAAATAGGATAATTTGAGTTTGGTTATTTGTCCCTCAAATGAGAAAACTGGGTTGATTTGTTTGACATTACATTTGTTTTCTTGGCTGTCTGTGGTATTCTCAGGAGCCTTCACCAACTCAAAATTTAAAATTGTTAACATAGGTAGTCCTCAGCGTATAACCTCAATTGAGCCCCAAATTTATGTTGCTAAGCAAGATGGTTGTTCAGTGAATTTTGTCCCATTTTACTACCTTTCTTGCCACAACAGTTAAGTGAATCAGTGAAGTGGTTGAGTGAGTAACACGACTGTAAAGTGAATCTGACTTCCCCATTGACTTTCTGTCCTAGCTGTGCTTGTAAGTCAAGAACTATCTGTAACAAGAATAAAATTGGGCAACCTTTAGCATCTAGAACAGGGCTGTCAAACTCCCAGCCCATGGGCTGGATGCATCATGTGCTGGCCATGCCTACGTCTGGTTTAGTGAAAGGAAAAAAAGTCCCAATACATCATATGACGATGTTGTGATGACGTGAATTTGACACCTCTGATCTAGAAGGTGCCAATTCTTTTTGTGACCTGGTTTCTACAAACTTAAGGGAATAAGTCATGATCTTCCTTGCAATTAAGCCATTCTTTTGCACACCAAGCTGAATTTTGGAAGATGTAGTAGACCATTTTTGAAAACTTCCTGTGATGAAGCACACACAACCCTGGGAAGCAAACTATAGATAATCCTTGATTTACAACTAAAATTGAGCCCCAAATTTCCATTGTTAAGTGAGACATTTGTTAAGTGAGTTTTGCCCCATTTTACAACCTTTCTTGCCACTGCTGTTAAGCAAGTCCCTGCAGTTGATAAGTTAGTAACCTGGTCTTTAAGTGAATCTGGCTTCCACAATGACTTTGCTTGTCAGAAGGTTGCAAAAGGACATCACATGACCTTGGGACAAAGCAATGGTTATAAGTATGAACCAGTTGCCAAGCATCTGAATTTTGATCATCTGACCATGGGGAATGCTGAAATGGTCATAAGTGCAAAAAATGGTAATAAGTCACTGTTTTTAGTGCCATTGTATCTGAACAGTCATTAAATGAACGGTTTGTAAGTCCAGACTCCCTGTGTTCCATTGATTAACTCCATTGATGACTTCCTCACTCTCAGGAAGTTGCATTTCTTTGACAAGCTTCCACTGAATGCTTCTTGTCCTGCCCTCAAGAGTAAGTCAAGTCCCTAATCTCTGTGACAACCCCTCAAGTACAGGTAGACATCGACTTACAATAGTTCATTTAGTGTCTATTCACTAAATTCAAAGTTACAACAGCACTGAAAAAAGTGACTTATGACCGTTTTTCACACAACATTCCAGCAATCCCTGGGGTCATGTGATCAGAATTCAGTTACTTGGCAACTTATCAACTGCAGGGATTCACTTAACAGCAGTGGCAAGAAAGATCATAAAATGAGGTGAAATTTACTTAACAACAGGATTTTTGGGCTCAATTGTGGTAATAAGTCAAGGACTATCTGTGCAGCAAGACAGTTCTCTTTCACAGACACAGACACACACACACACACCCATCCTTCTCTTCCATAGGCTAGATGAGGGGTCAGCAATCTTAATACTCAAAAGCCATTTGGACCAGTTTCCCTCAGAAAACACAGGGAGCCACAAAACCTGGGTGGGCGTTGTTTTGTTTGGAAAACACACGAGGTAGACCGGGTTCCAACAACAAA
>BLBF01000058.1:23847205-23874956 GCA_015471245.1 Laticauda colubrina
CTAATCTACAAAAGAACAGATGGCACACTGGGACACACCATATACCAGAAGAAGCTCCTTCAAGAGTGAGGCACTATAGAAATCTGCCCCAGACACTTCTACGTCCCCCGCTGTCACCCTTACCATCTCAGGCCAGGCGAGGAGTGACTGGGAGGGGAGAGCTAGGGGTGGGACCAGCCAGTGGTGGGATCACTCAACAGGGAGCAAACTAAAGTCAGACCAGAGTTGTCACAGAGAAGCAGAGCTGCCTGCATGCCCTTGAGTTCAGCTGGGGATACATTTCAAGCTCTTGATTGTTTTCTGTTTATAAACAACTTGCCCCAAGGTGCTCATTAGCTGCCAGGATTGCATGTTCAAGTCCAAGGTAGGTTGTGTTTTTGGCTGGTTTTGTTTTTCCATAACCAAGGTAAAGGCATCTATGTAATCTTTTGAGACTGCAGGGAGTTAAATACCATGCACCATACTCTCACCCCACTCAGGAGGTACAGGTTGTTTTTGATCAAGGTGTTAATACTGTACAACCTGGCCTTTTTTATATGCAACTGGGTCAACCATGCATAAGCATTTGTGAGATCTATATATAGGTAGTCCTCAATTTTAGGACCACAATTGAGGCCAAAGTTTCTGTTGCTAAGTAAGACTTTAGTAAGTGAATTTTGCCCCATTTTACAACCTTTCTTGCCACAGTTGTTAAGTGAATCATGGCAATTGATAAGTTAGTGACCTGATCGTTAAGTGAATCTGCCTTCCCCATTGACTTTGCTTATCAGAAGGTTTCAAAAGATGATGAAGTGACCTTGAGATACAGCAATGGTCATAAATATGAACCAGTTACCAAGCAATTGAATTTTGATCACATGATCATGGGGAGGCTGCAAAGATTGTTACTGAAAAACAGTCATAAATCACATTTTTCAGTGCCGTTGTAACTTTGAGCAGTCACTAAACAAACTATTGTAAGTCAACGATTACCTGTAATTCTGTCTCCAGTGGGATAGAAGAGGATTATTTTTACTCAATGAAACATGAAACTGCTATGCTCATTTGGTCAGCCATGTTATATGAGCATTGTCCTCTGGTCACGAATGGGTCAAATTTCACTTAAGTGAATTCTCCTCTACAGTGTTTCTCAAGTTTGTTAACTTTAAGATGTGTGGGCTTCAATCCCAGAATTCTGCTGTTGGGGAATTCTGGGAGTTGAAGTCCACACATCTAGAGGTTGCCACAGTTGAGAAATATGCTCCAATAAATAGATGAAATGACTGGGTGAAAAAACAGGCTTTCTCCTTGACACAGCTCATTGCTGACCCCAGATTGTAGACAGTATCCATCACAAATGCTGATTGCGTTGTCCAATCCATGCCTGCTACTTTTTAGATCAGGGGTCTCCAACCTTGGCCGCTTTAAGATTTGTGGACTTCAGCTCCCAGAATCCCAGAATTCTGGGAGTTGAAGTCCACAAGTCTTAAAGTGGCCAAGGTTGGAGACCCCTCTTTTAGATGGCTAATGAGAAAGGGGACTAATGATACAATCAAGCTTTTCCAGAATTTCCTATCATAAAATGCTCAAACACTTCCTGGGTGACTTTTCACTCAGGAGAAGGGCAGGCAGAGCCTGAGGGGTGGAGTCGAGAGGAAACAGCCTGGAGTCCTTATGTTCCCATAAGCTGTCTAAGCCCAACACCTTGAATTCCACTGACTTGTTATCTAGTGCCAGGTTAGTGCTGAAGTTTAGTTAACTAGATTCTTGTGTGTAGGCCTGAGCAATAAATCATCTGAACTGGAATTTAACCTGTGGTCCTGATTCTTTCCACCCGACACCTTCTGAAAAATGTTTATTATCCAGGCTTTGGAAATAACTCCTTCCAGACTTGCATTACAGACCCCCTTTCTCAGCATTAAGAAGATCAGTAAAGGTGGATCTCTTTTCATATAAATACAGTTTTTAAATTGTTGATTACTTTAGCATTCTAATTTATGCTTCCACATGTTTCTATTGTTTAGGTTTTCATTTTATATTGTTTGGGTATTACATTGTTTGTTTGTTTAAGTTGCTTAGTCTCCTGGAAGTAAACAAGTAAAAAAGGAAAAATTAGATTTCACAAGGGATCTTTGATAGGTTTCAGCAAAGTAGGTGTCTTTCCATGAATGGTCCTTTTTGTCATCATCCACAAAATGTTCTCCCACTTCTATGGAATTCAATTCATCATATTTACGACTCCCCAATAGGGTATCTGCAATAGGATGCTTCCCTTGGCAGCAGTAAAATTTTTACCCCATATTTTTAACCCCCACCTGATTATTTTAGTCATAATTGAAGGGGCACTGCCAAGCCATCCAACAGCACCATCATTGTTATACCTCTGAATACCATAAGAGCCACCTTTCCCATTTGTAAGTAAGGAATATTGTCAGCATTCCAGAAAAACAAAATTCTAACACCAAAACTCTGAGACAAGCATTTTCTCCAAGTTCCATTTTATTAGAGTTGTCATACTGACACATCTGGGAAAAGCCGAATCTGAGAATTCCAGGTTTTCCCTCAAGAATTAAAAACCAAAAACCCATCCCCTGAAGTCCATCACATGGCCCAATCACCATCTGTCCCAACTGGAGACAATCTTCTAATCACTCCTCAACCAGGTGCAGGATGACCTGACCTTGACTGAAAAGAAGAATGCTATTATGTCCAACTACATCCACTCTGTGAAATCCCTCCCTCCCAGTTTCCCAGGCACAGAAATGTAGCAGCATGGAAGCTTCTGGTGCTAATATGGCTTCCAAGGCTGACAGCCCCCCCCCCCCCCCCCCCCCCAAAAAAAAAAAAAAAAAAATAAATCATGTCCTGGAAAATAAAATCGACAAAACAAAACTTCTATTTTTTCCTTCATGTCTTTTTCTCTCAAACTGAGCATTCCAGTTGATTGATTGTTCTCACTGTCAGGAAGTTTCTCCTTAATTTCTAGCTTGGATCTCTCTTTGATAAGCTTTCATCTGCGATTACTTCGCTGGTGTTGTTTTGGAGAAAGAAAGTTGGTTGGGAAAATAGGTTGACTAGCTCTTCTTTGTAGCAGCTCCTCAGATATTGGGACACTGCTATCATGTCATCCCTATTCCTTTTTTTTCATAAGGTTAGACATATCTAATTCCATCAATCATTCATCACATGGTCTATCCTCCAGTACCCTAATTATCTTTGTTGCTGTTTTCTACTCTTTTCTAGACTTTTAACAACTTTTATCATATCATATTATATATTATATGTATTATTATCCTAGGATGGTGTGTGTTATAGCCCACTAAATTATGAAGATACTATATTAGAAGAAAAGGATTTGACTGATCATTTAAAACACATTTTTGCCTGTTTTGGTCTCTTCTCTAAAAGCTGCTGTACTCAAGAGAACTGGATTGTGATCCCTGTGGATCTGCATGGTTCAAATGAACACCAATTATGATGTTTACTCACCGCCAGGGGTTTAAGCTACCGTTTTGTCTTTATTGTGTTGTGAATTGTGCACTGAAAAAAGCCAGCATCCTATAAAAGACAACCCTCCTCAGGTAATTCTAAAAACCTTGAATGCCAATTATAAAACAGTTTCCCAGCATGCTTCGCAAAGAAATAATATGCTTGTAAACTCCCTCTGCAACTCCAACTCCAACCCCCTCCCAATTATTCACACACATGCAAGATCAGCTCACATGATCGCAAGAAGATTGCATCATTTGACCTACTTTATGACTTTTCGTCCCTCAATGAGCTCAAGGTTTTTGGAATTTTCCTGCTGCATTTCAAAAATTAAATTTGTATTTGGTGAAAATGTGAGATGAAAACTTGCCAGGACATAATCAGTGTCAATTTGTATGATTGTGGGGTGAGGGACCTTAGCTGTCAGAATTTCGAATTCAGGTAATAAATAATAATGGAGAGGTTGGTTAGAACAGTCACTAAGCATCCTGTTGTTAAATGAAGATTACCTAGACTTTGATGACATTGAAATAGAAATAAGGTCAACTCAAATTCAGTTTTCTTTCACTCCAGCAGCCAGCAGAGGCGAAAGGAGGTTCAAAATGACAAAAATTATAAGCCCCACCTCTTTTTAGTCACAACACAACATTGTATGCCCATCAAAAGGGGCAATGTAAGATGCCTGCCAATGCTGATGACTCAGTCTGACCCACTTCTACCTGGTGTCCAAGCCAAGCTGGATTTTTTTAGTGCAGTAAATTATTGCATCCCTGCATTAAACCACTGAAAGGAAAGCCTTTTTTACATTGTTAGTCTTATTGCAGATATGAATTTTATCAAGTAAGGTCTGGGTGAATTCTTCATCAGCCAGCTGTGCTGTAAAGGTATACATGGCCTTTACTTGGGTATCATTCATGGGCGTTCATAAGACATATGGAAAAAGAAATTGCTTCTTGATGGAAGAGGCAGTTTGGGTTATATCCCTAAATTTCTATTTATAGATTTTACAGGTTTGGGGAAGGACAGCAAAAATGGATTTGGAGAATGTGTTGCAGTGAATACATCATCTCTTATGTCAAAAATCCATATAACACTAGGTTGCTGTCTGTGAAACTCACTAACAAATTTCAAAATTTGAATTTCAAGGATGGACATTTTTGGAGGCTCTCTGGAAAACCAGGGATATAAGGTAAAGAATGTACATCAAGGAAAATGTTGGCAAATAAAGGCTTCTTGACAGGTGTATCACAGGTTCAATTACAATTGTATGTTAAGAACTACCTGTAGCAGAATCCTAGAACCCTGATTGTGCTCCCTTCTCCTTAATCTTTATGAGAACTAGGGAAGTGAAATACTTTACTGGACTGCACCTTTGGTCAAGACTCCAATTTCTCTTATCTAATGGTTGTCTTGATTGTGGTTCTTCCTCTGGTTCCTCAAGATTAAATGTCCTGCCCTTTTTACCTTCACAATCCTTAGCATTAGGTATGTTGGGTAGGGTTGTTAGGTCTTGTTGAATCTCAGGTTCTCAATTTGAAGGAACTCAGAGCCATATAGTTACTTATCAGAACAGTGGTATAGGGATTCCTTCTTGAGCAGGGAGGTGAACTAAAAGACCTCCAATGTCCCTTCCAACTCTTCTGTTGTTCTATTATTCAAATGCTGCAACCCCAGATGAAGAACAGTTATATTATTACATCTTTATTCCCCCCTCCTTTTACACAAATTAGCCCAAATACCATAGGAAAAGCAACACCCTGAATTAAAGAAGAAAAAATACAAGGCTAACAAAATACGCCACTGTTTTTGACACATTGAAGAATTATGTTGTTGTTACATCAGCTGAGACATGTGGTTGCTAATTTTAGCATGGCTTGGATTGGGGAATTTCGAAGTCCACAGAGATAGGAATACTGGCAGATAAATGTTCTATAGCAGGAGCTCCCCTGGCAGTTTATTTCTAGATCAGACCTATATCCCTGATAAGTGATATGCCTAGTGCATTTTGCTATGAAGTGATCTGCTTCTGAGAAAGTAGAGGAACTCCTTGATTTACAACAGTTCGCTTAGTCATTGTTTTGATGGCACTGAAAAAAGTGACTTATGATTTAAATTTTTCACACGACTATGGCAACATCCCCATGGTCATGTGATCAAAATTCAAACACTTGGCAACTGATTCATATTTATAACAGTTGCACTCTCCCAGGGTTATGTGATCACTTTTGCCAACCCTCTGACAAGCAAAGTCAATGGGGAAGCCAGATTCACTTCGTGACTGTGTTAGTAACTTTACAGCTGCAATGATTCACTTAACAACTGTGGCAAGAAAGTTGTAAAATAGGGCAAAATTCACTTAAAAACTGCCTCGCTTAGCAATGAAAATGCTGTGTTCATTTGTGATTGTAAATCAAGGACTATATGTACAAGGCTGGTGAGGTCAACAAAAGACTTATCAACATTTTTCATCATTATACTGAATTCTATGTATATCCAACTATATGGACTGGAGAAGACCCTAGAATTCTCGAAGTAGAGATCTTGCTAGTTGTTGGGTTTACTATTTTTCTGGAATTGTAGGACTAGAAAGGAGGTCTTTCTGAGAGGTCTTCTAGCCTATCCCCTTATTTAAGGTAGGAAACCTAATATCCTCATCAAATGGCTGTCCTGTTCATTTTTGAAAATTTCCAGTGATGGAGCACCTACAACTTCTGAAGGCAAGCTAATTCCACTGATTGTTTTCACTGTCAGAAAATTTCTTCTTACTTTTAGGTTGGATCTCTCTTTAAATATCTCTGTTAAGCATCTTATCCATCATATTCTCTAACCAAATCATTGCATGATCTGCATAGGTTTTCTGTAAGGTTGTCAGCATCATAGTATATATTGGTGCATAATGAAAATGCAACCTAACAGTTAAGATGACAAGAGAATTTACTGCTTGCTAACCTTGAAGATAGCTAGTTTGATGTAGTGGCTAATCGCATGAGGCTGGGAATTTGTATCTTGCCTTACATAGTAAACTAGTTGAGTGTCTTTGGGCCAATCACCCTCAGCCGTAAGGAGGCAAAATATTTTGAAAATCTTTTTAAGAAAACTGCAGAAACTTGTTCATGTAGTCGTTAGGAATCTAGACTAACTCAAAGGCAGAGTAAGAGGTAGCTTGTTGTTAAAGTTATCAGATTAGAAACTAGGAGACCATGACATCTTGTCCTACCTTAGACATAAAGCCAAGCTGGGTGACCTTGAGCCAGTCACTTTCCTTCAGTCCTAGGAAGGAAGCAATGGCAAACAGCTTCCAGAAATACTACAAAACAACTGCAAGGACTTGTCCCGGAAGTCATCAAAATCAAGACTGATTGAAGTCACCAAAGACAAAAAAATACCCCTCTTCTCGAGGTTGTATTTGTTGGGTTGCATTTCTTCTGCTTTCCCATCAAAATTCACTTTTGATTCATCCCCCAAATTAATATGCTTTGCTGAAAATTCTTCTTCACCTTCTGCAATCATGTATTTGGCCATCATGTTTACCACACGTATTCATTCTTGGATGATCTCCAAAAGCTAAGCAAGATTGGACATGGATGGGATGCCACCTAAAAATCCCATGCCCATACTTCAATCTCAAATGTTGAAACAAAATTCCTAGGAGAAGATAGCAGTAAATATTTTGTGTATTGTTGGAAACTATGGACATTAGATTTGTCATGTTGGTGTTGTAAGAATTCTGAAGGTCACACAATCTAATCTTGTCTAGCTGTAACCTTATTTTGGTTACATTAATATCTCTAAATACAGTTTCAGGAAGAAATATTATCCTTATATGTTCCTGCTAATATGGAATTTGTTATCTCATAAAAACCTTTGGCTCTATGAGCCTCAGGCAAGACTGAGAGGATAATTTTACATAACCATAAAGAAACTTCACTCATTTTAAGGATTGGATCCAGGATATGAGTTTGTTTTTTAAAGTTTCTATACTCTAAAAATGAGAAAATGGATCGATATGTTTCTTTTAGTTCTAGATTTAATGATAAGTTTGACTTAACTTTGTTATCTTTAGTTGGTTTAACTTTTATTGTATTTATTTCTTTTTTTCTTTTCATTTTTGATTTCCGGGGGGGGGGGTAATCAGTACAATTATACATTTTTGTTTTTTAATAGGGACCAGCTGGAGTTTCTCCAGTTGGGAAATCAGTGTCTACTAAATCTATTTCAACTATGTACATGGAATCTTCACTCCAATCCTGATACTAACATTCATTCAGATATTTGTACATCAATCTTGCAGAATTTCTTTATTTGACCAAAAGAAGCCTCACTTTCCAAATGGACTTCACTCCTGCATTTTGCAGTGTCAGCAGAAATTATTTGGGTATGGTAATTACATGTTTGGACCAGAATCCTTTAGCTGGAAAGCAGGTCTTCATTTTGAACTCCAAATTTGTAATTCTCATAGGGCAAAGGCAGTCAGAATTTCTTTCTTTGTTTGTGGTACTCCCTCTCCAAAGAACTAACCAGGCATCAATTGCCACTAGCGCTTGTATCATGCACTAAAAGACACATCTGAGACAAGATTAAACAGGAATTCCATCAACCAAAAATTATAATCTTTTAATAAATGCTTATCCAGAAATTCACCAAGGAAACATATCCAGTATAAACTGCCGCAGGCTTTGAAAATTTCAGTGAAAATGGTGAGTATTGGGTTGTTTTTTTAGTATTATATAAATGTGTCTTACTAGGTTGCTTATATTTGCCTGCATGATAGCTGGTTGCATGAAACATCACAGCAGGTGCCTGTGCAACTCCTAAGGATAAGCAAAACTTGGTAGAAATTTAATATTCCATCTTTTTTAGGTGAGATTCTCCACATCCTGTGACTCTTCCATGAATCCCAAAGCAGTCCTGTTGCACTGGGACCCTGGAGGACAACTTTACGTCAACCTAGGCTTCCAGAAGATTCTGAAAAGCAATCTTCATTCAACAAGGTCACTACCCTTCTAACTAATAGTGCAAATGCAAAACTATAGCCCCTCTCTCCCAACTGAAGATGATGGTGATGATCTTTTGGAAATATGAGACAAGCCTTGAAAAGACAGAGCTGCTAAAATAAATCTAAGCCAGACTATTAAAATTTATAAATTGCCAGAACTGGGCATATAAATGGGCCAGAACTGGATCAAGTATTCTTTGGTTGCCATCCATGGTCCTGAATCTACAAACCTATCTTATTGGATGCCTCCATAACTGTTCCCTCAGGGTCCTGCTCGTGTCCATTGCATCCTTGCAGCCTTCAGTTGTCTTGAAATCTTATTTGTCTGGACCTTTTTCAGCTGGGCCAACAGTGGACAACGTTCCCACATTTCATCCAGTAAACCAAAAGATGCATCTCAACATATTTTTGTGCAGCCTGTCCCATTTTTTAAGGACTGGGAATCCTGGTATGCATTTCCACATCTGTGAACTCCTGGATGTTCTCCGTTCTCTCTGGAGATGTGGTGATGGGAGATATAACATGCTTTAAGCGGAGAAGCATCGTGAACAGAAGAATGAGCAAGATGGCTAGTAGGGTCAGGAACAGCCCCACATACATATACAGGTTAGAATACTTATCTGCAATTGCTGCTTCTGTAGCCAATGTTGGGTGTGGGTGAGCACGGCCAGTATGATTTCCATGGTGTCTGAAAACAAGTTCAGTCATTGCTTACTCAGGCCTTATCCATTCTCCCCCATTCACTCATAAACATGTTGCTACTTTTTTTACACAGTCCAAGAAAGAGGTCCTTGTTGGATTCATGCATTGGAGTCTGAAGTAAATTCTTAGAGTTATTGTAAATCTTTAAGTTGCATAGGAAAGTTCTTTTCATGGACAGTCATCTTCTCCCAAGGCTTTGCTTGCTCTGTAAAATAGAAGATCCAGATCATCACTACCACTACCATCACCATCAATCATTTTTCCTTGAAAGAAAACCACACATCTGAGATTTGCAAGGGCTTTTCAGTCAACAGCATTGCACAACTAATGATAAATCCACAGAAGGCTTAGTCAATATCCATAAGCTGGTTTTAATCAGAATCGTTGGTCTTCATTGGAAAAGTAAGCATCAGTTAACTTCAGAGTAAGCAACCACAGGGATGCTTTTTTCAACATCTAATTTCAAATCTTTGTACTATGCTTTATTTCTAAACTAAGCGACATGAGTTAATTAAGGGACATTTCAATTAATGTGTACTGTGGTGGTTCTCCATTTTCCCATTTCTTATGGACCTCTTCACAATTGTTGAGAATTCCAGTTGACTACTTAATAAACTTCCATTGTTCTAGTTGTAGCTGCTCCTCCTTTCTGCGTTAATATCATAAATCAAAAACTGTAAAAAATTTTGAGTATTATGTTAAGGCTTCCTTTGCCTGATGCTCTGAGCCTGTCAACAATCTCAAATGTAGTATAAAAATAATGCAGAAGTATTGCATGGATAGTGAGATATTGTGAATGATTGGGATGGAGCTAACTGTTTTCCTTCAAAGCTATCCCATTCTGGTATCTTCACCTATGCCGGGTATGAATTTGGTAGATGGTGTCAAGCTTGTTGTGTGCTGTATTATAGAAGACTCTTGGTGGTAAAAGATATAGATTTAGGCCAGGGGGTCTCCAAATTTGGCAACTTTAAGACTTATGTCCCAAAGATTACCTCTTTTTCAAGAGGTAACTGGACTTTCAACTGAAGAATCTTCCTGAATGAGAAGTGAAACGTTTTCAAGGAAGAACCAGAAAGTCCAGTTGCCTCTTGAAAAAAACACCTTTGGGACAACTATGACCTGGATGACTGAGTGTTTTCATAGACATTTAAGACTTGTGGACTTCAACTCCCAGAATTCCCCAGTCAGCATAATTGGCTGAGGAATTCTGGGAATTGAAGTCCACAAGTCTTAACATTGCCAAGTTTGGAGACTCCTGGTTTAGATAGACAAAAACATCTCTCTCTCAAGGCTAAAGAGACCTATGAAGAAGATTTCTGTTGCTGTCTCTTGGACAATGAAATGTCATGTAATAAAATTTCCCTTGCTATTTCACCAAAGATTTTCCCTTCCCTACATCTTAAAAGCATCTTCTGTTTTCCTGTTTTAATTTCAGGGTACCCAAGATTGTCTTTTTCAACTTTTTGTTTTGCTGACTTTTTGATCATGGGACAGAGATAATGAAATAAAGATAGTCCTTGACTTCTAACCATTGGTTTAGTGACCATTTGACAACAGCAGTGAAAAAAAATAACTTATGACTGGTCCTTGCACTAATGACTGTTGCAGCATCCCCACAGTCTCATAATCAAAATTCATTTATGATGGTTGCAATATCCCGAGGTCATGTGATAGTCATTTAGAACATCTTCCACCCCCCACCTCCAGAGTAAGATCAGCTCCAACTCTCCTTACTTTTCATAAGAGCTTAAACACTTGGCTCCAACAGAGAGATGTCAGCTTTGGAAGCCATATTAGTTTTACATTGGAGATGGTTGATGGGGGTTGGTTAACAACAGGGCTCACCTTTTCATCATACTTCCTTCCTCCCCATCTTTTTAGCTGGGTTCATTTTTTATAATATTGTTTTTATATCAATTATTAGATTTTATACAGTTTTACCTTTTAATATGATAAGTCACCCAGAATTAAGGTGTGATAAAATGGGAGACAGCCAGACAGACAATGATTTTGTGATATTCCTCACCATGTCACAAGAGGTAACATGAAAGCAGCCTTCTAATATTTGAGGGGCTGCCACAAAGAAGAGGGGGCCAACCTATTTTCTAAAGCACAAAAGGACAAGACAAGGAACAATGGATGGAAACTAATTAAGGAGAGAAGCAACCTATAACTTAGAAGAAACTGTGAGAACAATTAACCAGTGGAACAGCTTGCCTTCAGAGGTTGTGGGTGGTCCCATCACTGGAGGTTTTCATGAAGAAGCAACATTTGTTTGAAATAATATAGGATCTGCTTGAGCAGCGGGTTGGACTAGAAGACCTCCAAAGGTTCCTTCCTGTTCTGTTCTAAGCATCTCATAAGCAAAGTCAATGGCGGAAGCTAAATTTGCTTAACAACCATGTGATTTACCTAACAACTGCTATGATTCATTTAATAACCATAACAAAAAAAGGTTGCAAGATTGGACACAACTCACTTAACAACCACCTTGCTTAACAAAGGAAATTCTAGTCCCAATTATAGTTGTAACTCAGGGACCACCGATAGATGCACATTAATTTTCTTTTTGTTTCTTTTCTTTTCACCTTTTCCAAGCTTAAGTTCTTTCCATCTCATTTCTGCCTCATTTTGCTCAAAAACCAAAACCAAAAACCTCCAGCTTCCTCATGAGTATTTGAAAGAGCTGTGGTGGCACAGTAGTTAGAATGCAGTATTGCAGGCTAATTCTGCCAATTGCTAGCAGTTTGATCCTAAGTGGCTCAAGTTTAACTCAGTCTTTCCATCCTTCCGAGGTTGATAAAATGAGGACCCAGATTGTTAGGGACAAGATGCTGACTGTAAACTGCTCAGAAAAGGTTGTAAAGCACTGTGAAGTGGTTTAAGTGCTATTGCTACTTGCAGGGCATCCCAATTAATACCCCTTCTTCCCCAAAGCCACTAAAAATAATGTGGCTCCACTCAGCCATGTAAAGGTTGCACTCGTCCCACCTGATTTTATAACTGCAATATGAACTGTTTGAATGTCCTAAAAAAGAGGGTCATGTCTCATCCTTAAAGGCTACAGCATTTGTTTTATTGCAAAGATTACTTTTGAAAATTAGATGGCCTATAATAGGAAAATGGTTCACCTGGAGTTCAAGTGGAGCAATGATTACAAACCAAAAGCCACAGCCTAATAAGTGTCTATTGGACATTTCTAAATTTAAGAAAAGAGATTAAAAGTTGGAAATAATCACAGAGAGGAGAAAATAGCATTTAACATTTACTTCCTCTTAAAATTTGCAGTCAAATCATCACTTTTAATTTAACTAAGGGAAGAAACAAGACTAAATATGTTGAGAACATGCTTATGACTGATGCATCTTTAATAAAATATAGAATAACACAACACAGAATAACAATTGGAAGGGACCTTGGAGGTCATCTAGTCAACTCTGTATGAGCAGGAGAATCTACACCATTTCAGGCAAATGATTGTCCTGTCTCATCTCAAAAACCTCCAGTGATGAAGCACCCACAACTTCTGAAGGTGAGCTGATTCTAACTCAAGAATTTTCTCCTTAATTCCAGGTTGCTTCTCTCCTTGATTAGTTTCCATTCATTGTTTCTTGTTCTTCCCTCTGGTGCTTTGGAAAATAAGTTGATTCTTTCTTTGTGAAAGCCCCTCAAATATTGGAACACTGCTGTAATTTCACTTCATAGTCCTTCTTTTCACTAGACTAGACATACCATAGATAAAAGCTAATTATCTGTATTCTAATGCTCTTATTATTTGGTGATCTTGACCATATAATTGTCGTATCCCATGTATATGGGAAATAACCCAGAAAATGACCACTGGCATTCCAGGAAATGCACACTGCTGCACTTTTCTTAACCTAAAATGCCACCACAGAAGATTGTTGTGAGGAAAAAAGAAATGGGGGAAAAAATCAAGATTACCAATAAAGTTAACTAGAGATCTTAGATTCCTGGTGTCTTAATAAAGTGCATTGGAGCACACTGGACTTCTGTTCAGATTTTAGGTCAGCAAAGTATTAAATGCCTGAATCTGAAACCCAAAATTACTTTTTTTTTAATTGCAGAATTTAAAGAGATTTTTATTTCCTGATCCAATTTTCTACTGAAGTTTTCTCCATAAAACTTCAGACATTGAGTGACAAGCATTCCTTTCGGCAAAAAAACTTAATTAAATTCTCTAATTCAAAGTTCTGGATGAGCAAATTTCTTAGGCTTCTCAAAGAGAGTGAACATTAACTTTTCTAAGAAAATTACCCAAGTGTGTGTGTGTGTGTGTGTGTGTGTGTGTGTGTAGACAGAGAGAGGTTTGTGTAAATTCAAGAATGAGACTAACAGTGCAAGAGTGAGCAAGCAAAGATGTAGGGCTAAAATTAAAATAGGCTTAGCCATGAACACTCTGATTTTCTCAGAAGAACTTCAGGAAAAACAGATCAATATGCAATATGATTTGAAGAGGTTTTGAAGACAAAGCCAGCTGCCCCCCTCTCCCCTGCTGCCTGAATTAAAACTTAACATTGCAATCAATTATCTGGTATAACTGGCTTATAACCTTGCATCCTCTCCAATTCAGGAAACTGGTATTTTAATGCATGCTTTTAATTTAAAAAAAAACTCTCTTGAGAGAGTATTCATTTCTCTTCTTTCCTTGACAGATGAGTCTCTCACTCCCTCTCTTTTACATTCAAAGTTAATACACTGAAAGTCTTTTAAGTTGAGAGAGAAGATTTAAAGTGTAACCAATTTACCTTTCGTTGCTGGATGGAACCTGAGAGGGTTTAACCCTCAAAGACCCTACCTGGGGGCTATTAGAGGTATCTTCTTACGGGTTGTCCTAGAGACACCTCTTGTCCAGATCGAGATTTTTCCTGTTGGGCTATTACACCCAGAAGATTTGACTTTTCAGAGAGAGCACAGTTGAAGTAGGGTTCCTTCTGAATATTCACGCTTGCAGTGTGATATGGCACAAAGGGGTACTGCTTTTCCCTCAACTGTTCTCAGTTCTCCAGCTGGATTGCACAAACTCCTTCAGGGGCAAAAGAATGGCGACAGATCCATCTGCCTTGCAGACAGCCGACTGAGAGCTGATTTTACTCACCGGTTTTCTTCTTTCCTTTCTTTAGACAGTGGAGAGAATTGAACAGATTTCTCTCTCTGCACACAGCTCTGTTTCATGAGAGAGGGAAGGAGGGAGGGAGAGAGAGAGAGAGATGCCCATGGCACCAATAGCAAAGTTTTGACAAGGTTTTTCTTTAACTCTTTCTATGCCCTGGATTCTTTTCTGAACTGAATAACTAGATAAAAAGCCAAGACCGATGCCAGGAGATAAACTAGAACTAATTCTATTTCTTTTTTAACATTGAGAATCCTCATTGATTGGGGAGTTAAAGAAAGCACAGAGACTTGTTGATGTTATCTGCGATAGAAGCTCCAATGGAAATTTTGTCACCTAGTGGAATTCATTCCCAGAAGATGTGAGAGCTATTAATTGGGGTAGATTTAAAAGAAGATGGATTAAATTTCTAGAGGACAGGTCTGTCAAAGGCTATTCATTTTGAAAACTCCATGTTGTATCTGCATTGGAACCAGGCATCTCAAAATAATTTTAGGAGAGGCAGAGATCTATATCCCCTCTCTGTAAGCACCCCAAAAGAATATGGTTGGCCATTGAGAAAAACAACATGCTGGACTAGGAAGGCCCTTTTAAATGTCTACGGAGTTTTTCAATCATGGTTGTCCAAAAAGTGTTTTTATCCCCAAAAGATAACTGGACTTTCTTGGTTTTCTCCTTTGAAAATATTTTGCTTCTCATCCAAGAAGCTTATTCAATTCTTCAGAAGTAAAACATTTCCAAATAAAAAAAACAAGAAAGCCCAGTTGTCTTTTGGAAAAAGCACCTTTGGGACAAGGCCTAAGATTTTTAGCACCTAGTTTTTCAAAAATCTGCAAAATGTGTTGCACTGTCTGCCAGCCTTCAAGATCTTCTACTGTTGCTTTGCATCTTTCGACTGCCATAAGTAACGGAGGGAGGAAGGGAAAGTCTGGGAAGTGAGCTGGAGGTGTTAAGCCCATGTCACACTGAACCAACGGATGCAAAGAGGATGTAAAATGGACAAAAAACCTTGCCATCCGTTGGTTAACGCGATGTATCCGTTCTGTACTCACTGCTTCCGTTTTGCTTCCTCTCTATCCCTCCAGCATCCGTTTATGGACGTTTCATCCGCTCCAAAAATTTTGGGCTGCCTAAAACTTTTGCGCGGAAAATGTATCCAGTTCGTCCGCTACACATCCGCAACGCATCCGTTATGCATCCGTTACGCATCCGCTATATCCGCTTGGCGTCCGCTGCACATCCGCGCAACTCGCATCCGCTCGGACGCAGGGAGGAAGTGAAACGGACACAGGACAGATGCAGAACGGATGCAGAACGGATGCAGCACAGAAACAAAGCGTTTAAAGCGGAAAAAACGTTCGCAGAGGGGATCTATCTCGGATATTAAGGATCTCTAGAGGATGCCTAGAGGATGCAAAGGGACACATAGGGGAAAACCTATACTGCCTATAAAAAGGGGGAGCAACTCATCTGCATCTCACTTTCAGACCAGCAGCCCACCTGTGCAGACCTCTGCAGCCTTCATCTGACTCTTGCTCTTCCACAGCATCCAGTCATGTCCACCGTGGATCGTACCACAGTCCTTTTGGCAGCCACCATCCTTCTGCAACAGTACGAAGCCATCTACAGGCTCTGTGAACGCTACTATGGGAAGAAAAAGAGGCGGCCAAGAAGCGTCTGGGTCAGAAAATGGATCGGGAGAAGAGCAGAGTACGGACTGTACAACAAGCTGATGGTGGAGCTCAGGAACGAAGACACTCGGGCGTTCCAGAACTTCATGAGGATGCCTCCAGCCATGTTTGACGAAGTTGTGCAACGCCTGACACCCAGGTTGACCAAGGCAAACACCAACTTCCGGCCCAGCCTGGAACCTGGGCTCAAGATGGCACTCACTCTGCGCCATCTGGCCTCAGGGACGACCTACAAAAGCAAGCAGTACGGCTGTAGGGTGCCACACAACACCATCAGCATTGTGGTCAGAGAAGTGGTGCAGGCCATCATCGAAGAATACAAGGAGGAGCAACTCCAGTGCCCCTCCACTGAAGAAGGATGGAAGAAAGTTGCAGAGCAGTGGTATCAGAGGTGGAACTTCCCCCACACCGTTGGAGCCATAGATGGGAAGCACGTGGCCTGCAAAGCTCCAGCCAAGTCGGGGTCCACTTATTTCAGCTCCAAGGGCTTCTTCAGCATCATCCTCTTCGCCATGGTCGATGCTGACTACAAGTTCATGTACATCGATGCTTCAGGCTACGGCTCATCTTCAGATGCCCAGGTATACAACGCCAGTCACCTCAAGGAGGGGCTGGAAGGCAACGTCATCGTGTGCTTCCCAGATCCAGACCCTCTGCCCAACGACACACAAAATGTGCCCTACTTCATCGTGGGGGATGATGCCTTCTCCCTCAGAACCTACCTCATGAAGCCCTACACCTCCAGACGCCTCACCCGTGAAGAGAGGATCTTCAACTACAGGCTGTCCAGGACAAGGCGGGTAGTGGAGAACGCCTTTGGCATACTGGCCAATAGGTTCCAGGTACTTCTCCAGGTACCATGCAGCATCGCCCGGAGACCGTGAGGACGATCGTGGAAGCTTGATGCATCCTGCACAATCTCATGCGCACCCGCTACCCAGTCTTGCAGAACAGGCTTGTGGACCGTCAACAAGGCAATGGGGACATGGAGCCTGGGGAATGGAGGCAAGGGTGAAACCTGATCGACACTCAGGATGTGCAAGGCCACAACAGAGCCTCACGGGAAGGGAAGAAGCAGCGCAACCTCCTGAAACACTGGTGCAACTCCCCAGCTGGAGCGGTGGAGTGGCAAGACAGGATGGTAGATGCTTAATGGATGCTTCCTTCAGCCTGTCTCATCACACGGATGAGATTGGACCATGTATGTTGGGTGGGCCTACAATGAACAGGGTGCTTAATAAATAGTTGTGTTTGTTTTCAAATGTGTGGATCAATGCTTACATTGTTATTGATAAAAAAGGGCCCTAGGTATGACACCTGGGAGGGTAGACCATACAGTCCCACTATGCTTGCACTGGAGGTTTATCTATCCCACAGCTATTAGCCATCCCAAAGGTATCCCTGCTCATTCCACAGGTATCCCTGCCCACCCCACTGCTATCTTAACCCATCCCACAAGCATGCAAAGGCTTAAGCCAATTCTAAAAGTTTCCACCAAGACTTTTAAAAAAAAGACAAATGAAGCAAGTGTGTGAATCAAAGATAAACTTTATTGAACAACAAGCTGTAAAAAAAAATGACCCAAGTCAAGTGTCCAAATAAAGTCCACAGGTAGCCAGCTAGCCGGTCTCTGGCACTCTTCTTGGTCACTCGGAGGTGTGCCCAGTCTCAGGGGTGAAGGGTCCAGGTGCTGTGGTGGTGGGTGGTGCTGGAGTGCCTGGCCTCGAGAGGACAACAGGGGACGTTGTGTTTAGAAAGGTCTCGGACAGCTGGCTCAGCCCCGTGATGCTGAAAGATCCTTCCTCCATGCCATGGGGTGTCAGCCCCAGTACTGATGACAGATGTACTGAGGCCAGGCTTGGCTATGGGGTGGAGGAAGGAGTAGTGTAGTGGGGCTGTCTGCTCTGCAGCTGGGTGAGGACTGGCGTGGGTGGCATCGCTGTCGTCAGTGGCATCATTGTCGGGGTGGCATCGGTGGCATCAGTGAAACAGGTGGCAACGGTGTCACCCGATGACTCTGTGCCTGGACTGGGAAGGGATGCTGCCTGTGCTGCTGAACCTCCTGGTAGCGGTAGCCCTGGTAGGTGAGGAGCTGTGGGAAGCCTTGGAATGGGAGGGACATCACCTGGAGTGGAGGAGCAGGCCTGGACTGGGTGGGAGCAGGTTCCTCTGGGTCTGGAGGGTTGTGAAGCAGCTTGGTGATCCTGTCCTTCACCTGCTAGTACTGTGGATCCACCCTTTCCTTGAGGGTCTGGTTGACATAGGTGAGGAAGGGCTTGCAATTGGAGGAGGAGGAGTCGGTGTGGACCAGCTGAGAGAGGAGATCTATGCTGATGCGGATGGTGTCCCTGATCTCCAGCAGGACATTGTGGCTCTGCCCCTCCAGCTGACCGGCTCTCTGCCTTTCAGCGGAGGCGGAGCTGGGGGGTGGTGGATGTGGTTAGGAGTGTGGTGGACTCGATGTCTCCTTTCTCCCACCGCACCAGGGAGTCCTCTACGCAGTCCACCACGCTTACCACACCTGTCCACGGGTTCTCCGCCGTGGCACGCTCCACAGAAACCTGCCTGGAGACAGGGACTGACTCTCGGCCAGAAGAGGACTGGGTGGCAGCAGGCTGCCGGAGAGAGAGGGTCGTGAGAAGGGCTGCTGGTGCTCCTTGGTGGCGGACCTCACCCTCCAGGAAGCTGCACCTGGCCATGACGTAGGTCTCTCTGTCTGTCAGCTTCACAGTGGCCTGGCCAGATTTCTTCAGGTACAGCTTCCCGTACCAGGTGTGCATGTGCTTCCACCAGCCAAGAAGCACCTCCGAAGTGTAACCCATACGCTCTGCCCTCTCTCTCCAAGCAGCCTGCTTCCGCTTGGTGCCCCTGTACAGCCGGTGTCCCTTCCGCCACAGATAGTCGTTCTCTCTCAGCCACTCCAGCACCTCATCCTCGTGCATCTCCGCAATGGAGTATTGCCTCCTCTCCCGTTGTCGCATACGCCTCTTCCTCCCTTTGGCAGGACCAGATGGGCCCTCATCAGAGGGGCTCCCAGGTAGTAGGGGCTGCTCCTCCACACCACCAGCAGCAGCAGCAGCACCAGCAGAATCATCATCATCATCATCATCATCATCATCCTCACCAGCAGGATCATAATCAGCATCATCATCCTCTCCAGCAGGATCATAATCAGCAACAGCAGCAGTAGCAGCAGGAACAGCAGGACCAGGATCAGCAGCAGTAGAGTAAGCACCAGCAGGGCCAGCAAGTCCAGGAGCACAAGCAGGACCAGGAGCATGAGCAGGACGAGCAGGACGAGCAAGACCAGGAGCACGAGCGGGACGAGCAAGTCCAGGAGCACGAGCATGTCAAGCAGGACCAGCAGGACGAGGAGCATCTTCAACAGAGTAAGCACCAGCAGAAGCCCCAGCACCAGCAGAAGCACCACCGCCAGGAGCAGCTTCAGCAGAAGCCCCAGCAGAAGCAGAGTCAGGAGCAGGGGGCGGGAGGTTGGCCCTGTCCCTCTTGCCAGGGATGGCCGCAGTTTGCTGAGGCTTTTGCTTCCTCCCCATGGTTGTGGGGTTGCTGGCTGGCAGGGAGGCTGGCAGGCACCAAGGCTGGCAGGAAGGCTGGCAAGAAGCCTGGCAGGAAGGCTGGCAGAAAACCTGGCAGGAAGGCAGGTAGGCAGGCAGGCACCAAGGCTGGCTGGAAGGCAGGCTGGCAGGGCAGGCAAGGAACTCGAAGTGTCCAGCAGCAGGTCTTTCCTCGGAATGCTGGCCACGTGCGAGCTGCTTCCCTTTATATGCGGGGGGCTTACGTAATACTTCCCCCCTGCATGCGCCATTAACGCTCGACATCCGGTCCGCTTCCACTGTGCATCCGCTAGGCTTCCGCTGTGCATCCACTTTATCCGCTAGGCTTCCGCTGTGCATCCGCTTTATCCGCTAGGCTTCCGCTGTGCATCCGCTTCATCCCTTCGGTGTCCGCTGTGCATCCGCTGTATCCGTTCCACGTCCGCTTCGCTGAGGCCCCCTGGAAGCCCTGCAGTTGCGCCATCCGCTCCCATCCGCTTCCATCCGCTGTGCTTCCATTTCACATCCGATTTCCATCCGCCCTGCGTCCTCCCCGTGTCCGTGTTATCCGCTCTGGTTATGCTAATTTTTGCCCCTTTTGAGAGCGGATAACAATGGATGGAACATTTTGCTCATCCGTTGTGTCCGTTTTGCATCCGTTGGCCATTGTGACATGGGCTTTAAATTCTTCTGTTGTGTAAATGGGGGGGGGGAAGCATACAATAGAGTTAGGTTTCTATTTCTTGCTTAGCTTTCTTTTCTCTGCGCAATTGCAACCCGTTATCAAAATATGCCAAGGTCAACGGACAGAGGCCTCATCATCACCTGAAGATGCCTACATGATCCTATTCACAACTTCTAATTGGAAGTGTCATCTGAACTATTGGGGGTGGAACATTTCCATCACTCTGTATATGTGAATTGCGCGCCTAATTTCTCAGATTCAGAATTCTTTGGTTGCTACCACTTCACTTTCAGTAAAAGATGTCTTTTCTATAAACTAAAGAGCCTAAGTATTTCTTTCCTGGATTTTGAATGGAGCTCCGCCTGACATTATTCTGAATCTCCCACCAGCCCACCCGGAGAGAATACCCAATTTTCTTCTGAGGGGGCCTGGACATCATGTCATCTTCAAATAGTGACCAAGAGGATCCGGGAGCCATTGGAGGGCAAGATTCTGTGCTGGTGCAGGAGGCCCAATTGCTAGCAGAGCTCAGTTTGCAAGAGAATCCAGTGGTGAAGCCCAAATGGTCGGTGGGAGTTGGTTGGAAAGATCCGGAGGAGGACCCCACCCCCGGGGTCACAACTACTCGCCGGCGTGGAAAAGAGGAGCCTTGGCAAGAGAAGGAAAAGAGGGAACTCTTGCTGGATCAAGCCAGGAGACTCCTTAATGAAGCCTTTGAACAACCTCAAGCTGCACAAAGGTATGAAGGGGGAGGGGAAGTAGCCCCAGCCAGAAGAAGCAGAGCAACTCCCTCTCCCATAAATCAACCCAATCCAGCAGCAGCCCCGGGGCCTTCAGCGGGAGGTGTGATTCCTAGAAGGCGTAGAGCTTAGGCTGCCTCCATTAAAAGTAAAATATGGGGGGGATCCCAAAACCTTGGGATTTTTCCTAGCTCAAGTTTGGAGCCATATGGAAGAATACGGGGAGGATTTTCCCTCAGAAGCAGCCAAAGAGAGGTGTGTTACCAGGGCTCTGGAGGGAATAGCGGCAGAGTGGATGGTGACCTTGCATAATGATAATGCTCCTCAGCTGCTGAATTATAACATATTCATGGCTGCACTGCAGGCTAGGTTTGAGGACCCATTGGCAGAGCGCAAGGCCCGAATTAGGATGAAAGCCATAAAACAGGGGCGGAGGTCTGTGGCTGACTACACCCAAGAATTTAGACAGTTAGCCGGCCATTTCCGAGGTTGGCCCCAAGAAGCCCTGAAAGAACTGTTTAAAGATGGTTTAAATGAAGATGTGTACCAGAGATGCACTGCTAGAAGAGACCCCAATGACTTGCAGATGTGGTACTTGCTGGCAGAAGAAGTGGAGATTGATTTAATCTGAAGTAAACGGCGGGGAGGTTATGGGTGGAGCAAGTTTTCCCCCCCACGTCCTCAAGAGGCTCCTAAACCTCAGAAGGGAGGAGTGGCGGCAAGACCCAACCCCTCGGCCTGCTTTCGATGCGGGAAAGAAGGTCACCGGGCTGTGAACTGTAGAGTCAAGTTGGAGCCAAAGGGGGCGCCAAAGGAAGGAAAGAAACCTGAAAAGTCCCCAGTGAAGCCTCGCGAAACAGCACTAAAGTCGAAAGAGACAGCAGAGGTCGCCCCTCCCGCAGGAGAGGAATCAGAAGCCCCAGTGACCCCTGAGGAGGAGGATTCTGACTCAGAAGATGACTTCCTGGTAAGTCCAAGCATGGACCCTATGACCATTCCGGTGAAATTGAGGGTACCCACTTCAGGGGTCGAAGGGGAAATGCTAGCCCTGTTAGATTCTGGGTGCACAAGGTGTATAATCAACACGGAAGTAGTGAAGAAAATGGGCCTAAAGCTAAAACCTTTGAAGATGCCCATTTCCTTTTGCCAACTAGATGGATCAGTGGCTGGAGGTTGCCCCACCCGTTTTGTCACGGAACATATAGAAATGATCATGGGAGAGCATGATGAGACCCTGCGTTTTATTGTGGTCCTTGGGATGGAGCAACCATTAATACTGGGATTGCCCTGGCTCTGGAAATGGAACCCCCAGGTTAACTGGAGGAAGGGGTTGTTGCGCATACGCACAAAGCAGCGACCGAGAGGAGGGGCCAGATCCCAGCCAAAGCCTGAGGACCTAATTGAAATAGCTTCCACAGGTACTGAGCCCATGAAAGATGAGGAGAAAATTCCCAAAGAGTATTGGGATTTAAAAGAAGTGTTCAGTGAGAAGGCCTCAGATGAGCTTCCGCCTCATCGGCCAACAGACTGTGCTATTGACATTTTGCCTGGGGTGAAGCTCCCAAAACCAAAGTTGTACTCAATGACCCCACGGGAATTGGAAGAGCTAAGATTTTTTATAGATTAAAATCTGGAACGTGGTTTCATTCAACCTGCTAGACCCCGAGTAGCGGCCCCAGTGTTGTTCCGGGAAAAGAAAGATGGTTCCAAACGCTTGGTGGTGGATTACAGAAATTTGAACGCTATTTCTGTGGAAAACATGTACCCCCTTCCTTTGATGAAGGACATGTTGGCTCATTTAGCAAAGGGAAAGATTTTCACGAAGTTGGATTTGAGAGAAGCATACTACCGAATTCGAATTAAGGAAGGGGATGAGTGGAAGACCGCTTTTAACTGCCCGATGGGTTGCTTTCAATTCAACGTTCTTCCTTTTGGTTTACAAGGGGCCCCAGCTGTATTCATGCAAATGATCAATCAAGTGTTACATGAACATTTATACAGGGGGGTTCTGGTTTATCTTGATGATATCCTTATCTACACGGAAACTCTGGATGAACATGTGAAGTTAGTGCGATCGGTTCTACAAAAACTGTGTGCCGCTAAGTTGTATGCTAAATTGTCAAAGTGTGAATTCCACCAAGACAAAATTGACTATTTGGGATATCGCATTTCATCTGAAGGCATAGAGATGGATCCAGAGAAGGTGCGTGCCATTCTGGAATGGGCTCCACCACGCACCAGAAAATAACTTCAAAGGTTTTTTGGGATTTGCAAATTTTTACCGGCAATTTATCCTGACGTTTGCTAAGATAGCAATGCCCATCACAAAAGGGGAGGTGAAGCCAAGGCCAGGAAAGCCACTGGAGTGGTCCATGGAGTGCCAAGCCGCTTTTGAAAAGCTAAAATGACTGTTTGCTGCAGAACCAGTGCTGAAGCACTCGGATATGGACACTCCTTTCGTGATTCAAGCTGATGCAAGTGATATGGCTATTGGAGCGGTGTTACTTCAAGCCAATGAGAAAGGGACCTTACAGCCTTGTGCATTTACCTCCCATAAGCTGTCTGAAACAGAGAGAAGATGGGCCGTCTGGGAGAAAGAAGCTTTTGCAGTTCGTTGGGCCTTGCTGACCTGGAGACATTTCCTGGAAGGAGCAAAACACCCATTTGAGGTATGGACTGATCATAAGAATTTGGAAGCCTTAAAAACGCCCCGGAAACTGTCCCCTAAACAGGTTCGCTGGGCCCAGTACTTCAAGCGATTCAATTTCTCCTTGAAGTACATTCCAGGCGGGAAGAACTTCATGGCGGATGCTCTCTCTGGACTACTCCAATATAATAGTATGCGCCAGGAGGTGATAAGCCCAATTGTCTCAGCCAAACATCTAGCCACCCCAGTGATCACCAGAGCCCAAAGGGAAGAACCAAGAAGTGGTTTTATCGAATGACCTAACTGAACAATTAAAACTGGACGAATGGTTCCTGGCTCATTCAAGTGACTATACAATTAGAGATGGCTTGGCTTGGGTGGGGGCCAAGTTGTATGTGCCACAGGTGCTGTGGGGCCAAATACTACAACAGGCTCATGATTCTAAAGCAGCTGGCCACTTCGGATTTGTGAAGACCTTACATCTGGTTAAGCGGCAATTCTGGTGGCCTACTTTAAAGAAGGACATTGAAGCTTATGTAGCTAGCTGTCCAATTTGTGCTTCAGCAAAGAGACCTCCTGGTAAGCCAGTAGGATTGTTACAAAATGTAGCTAGACCAACGACTCCCTGGAAAGAAATCTCTATGGACTTTATAGTAGAATTACCCGAAAGTGGTGGAAACACGGTCATCTGGGTAGTGACTGATTTGTTTTCCAAACAAGTACACTGCTAAGACACTGGCTAAACTGTTTATTTCACATATCTATAGGTTACATGGCGTTCCGGAACGCATAATCTCTGACAGAGGGGTCCGGTTTACCTCAAATTTTTGGAAAGAGTTCCTGAAGTTAATAGGCTCTGCCCAGGGGTTAAGCTCCACCCACTACCCCCAAACTAATGGGGCCTGTGAGAGGACTAACACAGTGTTAGAACAATATCTTAGATGTTACATAAATTATCAATAAGATAACTGGTCCGAATTACTACCATTTGCCGAAGTGGCATAGAACAACTCCGTACACAGTAGTACTGGATTTACTCCATTTAAAGTGGCTTCGGGACAAGATTTCGTTCCCATACCTGAACTTCCTCATGAAAAACCTAACATCCATTCGTTGGATGAATGGATAACTCAACTCCAACTTAACTGGCCAGTGACACGCAAAGCACTAGATGAAGCCCATCAAGCTCATAAGAAATTTGCAGACAAGAAAAGATCCCCACAAAAAGAATATAAAGTGGGCGACAAGGTTTTCCTGTCCACCAGATACCTGCAGACCACTCAAAAGTCAAAGAAGCTTGGTCCTAAGTATGTTGGTCCTTTCACGATTGAACGGATTATAAATCCTGTAACAGTCCAGCTGAACTTACCCAAAACTCTTCGACGAATTCATCCGGTATTCCATGTTAGTTTGCTAAAACCTGAACATACTTCTGATCTGAGACCCATCCAAGCTGACCCTTCAATACTGATTGAAGGTGAACAGCATTTTGAAGTTAAATAAATTCTGGACTCTCACAAATGGAGGGGTAGACTCCAGTATCTTGTAGCCTGGAAACATTTCCCTTCTGAAGCCCCTAAGTTGATCAAAGCATTTCGTTCCAAGTATCCTGATAAGCCTTCGGAGTGTATTGTTTTGTAATTGCTGAATGATTAATAATTGTCTTTATATTT
Organism: Laticauda colubrina; assembly: GCA_015471245.1. NCBI lineage: Eukaryota > Metazoa > Chordata > Lepidosauria > Squamata > Elapidae > Laticauda > Laticauda colubrina. The sequence goes on from BLBF01000058.1 coordinate 23,872,499, forward strand.
TCTCCTCTCTCTCCTCTAGGACTGATGGTTTTCCTTTTTCTAGGAGGGCCGAATGTCAGCCTTCAAGATCTTCTCCTATTGCTTTGCATCTTTCGACTGCCATAAGTAACGGGGGGAGGAAGGGAAAGTCTGGGAAGTGAGCTGGAGGTGTTACATTCTTCTGTTGTGTAAATGGTGGGGGGGAAACATACAATAGAGTTAGGTTTCTATTTCTTGCTTAGCTTTCTTTTCTCTGCGCAATTGCAACCCGTTATCAAAATATGCCAAGGTCAACGGACAGAGGCCTCATCATCACCTGAAGATGCACACATGATCATATTCACAACATCTAATTGGAAGTGTCATCTGAACTATTGGGGGTGGGAACATTTCCATCACTTTGTATATGTGAATTGCGCACCTAATTTCTCAGATTCAGAATTCTTTGGTTGCTACCACTTCACTTTCAGTAAAAGATGTCTTTTCTCTAAACTAAAGAGTCTAAGTATTTCTTTCCTGGATTTTGAATGGAGCTCCGCCTGACACTGCCCATGACAGATAATGTCCACTAGATGTACATTATGGACAAACAACAGGTTACTTTTCCAATATGGGTGAACTCCTAAGTTTTGTGAGCCTTAACCACACTGATAATTGGCGAGAGACGTTGCAGTTAAAGATAAATTATTCCACAAAGCATGATGAAATGGTGGCTTAGTGCAAAGTGTTAACTTATCTGCAAATGCATTCCTCTCTGAATCTTGAAAATCAGATTTAAGAGGGCTGCAATGAAAACAGATATCCACCTACCTCTACATCTTCTTGCTTCTGGCCATCTGCTTCAAAAATTGACCTTTGCACATTTCTACGTGTTTCTGTGTTTGTGTTTTTAAGAGGCAGGGAAAGAGTCTATTTCTTTGCCAACAAGCATTCTGTTGATCACTCAAGTGGGAATCACAAGGTTATGAGCACTTAAATCCTATATATGTCAAGTGCTTTTCTGTAAATAAAGAAACAAATAGAAATTCAGACATCACTTGGCAAAGCATGAGTTTGGAAATTTGAAGATCTACAAGGAGAATTTAGGATACCCCATAAAAAGAAATGAAAGAATAACAAGGTAGTAGGAAGGATATAAACAGTCAGAACATGGACATAAGAGCCCCTCTTTGAAGGAGACAAATGTTTAGAAATATGAAATATGAATAAAATGAAAATGCATAGAAAAAAAGTTATTGAGTTCTGCATATCAATCAGCAATGGATAATAGCCATTAGCTTATGAATTTGAACAGGAAGATACTTGCAAGACCTAACTCATTAAAGGAATTGTTGGGAAAAAAAGGCAAAGGAGAGGTAGCAGAGGAGGAAGAAAAACAACAGTAATATGTTACAAAGAAGGCAGATATATGGTGAATAATGGGGAGAAAAGAAGAAAGGAAATAGAAAAATTATAGAGTTTCATTTTCAAATAGTATAATCATGAATGGAGTCATTCCCCCATATTCTGCACATATTTACAGTTTCTTTTCTTTTTGAGGACATGCAAGAAAAGAAACAATGCTTGGAAACTAATCAAGGAGAGAAGCAACTTGGAATTAAGGAGAAACTTCCTAACAGTAACAATAACACCAACACCACCAACAATAACCAAAAGAGTGGAGCAGCTTGCATTCAGAAGTTCTGGTTCACTGGAGGTTTTAAGAAGACACTGGACAGCCATCTGTCTGAAATGGTATCAGTTCTCCTACTTAAGCTGGGTGTTGGACTAGCAGACCTCCAAGGTCCCTTCCAACTCCATTATTCTGTGTTCTATCCCACTCTATACATTACAGTAAAACCCAAGCAGCAAAAGCCCAGCTGACATAAATACATCCATTTATCAGGGCTCAACAGGATCTTTGAATTCCAAGAATGATCAATTACAAGTAGTCCTTGACTTATAACCATTCATTTAGTACAAGTAACCATTTTAAGTGGCCATTTCCTCTAAACTGACCATAAAATAAGCCAGAAGATCAATTTTCATCAACATAATTGCTGTTGTATCCATGTCCAAATGTTCATAAAAACAATTATTCAAATGCATTAAAAAGGTAAAGTCTCTTTCAAAATATTTTTTTTATTATTATGGTTGATTGTACAATCAGCCAGATGTTCAGACTAGAATTTTTAACTCCCTATTGAGTCTTTCCTAAGGACCTGGGATAAGCAAGTGTGGATTTTTGTTAAAAGGTATTGTTGCAGGATGTAAGCTGTTCCGACTAAAACTATCTTTTGCAATTGACTGATGGTGATTTTGTCAATGATGATGGTTTTCAAGTTGTGCTCCAATTATTTGGGATTGCACCCAAGACACCTATTACTATTAGTACTACCTTTGCTTTCTGTTATTTCTGATTCTGGAGTTGTTCTTTCCAGAACTGGTGCATCATGATGATGATGATGATGATGATGATGATGATGATGATGATGATGAT
>BLBF01000058.1:23879705-23895407 GCA_015471245.1 Laticauda colubrina
CTGCTGGTGGTTACTCTGCTGGCGCTGCTCCTGGTGCTGGTGCTTCTACTGGTGCTCACTCTGCTGGCGCTGCTCCTGGTGCTGGTGCTTCTGCTGGTGCTTACTCTGCTGGGGCTGCTCCTGGTCCTGCTGGTGCTCCTGGTGCTCCTGGTCCTGCTAGTGCTGCTGGTGCTCCTGGTCCTGCTGGTGCTCCTGGTCCTGCTGGTCCTGCTGGTGCTGCTGGTGCTTACTCTGCTGCTGCTGATCCTGGTCCTGCTGGTGCTGCTGATGCTTACTCTGCTGCTGCTGATCCTGGTCCTGCTTTTGCTGCTACTGTTGTTGCTGCTGCTGCTGCTGCTGGTGGTGTGGTGGAGCAGCCCCTAGAACCTCGAAACCCCTCTGATGAGGGCCCAGATGGCCCTGCCAGAGAGAGGAAGAGGCATACGTGTGAACGGGAGAAGAGGCAATACTCCATCGAAGAGGAACATGAGGATGAAGTGCTGGAATGGCTGAGGGAGAACGAGTATCTATGGCGGAAGGGACACAGGCTCTATCGAGACACCAAAAGGAAGCATGCTGCTTGGAGAGAGAAGGCGGAGAGCCTGGACAACACTTCAGAGGTCCTTCTCGGCTGGTGGAAGCACCTGGTACGGGAAGCTGCACCTCAAGAAATCTGGCCAGGCCACGGTCAAGCTGATGGACTGGGAGACCTACGTGATGGCCAAGTGCAGCTTCTTGGAGGGTGAGATCCACCACCGAGGAGCAGCCCCTCTGACAACCCTCTCTCTCAGGCAGCCCACAGAGAGCCAGTCCTCTTCTGGCCAAGAGTCAGCTCCTGTGTCCAGGCAGGTATCTGTGGAGCGTCCCACAATGGAGACCCCCCCAACAGCTGCACTCCCCGTGGCGGAGCGCGTGGAGGACCCCCTGACGCAGTGGGAGCAAGGAGAGGGCACTTCCACCAGAGACCAACCCACATCCACCCCAGCTCCACCTCCACAGAAAGCAGGCAGAGAGCCAGACCGGAGGGGCAGAGCCACACTGTCCTGCTGGAGATCAGGGACACCATCAAAAGCAGCGTAGATCTCCTCTCTCAGCTGGTACACACCGACATACCATCCTCAAACCGCAAGCCCTTCCTCACCTAGGTCAACCAGACCCTCATGGACATGTCCGAATCACAGTACCAGGTGATCAAGGACAGGATCACCGGTCTTCTTCACAACCCTCCAGGCCCAAATGAACCTGCTCTGACCCAGTCCAGGTCTGCTCCTCCACCCCAGGTGATGTCACAGCCCTTCCAAGGCTTTCCATAGGCCCTCACCAACCAAGGCTACGGCTACCAGGAGTTCCAGCAGCACAGGCAGCCCTTCCCAGTCCAGGCACAGGTTCATCGTACACCACCGGTGCCACCGATGCCACCGACACCACAGATGCCACCGACACCACAGATGCCACCCACACCACAGATGCCACCCACGCCACAGATGCCACCCACACCACAGATGCCACCCATGCCACAGATGCCACCCACGCCTCGCCTTGCTCACCTGTAGACCAGACAGCTCTACTACACTCCTCCTTCCTCCAGCCCACAGCCAAGCCCGGCCTCAGAACATCTGTCATCGGTCTTGGGACTGACACCCCATGTCCTGGAGGAAGGGGCTCTCAACGTCACAGGACTGAGCCAACTCTCTGAGAGCTTCCTCCACACACCATCCCCTGTTGTCCTCTCGGGGCCAGGCACCCCAATGGCGCCTCAGACCAGCACTCCAGCAGCAGCCACCTCCACAGCACCTGGACCCTTCACCCCTGAGATGATGGGCACGCCTCAGAGTGACTGAGAAGAGTGCCAGAGACTGGGTTGCTACCTGTTGACTTTATCTTTGCTTGGGACACTTTACTTGGGTCATTTTCTTTTACAGTTTGTTATTAATAAAGATTATCTTTGCTTCACACACTTGCTTCAGTTCTTTTAGTCAATAAAGTCTTGGCGGAAACTTTTACAAATGGTTTAAGCCTTTGCATGCTTGTGGGATGGGTAAGGATAGCAGTGGGATGGGCAGGGATACCTGTGGGATGGGTAATAGCTGTGGGATGGGCAGGGATACCTGTGGGATGGGCAGGGATACCTGTTGGATGGATAATAGCTGTGGGATGGGTTAAGATAGCAGTGGGATGGGCAGGGATACCTGTGAGATGGGTAATAGATAAGCCTCCAGTGCAAGCATAGTGGGACTTTATGGTCCACCCTTCCAGGTGCCACACCTATGGCCCTTTATTATCAATAACAATGTTATCATTGATCCACACATTTCAACATAAACACAACTCTTTATTTTTTTTTTATTTTTTTTTTAAAGTTTTTATTAATTTTCTACAAACAAACAAACATACAAAACATTAAAAACATCTACTCTCATATATACTTCCGGTGTATCGGTTGGTTCATCAGTTTTGTGCATTCATTTTATAGTGTCAATTACAATTATATTGCATAACCACTCATATTGTCAATCCATATTCTAATATTACTAAAGAAAAAAATAAAAAAATTTTTTTTTTCTGACTATACTTTTAATCATTCATGCTTTGCGAGATAACAATACTTCAAACAATTTGTCGTATAATCATAACAAATCAATCCTAAAAAACTCTTCATATATATAATATTAATGCTCTATTATTGTATTTTATCATCTAACCATTGATAAAAAAAACCCCAAATTGCATAAAATTGTTTATCTTCTTGTTCTCTAATTTCAAATGTCAATCTACTCATCTCAGCACATTCCAATATTTTCTTAATAATTTCTTCCTGTAATGGTATTTTCTCATTCTTCCAGTTTTTAGCAAATACAATCCTAGCCGCCGTTAATACATTTACAATCAAATATTTCAAGTCTTTATTATATATATCAGGTAAAATTCCCAATAAAAAGATCTCTGGCTTCAAGTCTATGTGTTTCTTTGTCATTTTTTCCAACCACATGTGAATTTTAGTCCAATATTTTCTAGCATTCTCACAAGTCCACCACATATGATAGTATGAGCCAGGTATCTGATGACATTTCCAACATTTTTCAGATTTATTCTTGAACATTCTTGCTATTCTTGTCGGGGGAAGGTGCCACCTGTAAAACATCTTATACAAGTTTTCTTTATATGCTATTGACATTGTCATTTTATAATTTTGAGACCACAATTTTTGCCATTGCTCTAAATCAATTCCATATCCAAAGTTCTTCCCCCATGCAATCATAGTTTCTTTAACTTGTTCTTCCTCTAGCTTAATTCCCAATAAATAACCATATAACTTTTTAATCACTTTCTCATCAGTACCCATCAATATCTTATCTAAATCAGTCTGTTTATCATAGAATCCTTCCGTTTTAAAATCTTCAAGATATCTTGAGTGTATTTGCGCATATGAAAACCAATTCATCCTTATACCTTGTTCCTCTAAATTTTGGATCGTTTTAAGTCCACCCTTTTCATCCAACAGTTCCCCATATCTAACTGTTTGTTCCTTTTTATAAATCATAGGGTAGGAAAATGCTTCAATAGTCGATAACCAAATTGGAATTTTCAAATAACATTGTTTTTTTATCTTCTCCCAATTTAACCACAAAGACTCCCGTATATAATGTCTTCTGAAATACCCCTGTGTTTTAGTTCCCTTGTACCATAAAAAAGCATGCCAGCCCAACAGTAAATCATGTCCTTCTAATGTCAACAATCTATGTTTTCTTAATGTTATCCATTCTTTGACCCACATCAAACTTGCAGCTTGATAATACAATTCCCAATTAGGCAGGCCAAAACCTCCTCTATTTCTAGCATCTTGCAAAAGTTTTAACTTTATTCTCGCTTTTTTACCTTGCCATATAAACTTCAACATAGTTTTATTTAAATCTTCAAAATAGTCTTTTCCAAGTCTAATTGGTATTGTTTGAAAGAGAAATAAAATTCTAGGTAAAATATTCATCTTAATTGTTGAAATTCTCCCTATTAATGACAATTGTAAATTTTCCCATTTCTTCAAATCTGTAATTATCTGTTGTTTAAGTTTAATATAATTATTCTCTTTTAATGTGCTACATCTTGCTGTCAAATATATCCCCAGATACTTAACCTTGTTTGTAATTTGAATTTTCAAAAGATCTGTCAGTTCTTCTCTTTGTCTCAACAACATATTTTTTGTCAAAATCTTTGTTTTATCTTTATTTATTTTCAAGCCAGCCATCTCACCATATGTCTCTACCTTTTCCAATAATTTTGGAGCGGTTTCTAACGGGTCTTCCAGAATAAAAGCTAAATCATCAGCAAAAGCTTGTAGTTTAAATTCTTCCTTTTTAATTTTCATTCCTTTTATATTTTTGTCATCTCTAATATTTCTATTCAACACTTCCAAAGTTAATACGAATAACAAAGGAGATAGGGGACATCCTTGTCTTGTACCTCTTCTTATATTAATAAGATCTGTAAATTCTCCCTCCATCATTACCTTTGCTGTCTGTTTATTATATATGGCTTCTATTGCTTGAATAAATTTTCTGGCAAAGCCCATCTGTTCCAATAATAATAACATAAATCTCCAGTTCACGTTGTCAAATGCTTTTTGAGCATCTAGGAATATCAAAGCCATTTGTTTTTCAGGATGAGCCTCATAATATTCCAAGGTATCCAAAATTACTCTCATGTTGTCTCTAATTTGTCTCTTTGGTAGAAATCCATTTTGATCTGGATGGATAAAATTATTTAAATATTTTTTCAGTCTTTCTGCTAAGATTGAAGCAAAGATTTTATAATCTGCATTCAATAAGGAAATAGGTCTATAGTTCTTAATTTGCAACGGGTCAGCCTCTTCCTTTAAAATAAGTGTAATATAAGCCTCTGACCATGTTTTGGGTGTCATCTTTTTTAACATAACTTCATTCATAATTTCTAACAATGGAGTGTTCAATGATTCTTGAAATTTTTTATAGAATTCTGCCGGAAGTCCATCTGGACCTGGTGCTTTCCCATTATTTTGTCTTTTAAATGCTTCATTTAGTTCCATCATTGTTATATTGCTTTCTAACATTTCTTCAGTCTCTTTAGGTATCTTCGGTAAGTTAGCATTCTGTAAATACTGTTTAATTTTTTTCTCATCAATATTCTCTTGTTTATATAGTTGTCCATAATAATCTCGAATAATTTCCTTTTTCTCCTTATTACCACAACAAACTTGACCTTGATCATTTATTAGTTTCAATATTTTTCTTGATTCCTTCTCCTTTCTCAGTTTATATGCTAACCATCTACCTGGTTTATTTGCATCTTCAAAATAATTCTGTTTAGAATTTCTAATTTTCTGTGCCAGTTCTTCTTTCTCTATTAATTCCATTTTATGCTTAATTACATCCAGTTTCAATTTAATATCTTTTTTCTGTGGTATTTTCTGTAATTCTTTTTCAAGTCTTATATATTCATCTTCCAAGGCCTTAGAGGTTTGTCTTTTCCTAATATTCTTTTTTCTTGTATAGTCTATTATCAAACCTCTTACATATGCCTTCATTGTATCCCAAACATTCTGTATTGAGGTATCTTCTTTTTTATTTTCTTTAAAAAAAAAGACTAATTCCTTCTCCATCCATTGTATAAAATCTTTCTCCTTTAAAATGGTATTGTTTAATGTCCATCTCGATCTTTTTTTTTGTCCCTTCCATTTAATTGTCATTGGACTATGATCTGCCCAAGTACTTATTTCAATATTTGTTTCTTGAATAGTAGATATTAATTCTGTTGAGATCCAAATCATATCTAACCTGGACCATGATAAATGTCTATTAGAATAAAAAGTATATTGTTTAGTTTTAACATTTCTTTCCCTCCAAATATCTTTTAAGGTTAATTCATCTGTCATTTTAAAAAAAGATTTAGGGAGAATCTTTCTATTTTGTTTTGTTGTTGTTGTTATATAGTCCAATTTATTGTCCACAATTCCATTAAAGTCTCCCATCATGATTATGTTAACATAGTCCAGTCTAATTATTTCCATATGTAGTTTTTTATAAAACTCTTCTTGTTTATCATTCGGAGCATAAATTGCAATCAAGAGTATTTTTTTATTATTATCCATTATTTCCACCATTAATACTCTTCCATCTTCATCCGTGTAGATCAGTTTTGCTGGAATATCTTCTTTAATATAGAGAACCACTCCTCTTTTCTTACATTGAATCAAAGAAGTAAATATTTTCCCTAATTTTGGCTGTACTAACAAATGCTCATGTTGCTTTTTAATATGAACTTCTTGTAAGCAAATTATATCAAATTTTAATTTCTCTAATTTGTGAAAAGTTTTCCTTCTTTTAACAGCTGAGTTAAGTCCATTTATATTCATTGTAATCAGTTTTTTTTCTTCCATGATTATGCTTTATATTTAGGTCTAACAACTCTCGTAGCTCTCACTTCACGTTGTTCTTTACTGTCTACCTGTCCACCTACAACTCCTTTCTCTTTTTCAGTCTCCAGTTGTTCCTCCAGAAGCTCAATTAATGAGATCTCTTTCTCTGCCTCCTCTTTTTTTCTTCCAAAAAATTCTGCATAAAAAAATTCTGCTTTTTCAATCGAGTCAATTCTATGTCTCTGCTCTTGCCACGTAAAAATTAGTCCTTCTGGTATCAGCCATCTGTAGTTCACTTCATTTTCCAGTAGCATTTTGGTCAAAAATCGATATTTTCTTCTCATCTCTCTCACTCTTCTAGGTATTTGTTTTAAAACTACAATCTCTTTGTTTTTATATTTCAATGCTTTTTCTCTTGCCACTTGTAATATTTGTGTTCTGATGGATTTTTTAGTAAATCTAATATGTACTTCCTTTGGTAGTTTATTTCTCATCGCATATCTTGTATAAACTCGGTATATCTCATCTACTCCGTCCATCATTTTTTCCTCAGTAATTTCCAGAAGATCTGCCAATATTTCTATCATTATCACAGCCAAGTTTTCTCCTTTTTCCTCTTCTATATTTTGAAATCTAAGATAAAATTCTGATCTTTCCATCTCCCACCTCAACATCCCATTTTTTTCTTGTTCTATCACTGTTAATCTAGTGTCAATATTTCCAATCTTCTCCTCTCTTTGTTTTCCTTCTTCCTCAATTTTTTGGAATCTCTCCTCATATTTTCCCATCATTTGTTTAAAATTTTCATCAGATTTCTCTATTTTTTTGTCCATGGTATCTATTTTTATCTTAATATCTTGAATTCCTTGCATAATCATCTGTAAATTTACTTTTTCTTGTTCCTTATCTTGCTTCAACATTGTCTGAATTGAAAGTTGTCCTTCAAGTGGTGGGGAAGCAGAGGTAGAAGCAAAAACGCCGAATGATTTTGGCTTCCTGCTCATTTTAATATTTCCAAGTCTTCAAGCTCTCTTTGACTTTAAATCCAGCTGGTATAGTAACCAAATATAGTCCAAAAAATCAAAAAGAAAAAGAAAAAATCCAATATTAAAAAGCCCAAAGCCAAATAAGAAAAAAGAAAAAAGGAAAAAGAAAGGTCTTCAGGTTCTTCTAGACCCTAATCCAATTAAAATAGATGGAAGAAGCAAAGAAGGAGAAGAAAAAAGAAAAAACTCTGAGGCTTTCCCTTTGAAATAAAAAGCAAAAATGCTAGAGTTAAAATTAACCAAAAAGGCTGGCGAGTAGGTGTTTCAAAAGTATATATATATATATATATATACACTGTACACTGCACTTTATTTCTTTATCCAAGGCTCTTATTATGACTGTCTTCTCCAGCAGCTTCAAAGCCAAACCTCAAATGTTGAGATATTGATAAGAGTCCAAGAGAGCACCTGTAATAATATTTTACTGTATTCTCCCTCTATCTTATCACATTAAAATGTCCTTGAAAAGAAGTGCTTTTCTCCCCAATTCAAATAAAATATTTTCAAGCCTCTAGTTGGCAGTGTTACAGCATCTCTAAATACTCTTTCCCCCCCCAGCCAGAAGAAAAAATGTTTATAAAAAACTCAAACAAAAGAAAAAGATAGTCAAAGGGAGCCTCTATCCTAAAAAGAAAGTTAAAAAGATAGAAAATAAAAATCAAGTGAAAAATAAAAATATATATAAGAGAAAATTCAATCCGGTTATCTACAAAGTCACCTTAAAGTCCTCAAAGAAAATAAGAAAAAAATAATAATCCAAGTCTCAATTTGACATCACTTAAACGCCGCTCAACCCAGGTTCAGTCAAAAGAAAAATAAAGCCACAGATTTCTTCTTTGTTCAGGATGTCCTTTCAAGTCTTAATCAATTTATAATGCAAAAGAATTTCTCACCCAACCGATACACACTCATTTAAATCCCTTTCTTTCCGGAGTTGTCCCGACTTCAGCAGCTTTAGAGGCTGCCTTTCTGCTTCCAGCAAAAGGGCTTCTCCCGGATCAAACCAGAGATTTTGCGATGTCTCTGGGATCCTGGGACTATGCCCTTCACAATCCCCGTCTCTACGGGACGGTTTAGGTCCGTTAGAACCGACCAGAGGCAAAAATATCAGCTGAGATCTCAGAGCCCCGAGATCGCAGCTGTAACACCGAGACGTAGCTCCGCCTTCCTCCCAACTCTTTATTAAATGCCCTGTTCATTGTAGGGCCACTCAACATACATGGCACAATCTCATCAGTGTGATGAGACAGGCTGAAGGAAGCATCCATGAAGCATCTACCATCCTGTCTTGCCACTCCAGTGCTCCAGCTGGGTAGTTGCACCAGTGATTCAGGAGGTTGCACTGCTTCTTCCCTTCATGTGAAGCTCTGTTGGAGCCTTGCACATCCATAGTATCTATCAGGTTTCGCCCTTGCCTCCATTCACCCATTCCCTTGTTGGTGGTCCACAAGCCTGTTCTGCAACACTGGGTAGCGGGTGCGCATGAGATTGTGCAGGATGCAGCAAGCTTCCACAATGTTCCTTACGGTCTGTGGGCAATGCTGCTTGGTGGTGAGAAGTACCTGGAATCTGTTGGCCAGGATGCCAAAGGCGTTCTCCACCACCCGCCTTGCCCTGGACAGCCTGTAGTTGAAGATCCTCTCTTCACGGGGGAGGAGTCTGGAAGTGTAGGGCTTCATGAGGTAGGTTCTGAGGGAGAAGGCGTCATCCCCCACGATGAAGTAGGGCACATCTTGTGTGTCGTTGGGCAGGGGTCTGGATCTGGGAAGCCCATGATGAGGTTGCGTTTCAGCCCCTCCTTGAGGTGACTGGCATTGTATACCTGGGCATCTGAAGCTGACCCATTGCCTGAAGCATCGATGTACATGAACTTGTAGTCAGCATCAACCATGGCGAAGAGGATGATGCTGAAGAAGCCCTTGTAGTTGAAATAAGTGGACCTTGACTTGGCTGGAGCTTTGCAGGCCACGTGCTTTCCATCTATGGCTCCAACGGTGTGGGGGAAGTTCCATTTCTGATACCACTGCTCTGCAACTTTCTTCCAGCCTTCTTCAGTGGAGGGGCACTGGAGGAGCTCCTCCAGGTATTCTTCGATGATGGCCTGCACCACTCCTCTGACCACAATGCTGATGGTGTTGTGTGGCACCCTCCAGCCCTACTGCATGCTCCTGTATGTGGTCCCGGAGGCCAGGTGGCACAGAGTCAGTGCCACCTTGAGTCCAGGGTCCAGGCTGGGCTGGAAGTTGGTACTCTGCTTGGTCAACCTGGGTCTCAGCCGCTCCACAACTTTGTCAAACATGGCTGGCGGCACCCTCATGAAGTTCTGGAATGCACGAGGGTCTTCGTTCCTCAGCTCCACCATCAGCTTGTTATACAGTCCGTACTCTGCTCTTCTGGTGATCCATCTTCGGACCCAGACACTTCTTGGCCGCCTCCTTTTCTTCGCATAGAACAGGTGAAAGAGCCTGTAGATGGCTTCGCACTGTTGTAGAACGATGGTGGCTACCAAAAGGAGTGTGTGATGATTCATGGTGGAGATGACTGGATGCTGTGGAAGAGCAAGAGCAAGATGAAGGCTGAAGAGGTCTGCACCAGGGCTGCTGGATTGAAAGTGAGATCCAGGTGATTGCTCCCCCTTTTTATAGGAAATATAGGTTTTCTGCTAGGTGTCCTTTTGCATCCTCTAGGCATCCTGCAGACATCCTAAATTTCCGAGATATGTCCCCTATATGAACGTTTTTTCCGTTTTAATGCTTTGTATGCGAGCTGCATCTGCTTTCATCCTTTCTCTGTCCGTGCTACTAACGCATTGTGTCCGTTCCACGTCCATTTCGCTTCCTCCCTGTGTCCGTTTTCCACTGGAGCGGATGCGAGTTGCGCGTATGCGCAGTGGATGCCTAGCGGATATAGCGGACGCGTAACGGATGACGACAGACGTATAACAGATGTTCCCCGTATGCATTGCGGATGTCTAACGGACACGTTGGATACATTTTCCGCTCAAAAAGTTTTGTGCAGCTCAAAACTTTTTGAGCAGATGAAATGTCAGTAGACGGATGCTGGACGGATACAGAGGATGAAAAACGGGCACAGTGAGTACAGAACGGAAGCATCACGTTAACCAACGGATGACAAGTGTTTCTCTCCGTTTTACATCCTCTTTCCATCCATTGGTGCTGTGTGACAGGGGCTTTACTTTGCATGTTTGCCTTTTTGATTCAAAGTTGCAATTTTATTTGGGGTTCTTTTTTGTCTCCAGAAGGAAAGGCAAGGGAGAAAGAAGAGGGGGGAAAATCTTCCCTAAAGCTGACAGCTTAACAAATTGAAAGTCAGAGAACTGACTGAGCAGACCTAATTCAAATTAGTTTCTGTCCATTTATTTTTTCCAGTTCCAACACATGACTCTATTTTGAGTCCTCAAAAGTTTCTTCCTCTTCTTTTTCTTGCAAATCACTAAACTATTTTCCTCCAAAACTAAAGGAAGTTTTCTGAAACAGATGCACAAATTTCCTTGTAAGAAATTGTTTCAGTGTGACATTCTTCATCAATGCATGTCCCTACCTCTTTTAGAACTTAGCACTGTTCTCACTTCAGGTTTTGCAGCTGCCCAAAGTAAAAGACAAAACAGACTAAAATCCACTCCTCCCAAAATAGCATTTATCCCCTTTGTGAATATAATGGTCAACCAGCGATGATTTTTGAAGGGAAGGACCAGAAATTGAGTCTGGAAGGTATACCTGAATCGACTCACACATATGCTGAGTGATCCATACATGATGCTCTGAATTAACTTCTCCCTTTCTTATAAAGGTAGTCCTAGACTTACAACCATTTGTTTAGTGATTGAAGTTACAATGACATTGAAAAAAAGTATGACCGTTTTTCATGCTTATGACTGTAGCAGCATCCCCATGGTCATGTGATCAAAATTCAGATGTTTGGCAACTGGCTCATATTTATGATGGTTGCAGTATCCCAGGTTCATATGATCCCCTATTGCAATCTTCTGAAAAGCAAAATCAATGGAGAAGCCAGATTCACTTAATAACTATGTCACTAATTTTACAAGTGTAATGATTCACTTAACAACTGTGGCAAAACGGGCCACTTAACATCTGTCTTGTTTAGCAACTGAAATTTTGGGCTCAATGGTGGTCATACATCAAGGTCATACATGTAATTGTTCTGGCCATTTTAAGGAAGAGAGATAATTCTTACTACAGAAGATCTTCAGAAATATTTTAAAGCACTTGAAAACTATTGTAAAATCATGATGGCTATAAGGAAACATTGGACATGTCCAAGATTATAGATTATTTCCCAGATTATAAAGCAAATAGCCATATATTTTTCAGTTTTACTAGGTAGTCCTTACAACTGAATCAGAATTTCCATTGTTAAGCAAGGTAGTTGTTAAGCGAGTTGCACCTGATTTATAACCTTTTTTGCAAATGTTCTTAAATGAATCACATAATTGTTAAGCAAATCCACCTTCTACCATTGACTTTACTTATTGGAAGCCAGATGGGAAGGTTGCAAAAGACAATCATGTGGATCTGAGAAACAGCAACCATTATAAATACCTGCTGGTTTCCAGGTGCCTGCATTTTAAACAAATAAATGCAGGACTGTAAGTCTGAGGACCAGTCATAAGTCACTTTTTTCAGTGTCATTGTAACTTTGAATGGCTATAAATCGAGGACTACTTGCATCTTTGTTGTTGGTTACAGAAGATGAAAAGGGGAAGAATGGAACTGGTGAGGTGAAAATCTCTGACTTTCACTCCAGTGAAAGTACCAATAAATACAGGACAGATGGAGGTACCCATCAGGGCTAGGAAATTTGCTCTTTTGTAGCATTGCCTTGAAAAATGGGGAGGAGGAGGAGGAGGAGGAGGAGGAGGAGGAGGAGGAGGAGGAGGAGGAGGAGGAGGAGGAGAAAAAAACCCCGAGTGTTTAAAGTTGAGGGCTAACATATATCAAGGGTAGGTTGTTAGAGAACCTCTCGGTATGTGCCACTTCTTCAATCTCCGAGATCAATCTACTTACCTAATCATTTCTGCTAGAAAATGTGGTAATGGCAAAAGAGTTTAATAGCCAGACCTGATATCAAGCTGTAGCAGAACAAATGCAAACTGTCCAAATGTCTGGTTTGAGAGATGCTCTGCACAGCCTGGACCAATGTCTTTTGCCACCTGACTCTGGTTGCTAGGCAACACTCCTTGTAGAGGATAGCTAATCTCATCAATGAGTATTCCTGGATTTTAGAAGAGTAGCTAACTGTGCCGATACCAAGCCACAATATTATTATCTGGACATTTTCTCTCTTGCATCAGCCCAAGATTTGTTTTTAAATAAAGCCATCATGGTTTCTACCTGTCTAAGGTAACATAAAAGTTCATTATAAATTCAACAAGTGAATGTTGTCGCAGCCTGGTCATCTCCTACACCAACATGGGATATGATTGAATGTTCTGTTTTGAAATAGTCTTGCATAATCTTTCTCCAACATCAAATAGCCTTCCTAATTCTAGTCTTTCTATTCAGTCGCAGACGAAGACATCAGAAGGAGCATTATGGATCCTTTTCAGATGTAGAAGTCAAAGAGCCAAAGATGAACATTGCCATTTTGCAATCGTAGGGGAAAATCAAAAATACCCTCAAGGAGGATCTGCAAGTATGTGTGGATGAGAAAATGATGTTTATAGTTCAGTTTTATAAGATAGGATTTTGAGACATATTTGAACTGTTCTCAACCAGTTTCTGGCTTAAAAGAGTTTCCATTGTCAGGCCCACAAAATCGGGAAGTCCAGGCAAGTTCAAAAGAATATAGGTTTATTTATGCTAATGCTGTCTATAAGAATCTGAACTACTAATGGTCAAAGCAAATTGGGGGCAAATAAGAGTCCATGGAATTCCAGGTGGTCTGGACTTAGATCTCTTGTGGGCATGAAGGGACTCAAGACTGACAACGCATTTGACCACTCCCGCAGGCTCAGCCTGGTCATCTCCTACATCCATAGTCTTAGAATTTCCAATCCTGCAATTGTTGTATGACTTGTTTATTTATTTTTATTTATTTTATTTGTCAAACACTTACAATATAATAGAAATAAGAATAAACATAAGTTCAAATACCTGAAATAGGTACTAATAACTGGGGACAATAGGACAGGGACGGTAGGCACGATTGTGCGCTTATGCACACCTCTTACAGATCTCTTAGGAATGGGGTGAAGTCAATAGAGGTTAGTTTGAGGGTGAAGGAGTGGGGGTTTGAGCAGGTGACAACAAAGTCAGGTAGGGAGTTCTAGACATTGACCACTCTGTTCTGAAATCGTACTTCCTGCAATCAAGTTTGGAGTGGTTTATATTAGGTTTATATCTATTGTGTGCTCTTGTGTTGTTGTGGTTAAAGCTGAAAGAGTCATGAACTGGTAAGACATTATAACAGATAACTTTACTATGCTTAAGTCCAATCTTAGCTGGTGTAGTTCAAGGTTATCAACACTTGGAATCTCAAGTCTGGTGGTATAGGGTATTCTGTTGCAAACAGAGGAGTATAGTACTCTTGTAAATACTTTTGGACTCGGTCAATTGTATTAATGTCTGATATACAGCGTGGATTCCAAACAGCGGAGCTGTATTCAAGTATTGGTCTAGCAAAGGTTTTGTATGCCCTGGTTTGCAAATAAGTATTACTAGAAGAGAAGCTTCGTAAGATTAGATTTACAACTCTTAAAGCCTTTTTGCCAATGCTGTTGCAGTGAGCTCTGGTGCTTAGATCATTCTATATGAGTACTCCAAGGTCCCTGACAGAGTGAGGGTCATCGACGAGGTCATATCTGCCTAGCTTGCATTTGGTATACTGAGTGGTGTTGAATAGTTTCACATCATCAGCGATGAGGACACGGTTGCTTATAAGGTGATCACAAAGGTAATTTATATAGGGTATAAAGAGTGTGAGTCCTAGAACATTCCCTTGGGAGACACCACTGTTAACTGGTGCAGGGTTTGATCGGGCGTTTCCTATATTTCTATATACTTGTAAACTGCCCAAAATTGTTTTGTACAGCAAGATGGGTGGCATATAAAATTAATAAATAAATACAACAAGGTTTTATGGATTTTTTTTTATAGATAAGAGATTTGGGAAGAAGAGATCATTTGTTGCATTTAAGAGAAGATGATACATTACTAAAATTGTTAATACTTAATAAAATGTATATAAAAAATTACAATTGTTTACACTTGTGATGAATTTATATATTTTCTTTTTCTTTAATATGATCTCATTTTTCTTTTTCTCTAATTGTTCCTTTTTTCTTTCATTTTGCACATCTGTTCTTTATTCTATCTTTTTCATTTTGCATTAGTTTTTACTCTTATAAGTGTAATCTTTAATAAAAATTGTTATAAAAATAAGAAAACATTCAAAGCGTTCTTCTCTTCTCTTCTCTGACTTCAGTCAGCTGCCTCCTTCCATCTCTCAATGGTGTCTCTAACCTGAAAAATGGGGCTCAGTGTTGGGTGTCTTGGGAATGCTAACTGTGAGTTACATACACCAGGTCGCTATAAAGCTAAATAAAACTCTAGAGGCACAAGTTCAGAGCCAAGAGAGAGTTTGGAGCAAGAGATTGTGGCCACCCTGGTAAGCAGTTCAAAGGTCTCAGCCTGAGTGCTGAGGAACTGGCCCTGATTCTCAAGTCTCTTTCCTATAGTTAAGGCTTGATTCCTAAACAACCTTCCTCATAAGACCATAAATAAAAGATACATGAGAAATTAAACTGGAGGAGAAAGCTATCCTGAAAGCTATCCTAGCCAAACATGCCTTGCTGGTTTTCCAAAATGTTTGTGGGAGTTAGTCCTTTTTCATATGTCAGTGTAAAATCGTGAAATGTAAAACAGGTAATGATAGCTAACTTAGAAGTCTTCTTTTTTACCACTAGATAGCAAAATTCAATCGAAGTTGTTCATGACTATCTTTTTTAAGTACTGTGAGATAAATCTAGAAGGAAAGTGACATCTAAAATAAATGCATGTAACTATGACAAAGTTAGGAAGAACAACAAGAAAACAAACACATTCTGGTGGTTTTCTTCTGTTTGGGAGGTTGGGAATATTGCCAAGAAGACAAGAAGGAGAGAAGAAGGAGATTTGAAACCCAGAGAGCGAGAGAGAGAAAGAGAGGAAAGGAAAAATGAATAAATGAATGTGGAAAGAAAGAAAAAGGGAAGAAGGATGGAAGGAAGGAAGGAAGGAAGGAAGGAAGGAAGGAAGGAAGGAAGGA
>BLBF01000058.1:23895417-23909587 GCA_015471245.1 Laticauda colubrina
AAATCTGTAATGGTCGAAAGTCAAGGTTGACACAAGGACTCCCGTTTCTTGTATGTTTGCATTTGAACTTCCTGGTAGCATCAACTTGGCCACAATGGCTTAACATGCTGAGCAAGAGAGAACCTTGGTTGAGAAAGTGCCCACAACTCTCCTTTTCTGATGATTTGAGTTGGCTTGATGAATGTGGAAAGACCAAGAATTGGATTATGTTTGTGCTCATTGAAGCAGTTTTGGTCCAATTATTGCAAGAAACTTTCAATCCAGGAAAAAAAAATACGCATAAAGCAAGAGGTGGGCAATGAATTTGCTGGGTGGGAATAAAAAAAAAAGGGGTGTCCCTGCCTGCTGGAATTAGGTTGCCCCCAAGATCCGCATGGCTCCTATCCCATAGGTGTGTCGGAGGCCCTCAAAGCCCAGGTTGAAGCCCCCTCTAAGTCATTGTTGCCTAGTGTTGCCATCTTTTGTTTATCTTTGTCATTGTGGTTTTTTGCTATTTTTGTTTGTTTGTTTTGTGATTAAACTGGAATCACTGGGTGTTGAGCAATGTGCAAATTTAATAAAGAGGAAAAGTGAGGGAGAGAGGGAAAAGAGAGGGAGTGGGAGGGAGGAGGAGAAGGAAGAGGAAAGGGGGAAAGGAGAGGGGAGAGGGACAGAAAGAGGGGGAAGGAGAAGAGAAGGAGAAGGGAGAGGAAGAAGGAAGGGGAGAGGGAGAAGATAAGCAGATGGGGAAAGGAGAAAGAGGGGGGGAAGGAGAGGAAAAGGAGGAAGAAAGGGAGGAAAAAGAGAAAGGAGAAGGAGAGGGAGAAGGAAAGAAGGAAAAGAGGGGAGTTGAGGGGGAGAGGGAGAGGGAGAGGAGAAGGAAATAGGGGACAAAGAAATTATGTGATATTACCTACTATTATGGACAAAGTGCTCCAAAGACTAGACTTTCTTTACAGAATATATGGTTTTATTAGAGTTCTTTTTCATGATCTTATTTTTCCACTACATCCATTCATATTAGTTTCATAGTACAAAAATATGAAAGAATTCACATAAATTAATTTTAAAGCGATCCTCAGAACAGAAACTCTGCTGCTCTGACAGAAAATGAATTACCCAGAATAAAGTGGGAACAAGATGTTTGAGGTTAGAATTTCTAAAATTTAAGGAGGAAAAGCTAGACAAGTAGTGCTGAATGAGTGTTGGACATAGTGCTGTATCAGTAGTAGCTGTAGTGCGAAATCAATATTAGATGTAGTGATAATAATACTGTAATCAAGGACCTACCAAGGAGAAAACCACACTCCCACCAACACTGTCAAGGCAAGCTACAAGTAGTTCTCAACAACTGAGCCCAAAATTTATATTACTAAGTGAGAGATTTGTTAAGTGAGTTTTGCCCTAGTTTACAACCTTCTTGTCACATTTGTTAAGTGATTCGCTGAAGTTGTTAAATTAGTAACACGGTTGTTAACTGAATCTGGCTTCCCCCATTGACTTTGCTTGTCAGAAGGTTGCAAAAGATGATCATATGACCCTGGGACATTGCAGCTGTCATAAATATGAGTCAGTTGCCCAGTGTCTGAATTTTGATCACGTGACTGTGGAGATGCTGCAATGATTATGTGAAAAATGATCATGTCACTTTTCAGTTCTGTTGTAACTTTGAACAGTCATTAAACAAGTGGTGTTATATAAAGTGTATATAAACAGGGAGCAAACCCCACACTCCTTTGAAAGCCCAGGACCACGTGAAGTTCTAATTAAACTAATTTATTACTAATGCTTATGTTACAAGTTACTTCTTGTCCTGCCTTCAGATGCTTTGGAAACTAGATTGACACTCTCTCTGATGTGACAGCCCCTCAAATATTGAAAGGCAGCTATCATGACACACCTTGTTTTGTTTGGGAAAAACACGAGGTAGACCGGGTTCCAACAAATAAAAGTCTTTATTTACAGGAGTCAGTAAAACGGAACAGTTGGCCGACTTAGCGGCAGCCTTTTACACAGGCTAGCCTGCCGGCTTGTAACCAATGGCAGCTGATCGAATTTGCCTCCTTTTTTACTTTATTTGGATTGGTTCTTAGTGAACCAATCCAATGCTTACTTTAGTTGACCAATCAGATTTGCATGTTTTGGAGTAACCCAATTTGCATACAGAACACCCCTCCCTCCTTAGTTCAGTCCTACGTGGTGATGTAGTTGCGCAGGTAGGCGGGGCTTTTCCTGACTCGACTGGACCTGCGCAGTTCACTTTCGGCGGAGACTTCGACCTGTTCGGATGGGGCTGCTGTGTCGTCCGTCCTTCTCTCTGGAACCGTCTGGAAGGGTGAGTCAGCCATTCTGCCGCCTGAGTTTCTTAGGCCGGCGGTTTTGCCGCTCCCTCCCGTTTCCTCCGGGCAGGTCGAGCTGGCCTGGCTGTCCCCTTCCGATGGGCTCTTCACGCAAGTCTCTTCAAACAGTGAGTCTTTTATTTGCTCTTTTTGTTTGTTAATCTCTTTGGGTTTTGTTTGTATCGGTTCTTTATTTGTTTCTCGCATTTCCCCCCCCCCCCCTTTGGTTTGTCCATCACCGGTTTTTTCCATGTATGGGTGTATGTCTGTATTTCGTTCTATGTTTCGGGAACGGAGCTGGTCTATGTGCCGCTTCCATTCCCTGCCGTCGTCAATTGTTAACCGGTAGGATTTGGGGCCTGCTTTTTGCGTTATTTGTCCTGATAGCCAAATAACAGGGTCCCCGGTGAAGTTTTTAGCGTAAACCAACTTGCCTACTTCAAATTTCCTAAATTGTGTGGAGGAGTCGGGGGGGTTTTCTGGCGTAAAATTTGGGTGCAGCCTATCAAGGTGTGATCTTAATTTCCTCCCCATGAGCAATTCTGCTGGGGACTTGTTGGTCGTGGTACTGGGCGTTATGTGTTGGAGAGTGAGCAATCGGTTTATTTTCTGTTGGACATCACCGGTGTCCATTCTTTCTAATCCCTCTTTGGTAAACTGGACCATTCTCTCAGCCCTGCCCTTTGCGGCCGGGTGAGCCGGCGTGGTTAGGGCATGTCTGATACCTGGGGAGGCTAGGTATTGTTCGAATTGTAGGCTGGTTAGCTGTGGCACATTATCTGATACAAGGACGTCCGGTAGACCATGGGTGGCAAAAAGGTTGTCTAGTTGTTTGATTACAGTTTCTGTTGTCGTTGATGGCATGATTTTTACTTCTAGCCAATTAGAATAGGCATCAACGACAATCAGGAATGTATGCCCCTTGGTAGGACCCGCGAAATCGATGTGGATTCTTGACCAAGGGCCTCGCGGGGTTTCCCAGTCTCTAATGGGTGCTTTAGGCGGGGACGGTCTAATTCCCTGGCACTTGTTGCACGAGCTTACCCAATATTCTATGTCCTTATCAATACCCGGCCACCAAACATAACTTCTTGCAAGGCTTTTCATTTTCACAATTCCCAGGTGCCCTTCATGTAACATCCCAAATACCCTGGGTTGTAGTTTGTTAGGAATGACTACCCGATCACCCCACAATAAACACCCTTTTTGAATCGAAAGTTCAGTCTGTCTGGTCCGGAAAGGTTTAAAGTTTTCAGTTTTTTTATTTTCCGGCCAGCCTTTACCTACCCAGCTGAGGATGCGGGAAGTCACTGAGTCTTTCGCGGTGGCTCTGGCGACATCATAAGCAGATATGGGTAGATCAGGGCAAGTCTCTATTTGTAATGCTGTCATCGCTGGTGCCGGGTCTTCCTCGGTTTCTGGTAAGGGTGCTCTGCTCAAAGCGTCCGCATGGGAAATTTGTTTCCCTGGTCGATGTGTCAGAGTGTAGGAATAGGCTGCTAGGAACTCTGACCATCTAGTCATTCTTGGAGAAAGGATATTTGGTGTTGGCTTGTTTCCCGCCAAAATTCCCATTAGTGGTTTGTGGTCTGTTATAATTTGAAAAGTCCGCCCGTAGAGGTACTCATGGAAGCGTTTCACTCCAGCGACAATTGCTAGAGCTTCTCTGTCGAGTTGGCTGTAATTCCTCTCAGTTTTAGACAAGGTCCTTGAGTAGTAGGTGACGGGTGCCTCTCTGCCATCAGGCAGTTGGTGGCTCAGGATGGCACCGACTCCAAATGGCGAAGCATCGCAGGTCACCCTCAATGGCAGTGTGTCGCTAAATTGAATGAGAACGTTTGTTGATGTTAGCAATTTTTTAATTTTCTGGAAGGAATTCTTCTCTCTATAACTCCAAGTCCAAATTGCTTTCTTGTCCAATAGACGGTGCAATGGTTCTGCTATTGTGGCTTTATTCGGTAGGAATACATTATAAAAATTTATCAGTCCAAGAAATGCTTGTAGTTCGGCTTTGTTTCTTGGTTCTGGTGCTTCATTGACAGCTTTAATTTTCTTGTCTGTAGGGTGGATACCCTCTCCGTCTATTAAATAGCCTAGGAATTCGACGCTATTCTTAACTAGGCAACACTTTTCTCTTTTCACCTTGAAGCCAGATTCTCTAAACTTAGTTAGTACTTCTTTGAGTCTTTTTTTTAATTGGGTTTCATCTTTGGCTGAGATCAGGACGTCGTCGAAATATGGTACGACTCCTTGTATGCCATTTAGGAGGTGTTCCATTAGACTCTGGAAAACGCCTGGGGCTACACTTACTCCAAATTGCAGTCGGTGACATTTGAATGCGCCCTTATGGGTAACTATAGTCTGTGCTTCCGCAGTTTCTGGGTCCACTGGGAGTTGTTGGTAGGCTTGTGCTAGGTCGAGTTTAGCAAAAACCTTTCCTTTTCCCAGGGAGTGAAGCAAATGCTGGACTACTGGCACCGGGTATGCGCTTGGTTGTAATGCGTGGTTCAGGGTAGCCTTATAGTCACCACAGATTCTAACGGACCCATCGGGTTTGATAGGTGTGACTATAGGCGTTTCCCACTTGGCATGGTCCACAGGTTCTAATACCCCTTGGGCTATTAATTTGTCTAGCTGTTCCTCTATTTTTGCCTTTAGTGCAAAAGGAACTCGTCTGGCTTTTATTCTTCATGGGGCTATTTGGGGGTTTAAACTGAAAGAAATGGGATTTCCCCAATACTTGCTAAGTGAGCCGTCAAAAACGTCCTGGAATTCCCGGATGAGGTCTTCTTCCCAGCCGGTTGCAGTCACTCGATCGACCCCGGTCATCCCAATGCCCAATGGTGCGAACCATTCGATGCCCAGGAGACTTGGTCTGTCTCTGTCGACTATGGTCAGCGGTAGCACTTTGACGTGTTCTTTGTAGGTAATTCGGAAATGTCCCATGCCGACTACAGGATTTGGTTTCCCTGGTAGTCCTTGAGAGTTAGGTGCTGCTTCTTTAGTTCTTTGGTTTTGATATCTAGCTGTTTTATTGTGTCCCACGATACCATAGAGAGAAAGGACTCCGAGTCTACTTCCATCTTGCAGGGCTTCCCTTCGATTTCTACAATGACTTTAACTTTCTTCCCACTTTCCGTCTGAGCGCTCTTTATAATGACAGTTTGGTGTGTATTGGCTCGCTTCTCTTGTTGCCACTTTCTCTCAGCTCGTTTAGGCTCAGCTCGTGTTGGGGAATTTCTGCGTCTCGTTGGGCTGTAGTATTTTTTGTTTCTGCAGAATTTTTCTATATGCCCTCATTTCTTGCAGACCCTGAAGATGGCATCGAGAAATCTGCATTCGGCTCAGGGATGGTTTCCTCCGCAGCCAGCGCATTCCCGCCAATTTCTTCTTTCGCGCTCTTTTCTGTTAGTGTATAGGCGGTGGACCTCGTCGTCTTCTTCGCTATTGTCAGGTGTTTCGCCATACTCTTCATAATGCGTGGTGGTGGTAGATTGTTTTTTGTCTTTGGTTGGGTTCGTTTCATCACTATGTGTGTTCATTTTCTTCATAGTGACAGCCGATTTTTTCACGGCTTCGGCGGCTGTGGCTTCCTTGATAGCTTCGGCTACACTGATGTTGGGTTTGTTGAGTAATTTACTCTGTGTGGTCGAGTCTCTCAACCCCAACACCACTCGATCCCTCATTGCCTCGTCGAGGTTTGAGAATTCACACTCACCGCCTATTTGTCGAAGTGCAGCAACGAAATTGGCAACGGTCTCTCCCTCTCTCTGGTCTCTCCTGTAGAATTCGTGTCGCTTTATTAAGTTTGACACCATCGGAGCGTAGTGTGCTTTGAGAATTCGTTGCAATTCTGGCCACGTTAGTTGTTTGACATCTTGGGGCTTCGCTAGAGCCTTTGCCATCTTGAAAACCGTTGGCCCACAGTGTGTTAGGAACACAGCTCTCTTACGTTGCTCTGAAATTCCTTCCATTTCATTGCTTTCCAGATACATTTGGAAGCGATCTGCATAGGAATCCCAATCCTCTTCGTTGGGGTTGAAGGGTGCGGGCAGTGCATTGTTTCCAGGCATCTTTGTTGTCATCTGGGCTTCTTATCACCGCGTGCAGTTTTTCGTGTTCAGGACGATCCCACCTTCGGCGCCAGTGTTTTGTTCAGGAAAAACACGAGGTAGACCGGGTTCCAACAAATAAAAGTCTTTATTTACAGGAGTCAGTAAAACGGAACGGTTGGCCGACTTAGCGGCAGCCTTTTATACAGGCTAGCCTGCCGGCTTGTAACCAATGGCAGCTGATCGAATTTGCCGCCTGTTTTACTTTATTTGGATTGGTTCTTAGTGAACCAATCCAATGCTTACTTTAGTTGACCAATCAGATTTGCATGTTTTGGAGTAACCCAATTTGCATACAGAACACACCTAGTCTTTTTCTTTATTAGACTTGACATACCCAGGAGAGAGGGAGGGAGGGAGGAAAGAAGGAGAGAGAGAGAGAGAGAGGGAAGGAGAGAGAGAGAGAAGGAAGGAAGGAAGGAGGGAGGGAAGGAGAGAAAGAAAACATGAAAGAAAGAACGAAAGGTAGAGGAAAGGAAGGAGGGGAGGAAAGGAAGAAAAAAGAAAAAGAAAGATACTAAAATTGTATAAATGACTTCCAGCCTTCTTTTGAATAATTACAGTCTCGTTATCCCTCCTCCTAGAATGTTATTCAAATACCTTCAGCCTCTCTCTGTATCTGCATCTTTTTAAATCTTCAAATCCATAAATCTTTGTTTTATTCCTTTTTTTTTCAGCAAAAATGTCCATATAAGGTTTCCAGCCTTTCCAGAAAGCTTTTGTTGTTTTTCTCTCTGATCAGAGAGATCACTTTTGCCCTTCCTGCGTATGATCTTTCACAATGCAGGCCTTCACTGTGGAAATTTAATGATTCTTCCATTGTGGTACAAAACAATAACCTTGCTGACCTGGCATGCCATTTTGATGAAAACAGTGAGTGCTTGAGGAGGCACATGGTATGGTGTCCATAGCAGTTGAACTGTAAGGTAGCTTAAGAAAAACCTGCCCTCTCTTTCCTTTTTTTTTCTCTATTCCCCCCCTCTTCCAGTTGGATTTTTATATTTGGACTTATGCAAGAAAAAGACTACTCCCCCCCCCCCCCCGTTTTACCTCTTTGCCAAGGGGAATATACAGATCTCTGTCTTTTTAAAATTTTCTTATTTTTTTTTATTTTTTCATCCTTTTTCCATTTTATATATTTTTCTTTTTTTCCTTTTTTCCTACATAATTGGAGCCAATTGGATTAAAGTATTCAAATGCCTGAAGATTTTTCCCTCCCCACTTTTATTTTTCATTATTTTATTTTATTTTTTTACTGGAGTGGCAATTGGCTGTTCTTGCTTTTTCTACTCAATTTTTCTACTGTACTTCAAGATGAGCAGAAAAATACCTGCCTCAGCTTCTTCAATCCCGACTTCTTCTTCCTCATCATCTAGAGGACAATGATCAATACAGGTGATGTTACAATAAGAGAAGGAGAAAGAAGTGACACTGCAGATGATTATGCAAGGAATTCAAAAGATACAAGTAAAAACAGATAATATTAAAAAGAGAACGGAGAATATTGAGCAAAGAATGGAAAAGACAGATTAAAAAATAGAAAATATTCAACAGATGATGATGCAATACAAGGACAAAATTAAGAAAATTGAAGAACAGGATGTACAAAGAGATAAGAAGATTGGAGATATGGATAACCAATTGAGTGAAGTGGAAAGAGATAAGGGCAGATTTCTGCAATCATTGGGATGGGAAATTGACAGAACAGAATTCTATCTTAGATTTCAAAATATAGAAGAAGAAAAGGGTGAAAACCTTGCTGAAATGATGACAGAAATCCTGGCAGAAGTGTTGAGGTAATTCATCGTTAGGAAAATGAGTGCATACAGGGAGATGTATAGAGAATAGCGTTGGAATAATACACACACAGTACACAGATACACTGTACAGTAAATGTAGGTTTTTATTTCCAGAAAGTTTAAGCAAAGTCCAAAATAGGCAGTCCAAAAGTCATTCACAGGTTAATCAGTCAGTTTTTCAATCCAGGGATATTCCAGTAACAAAGTCCAGTGTCAAAAACAGTTAAATATCAGACTTACATTAAATCCAGTAATATCAGTCAATTAGGAAAAATGGAGCAATGGCAATACTTTCCAACAGAAGGAAATAAAGATACACTCTCTTCTGAGACTCAGACTAAAACAATCCAGGATTCTGGCTTCATCTTATGGCCGTTTGAGAAACCACACCCAATTGCATGCTCTTGCATTACCTTAAAGAGACAATATTAAAATGTCTATCCTGGTTTATATATTTCTAACCCAAATACCTGTTAGGTGACTTATATTCCTAACAGGAAGCATTAGAGGTAACTAAAGAGAAGTTGATGGATGGAATGGACGAGGTTTTTCGTGTTTATACAAGATACGCGATAAGAAATAAACTACCAAGAGAAGTTCATATCAGATTTACTAAGAAAATAATAAAATCGCAAATACTGCAGGTGGCAAAAGAAAAAACACTAAAGTAAAAAGATAAAGAAATAGTGGTACTGAAACAGGTACCAAGAAGAGTAAGAGAGATAAGAAGAGAATATTTATTTTTGACTAAAGAGTTACTTAAGAGAGGAATAAATTATAGATGGCTGATACCCGAAGGTCTCATGTTTATCTGGCAGGAACAAAGACACAGAATTGATACAGTTGAAAAAGTGGAGTTATTCTATCTGGAATATTTTAGAGGAAGGGAGGAAGATACAAGAAAAGAAGAGTCATAAACTGAATTTCAAGAGGAATGTAAAGCAGCAATTGAAAAAAAGGAAGGAGTCATAGGTTGTGTACCCAGACAACAATGAGAATCAAGATCTACTAGAGCAACAAATCCTTCTTACAAAGTCTAAAATGGATGAGAAAAAATTGATTACAATTAATATAAATGGGCTTAATTCAGCTGTTAAAAGAAGAAAAGTATTTCATAAGTTAGAGAAATTAAAATTTGATATAATCTGCCTACAAGAAGTACATATTAAAAAACAACATGATTATATATTGAAATAACAAAAATTAGGGAAATTATTTACAGTGTTAACACATTGTAAAAAGAGGGGAGTGGTGTTATACATTAGAGATACAATCCCTGCAGAACAAATATATACAGATGATGATGGAAGGATTTTGATGGTGGAGATAATGGACAATAATCTAAAGATACTTTTAACAGCAATTTATGCTCCAAATGATAATCAAGAAGATTTTTACAGGAAATTACATAAGAAAATAATTGAACTGGACTATGCTAATATCTGTCTGATGGGAGATCTTAATGGAATAATAAATAACAAATTGGATTATAAAACATAAAAATCAGCAAAGAAAACTAGAAAGACATTGCCAAAATCCTTCTTTTGAATAGTACATGAGATAAACTTAAAAGATGCATAGAGAGAGAGAAATGTGGAAAATAAACAATATACCTTTTATTCAAATAGACATGCATATCTAGAAAAGATATGATATGGATGTCAACAGAATTGCTTTCTAACATACAAGACATTGAAACAAAAGCAAGTACTTGGCAGATCACAATCCAATAACACTTGTATGGAAAGGACAAAAAAGGAGATCTAGATGAACTTTAAATAATACGATATGAAAGGAAAAAGACTTTAAACAAAAAATTGAGAGAGAATTTACTTTTTTCTTTCAAGAAAATACAAAAGAGGATACATCATTACAGAACCTCTGGGACATGAGGAAGGCTTATACAAGAGGTTTGATAATGAACTGTATAAGGAAAAGAAATATAAAACAGAATTTTTTTAAAAAAATATTGGAAGATGACTCCAAGAAGTTCGAAAAAGAACTACAGAAATTTCCACAAAAAAGGACATTAAAATTAAAATGGACATAACTAAGCATAAAATGGGGCTAATGGAAAAAGAAGAAATAGCACAAGAAATTAGAAATGCTAAGCAGAATTATTTTGAAGATGCAAATAAACCAGGCAGATGGCTAGCATATAAACTGAGAAAGGAAAGAGACTTGAGAAGAATAAATCAATTGATAAACAAACAAGGATATGTATGCTATGGAAATGAGAAGAAAAAATTATTCAAGATTACTATGGAAAACTGTACCATCAAGAGAATGTTCAGGAAGAAAGAATTTAACAATACTTACAGGAAGCAAATTTACCCCAGATACCCAAAGATATTGAAACAATGTTAGAAATTAATATAACATTGATGGAATTAACAGAAGCTTTAAAAAAGCAAAATGTTAGGAAAGCACCAGATCCGGATGGTTTGCCAGTGGAATTTTATCAGACATTCCAGGAAACATTGAATCTTCACTTATTAGAAATTATGAACGAAGTTATGACAAAGAAGAGAATACCAGAAACATGGTCAGAAGCATATATCACACTTGTACCGAAGGAGGACACAGACCCACAGCAAGTTAAAAATTACAGACCTATATCACTATTAAATTCAGATTATAAATTTTTTGCTTCAGTGCTGGCAGAAAGACTGAAAAGATATTTAAACAATTTTATTCATCCTGATCAAAATGGATTTCTGCTGAAGAGATGGATTAAAGATGTTGGAATGATGAGGCAGTCAGGTTGTTTGATCATGAACAACTGAATCATGATGATCTTTATTGGAGTATAGTCTTGCATTTATACACATTTTTAGTTATCCTCCATCATTGGTTAACTTTGGTTACTGCTTAACTTTCGTTACTGTTCAGCACAGTAATCCATACAATTAATTATCTCTAGTTGAAGTCTAACTTTTGTTTACTTCCCCTCTTTAATTCTCCTTTAGATTAGTGACATTATTTACCTGAGTTGTATTTCCTTGGAAACATTATTTTTCTGAGGTTTGCCATCCAAGATTGGAACATTCCTGCAATTACAACTCTACATATCCTTGCTTTTTATTTTAAATGGAGGATTCAAAGATTTATGAATGTATCGCAATTGTAAAGGATTAAGAGAGGGGGTGTAGAAAATAGCCAGGAGTGTGAAATAGATTGTAGTTGTGAGACAATAAATGTAGAAGACATGAAAAAGTTAGGGGTAAAAGAAATTTGACCAAATGCCATTGAGGGCTCATAGTATAAAGTAATATTTGTGCCATGGATCATAAACATGTATTGGGCATGACGAACCCACAAATTAGGGTTAAGACGAACCACACAAGTGTCATTTTGAGCAGAAACACTCCTAACCATAAACAAGAAAATACAAAGTAAAGAGACTTCCGGTTTTGAGCTTCTTTGGAGACAGACCGAAACCTTGTCCCCTGAGGCATTGATCCGTGCTCGCTGCTGGAGCGCCCCGAGCCGGCTGGTTTTGGGGCTAAGCCACCCCATAGAGGTGGTGAAGAGGGGGGAGACTGCCCACAGGGTTGAGGAGAGCCGCATCTCTCCTCCCCAGCTGGCCATTACTCCCTTTCCTGAAAGCGGTTGCAGTGGCGGTCAGAAATGCCCGCCACAAAGAAGAACTCAACCAGGGAAGAATGTGCAGGAGGAAGATAAGAAGAGAAAGTATTGGTTCACCGGGTCAAACAGCAAAAGCAACAAATAAAGTACCCTGGAATTTAAACTTAACAACATTGTTCCCAAAGAAGATCTTGAAGCTGCGAAGGAGAGAGAGAAGGGAAAGAATTAGGTTTTTTCTTCCCTTCCTTATACTAACAGCTAAGAGACTTAAAGCCCATGTCACACTGAACCAACAGATGCAATGAGGATGTAAAACGGACAAAAAACCTTGCCATCCGTTCGAAAACGCGATGTACTCACTGCCTCCGTTTTGCTTCCTCTCTATCTGTCCAGCATCTGTTTATTGACGTTTCATCTGCTCCTAAAGTTTTGGGCTGCCTAAAACTTTTGCGCGGAAAATGTATCCAGTTCATCTGTTCTGCATCCGCTACGCATCCATTATGCATCCGTTACGCATCCGCTATATCCGCTTGGTGTCCGCTGCGCATCCGTGCAACTCACATCCACCCGGACACAGGGAGGAAGCAGAACGGACGCGGAACAGATGAAGAACAGATGCAGAATGGATGCAGCATGGAAACAAAGTGTTTAAAGCAGAAAAAACGTTCGCAGAGGGGACCTATCTCGGATATTAAGGATGTCTAGAGGATGCCTAGAGGATGCCTAGAGGATGCCTAGAGGATGCCTAGAGGATGCAAAGGGACACCTATACTGCCTATAAAAAGAGGAGCAACTCGTCTGCATCTCACTTTCAGACCAGCAGCCCACCTGTGCAGACCTCTGCAGCCTTCATCTGAATCTTCCTCTTCCACAGCATCCAGTCATGTCCACCGTGGATCGTACCACAGTCCTTTTGGAAGCCACCATCCTTCTGCAACAGTACGAAGCCATCTACAGGCTCTGTGAACACTACTATGGGAAGAAAAAGAGGCGGCCAAGAAGCGTCTGGGTCTGAAAATGGATCGGGAGAAGAGCAGAGTATGGACTGTACAACAAGCTGATGATGGAGCTCAGGAATGAAGACACTCGGGCGTTCCAGAACTTCATGAGGATGCCTCCAGCCATGTTTGATGAAGTTGTGCAGCGCCTGACACCCAGGTTGACCAAGGCAAACACTAACTTCCGGCCCAGCCTGGAACCTGGGCTCAAGGTGGCACTCACTCTGCGCCACCTGGCCTCAGGGACCACCTACAAAAGCATGCAGTACAGCTGGAGGGTGCCACACAACACCATCAGCATTGTGGTCAGAGAAGTGGTGCAGGCCATCATCGAAGAATACAAGGAGGAGCAACTCCAGTGCGCCTCCACTGAAGAAGGATGGAAGAAAGTTGCAGAGCAGTGGTATCAGAGGTGGAACTTCCCCCACACCGTTGGAGCCATAGATGGGAAGCACGTGGCCTGCAAAGCTCCAGCCAAGTCGGGGTCCACTTATTTCAACTCCAAGGGCTTCTTCAGCAGCATCCTCTTCGCCATGGTCGATGCTGACTACAAGTTCATGTACATTGATGTTTCAGGCTACGGCTCATCTTCAGATGCCCAGGTATACAACGCCAGTCACCTCAAGGAGGGGCTGGAAGGCAAACTCATCGTGGGCTTCCCAGATCCAGACACTCTGCCCAACGACACGCAAGATGTGCCCTACTTCATCGTGGGGGATGACGCCTTCTCCCTGAGAACCTACCTCATGAAGCCCTACACCTCCAAATACCTCACCCGTGCAGAGAGGATCTTCAACTACAGGCAGTCCAGGGCAAGGCGGGTGGTGGAGAACGCCTTTGGCATCCTGGCCAACAGGTTCCAGGTACTTCTCACCACCATGCAGCATCGCACAGAGACCGTGAGGAGGATCGTGGAAGCTTGCTGCATCCTGCACAATCTCATGCGCACCCGCTACCCAGTCTTGCAGAACAGGCTCGTGGACCGTCAACAAGGCAATGGGGACATGGAGCCTGGGGAATGGAGGCAAGGGCGAAACATGATCGACACTCAGGATGTGCAAGGCCACAACAGAGCCTCACAGGAAGGGAAGAAGCAGCGCAACCTCCTGAAACACTGGTGCAACTCCCCAGCTGGAGCGGTGGAGTGGCAAGACAGGATGGTAGATGCTTAATGGATGCTTCCTTCAGCCTGTCTCATCACATGGATGAGATTGGACCATGTATGTTGGGTGGGCCTAAAATGAACAGGGTGCTTAATAAATAGTTGTGTTTGTGTTCAAATGTGTGGATCAATGCTTACATTGTTATTGTTAAGCCTGGGTTCCCCAACCAGGGTTAGGTAGACAAGCTAAACA
>BLBF01000058.1:23944587-23996395 GCA_015471245.1 Laticauda colubrina
TTGGGTTCAAGATTTGAGAAGAAGCAGGAAGCAGAACCTCTAATGATGTATCAGAGAGAAATCACTCTGAAAGAAGCAGAGAATCTGCTCTTTGAGTTTGAGACAAGAGTGGAAAAAGAAAAAAAGGGGGGATTTGTGAGCAGAACCGAAGCCATGTTGGATGGCCCATTGAATTGAATAAGGAAGTGTGTCTCAAACTCAGTAGCTCTGCTAAATAAGAAAGTGTTCCAGTTTGTGCACAAGAGAAAAAAACAAGATAAAGCTAGAACAATGGGGAACTGTAATAAAGTGCTGCGATGTCAGAAACCGTATAACTACTTTTGCTAGATAAGGAGCTAGTATGGACCTTCGAAATACATGTATCAATTTGAAAACAGAAAGAATGTGAGCCAAGGCCTCGTAAGAGGGGATAAAAATGCTGCCTGAATTTTGCTCTGTGTTCCTTCAATGCCTGAGGGGACCCGTCTCTGCAGACACGTGAATAAAACCTTGTTTTCCTTGGATCAACGAATCTTTTGGGTGGTTTTTTTATCTGCTTCCACCTCACAATAGCATTAAAATGCATCTTTAAATAATGCATCAACATTATTATTCCTGTAATTCTTATTGCTACTGTTATTATCTAAAAACATTCCTCCTTGCTACAACAAGATATCCACTATGCCTCATTGCATTGCAAGGAGAAAAAGTCACAGGGATTCCATGGTTTAACCATAAATAAGTAAATAAATAACATAGTGTGTCTCTAGGATTTGATTATTCTTTGAACATTTTGTTATCAACAGCAGAACTCTTGATCATAATGAAAAACAAAGGACATTTTTCAGTGGCAAATTGCCATGTGTAATGCACAAACTGCAGTGGGATTTGGTCTGTGGTTTCTTGAATCCTTATTTCCTTGATTGGGGTATTCTTTGCTGCTTCATTGTTGACCTGATATTAATCCTGATGTTAATCTTGATGTTGATTGCTGGCAAGGAGGTGTTTTGGTCTTTTTGTTTCCTTTTTAGCTTTTTTATTGTTTCTTTTGAATGGTGTGCATAAGTTATTTATCTCTATGTCCCTGTTGATGGCTACCTTATCTGAACATTAAGCTTCCAGGAATTTTCCAGCATTTTTGGAATTAGCTTGGTCACAGTTTCCCAGCTGAAATTAGGGTTAAGTGTGTTGTGAAATTAAAGAGTTTTTATTTTGTCTTTGGACTGCTATTTAGTGTTCATGGATGCACTCTGTTAGTCTTCTACCTGTCTGTCCTACACAGTTGCAAAAACAAGTGGCTATTATAGTCCTTACATTGTATGTTGTAGATGACTTCTGTTTGTTCTTCTGAAGCTACTACCATGTTTCCCTGAAAATAAGACCCGGTCTTATTTTCTTTTGGGCCCCAAAATAAGCACCAGTTCTTATTTTTGGGGAATGTCTTACCTGCTTACCTTAGGACCACTGCAGCCAGGCCTACCATGCCATGACACCTCTCATGACTTCTTCTGTGACCACGCGCTGCCAGATGTCACATAGCTCATCGCACTGGTGCTGCCGCTTTCGGCAGGAAGCTGTGTGTCATGTCATGCTGTTGCAATGCCTGCTATTTAAAAGAACCTTGATGGCACAGTGGTTGGAATGCAGTATTGCAGATTAATTCTGCTCACTGCAAGGAGTTCAATCCTGACTGACTCAATAATCTTCTATCCTTCCAAGTAAAATGAAGTCCCAGATTTTTGGGGTGATATGCTGACTCTGTAAACTGCTTAAAGAGGACTGTAAAGCATATGAAGCATTATATAAGTAATTGATATTCCTGTTGCTAACCAAACTTGATTCTTCAGCCAACTGATATGTCTGATGTGGTGTATCTATACATATCAGAACCATGAGCATGAGCAGAACCATACATCATCAGAACCATGAACTCATGCTCACAAGGGGGAGTCCATAGGATATGGGAGAAGGATCATTATGACACAGAGATAGTGATACAACTGAAGCTCTCTCTGTTTTTTATCCGAGTTGCGTTGTGTGGGGACCCCCGAGTGCAAAGGTTGCAATTTTGCACAATGCCACCAGGTGGCACTGCTTCCTACCTGCTTTTTGCTCAATGAACAAATATTCAAAACAATAGGATTCCCAAAGCTGATTGGGAAAGGGGGATGGGAATTTGGAACCAAGGAATTTAATGGGGTCAGTGGAAGGTAAAGGGTCCATTGTGCGGGGATGCCTTAACCTATGAATGAAATGGGTTGCTCTCGTTTTGGAAAAGAAACAATCCTAGAGTTTTAGAATGTGGGCTCCTTTGGTGCTGAGTTTGCTTGTTTCCTTGCAGAGTGTCGGTATCCCAACTCAGGAACGTCATCAGCCGAGCAAGGAGTGCCGTTTGCTGTACGTGTCCTGCCTGCCTGCGCGGGTGGGGAAGGTCTTGGAAATTCCTCGTTGGGCTGTTTCCTGAGGGCTTTTTGGCAGGTTCTTGATCGGAACCTTGTTGACTTGATTGTTGGTCTGAACCAGGGGGGGGGGGGGGGGGGGCAACAATGTGGGTGTGGCCAACCGGGCGAGGAGGTGCGGCACCTGGGGCGAGGGAACGTCGAGTTGGCCACGCCCATTCAGTCACATGACCGATGCTGCAGAGACAACAAGGGTGATCGGCCCCGAAGACCCAAAGCCCCGCTCAAGATGCCGGCCGCCTGCCGAGTGGGGTTTCTTGCGGGGTTTGGCTTTTTGCCGGAAGCCTCCCGGAGACAATCCGACCGGACCTGGTCGTGGTTGGCCCTGCCCGTTGCTGCCGCCGCCGCCGCGCGGGGCAACTGTGCGGAGCAAGAGGGGCAGCCCAGGCAGCCCGTCAAGGCGCTCGCTCCCCAGGGCCGCGCGGGGAGGCAGAGGCGGCGCAGCTGCCCCGGGGAACCTCGCCCCAGGCTTCTTGGCCCTTCAGGGGCGACGCCTCTGCCAGCCCGGAGTCGGCGGCGACCGAAGGAAACGCCTCCCAGCCCTTCAGGGCGACTTCCAGAGCGTCCCCGTGGAGGGAGCCGAGAACGAGGGCAAGCGGAGCGGTGGCGGGCGCAACAGGCGCGTGCTGGGTCCCCTCCTGCACGGCGGCCAGGACTTGGCACCTCCTCCGGGGCGCGGTGCCTGCCTCCCTTCACGCTCCTCGCCCGTCAGCCCCGCTGCCACCTGGTCTGCCCCCGGTGCTCGGCTCCTTCCCTGGGGCCGCTCTGAAAGTCCGCCTTGAAGTGGTGCCGGGACATCCACCCGCCTGCCCTGCTGGAGCCCGCCTTCTTCCCGCTCCTGGTGGCCGAGCCTCGCCCGGCCCGGCCCGGCTCCCGGGGCTTCTCGCCCCCCTTTGTCGCGAGATGCCTGCGGCGGCGGCGGCACGCTTTGTTTGCGCTTTGTTTGCAAAACAAGCGCGCCGGGCCCGGCGAGTCCGAGCGGTGGAGCCGGAGATCAGTAGCGGCCCCGAACCGGCCGGCTGGTCCCCTCCTCCTCGGCCGTCCAGAACAAGCGGAGAAGAGGCAGAGAAAGAGGAGACCGGCCGGCCGGCCGGCGGGGGAGGCTTCCCGCGCTGCGAGAGAGGCGGCGACTGATCTCCCGCGCCGCTTCTCCAGCGGTCCGGCGCCGGCTGCTCGGGCTTGCTGGGCCCGGCGCAGAGAAGGGGCCGCGCTTGTTCCGGTGCGCTTGCTGGACTGCAGCTGCACCGGATGGCGGGGACCCGACTGGGGTTCCTACCGCTTCGGTGGCTGTGTGACGACGTGTAGAGATCGGGACTACGATCTCTGACGTCTTTCGAGCGGAAACCAGGACACGGAGGATCGTCGTTTGTACCGCAGTCTCAGCAAAATGCTGAAGGAAACTCAATTAACAGGCAAAATTGCCGAGAACTTATTTTGTGCTGAGCTTCTTGGGATGCAGAACCCTGTTTCCAGTTAAGCTGATTTCCAATAGATTTTTTTTTTTCTATACAGAGAAAATAAAACTAAAACTGATTGAAAGGGTTTGTGGAAAGCCTGTGGATGAAAATGCAGAGAACCAGGAAGGAAGGGCCCTTAAAGATTGCTTAATAAAAGTGAGCATTAGTCTTAGGCTTCCCAGCGTCCGGGTGGAAAATGTAGTTTTCTACCTTGCTGTTGGAGCCACCTATTTTAGTATTGTCAGCAGCAACTGCTAAATCATATCTGATTCCACATAAACTAGAATAGTTTCTCCCAA
The DNA here is from genome assembly GCA_015471245.1 of Laticauda colubrina. Taxonomy (NCBI): domain Eukaryota; kingdom Metazoa; phylum Chordata; class Lepidosauria; order Squamata; family Elapidae; genus Laticauda; species Laticauda colubrina. The sequence goes on from BLBF01000058.1 coordinate 23,948,782, forward strand.
AATATTAAACCATAAACCAACAATGCTTCATCCATCATGTTCAATTTCAAATCAGCAAAACACGTTACATAGTAGTTTAGCAGATGTTGGTTAGAATTACAAGGAAATCTACAAAGTGTTCCAGTACATGGAAGAATTTCTACCTGGAGAAGACAGGATTGAATCTGGAATCCTTGAGCTTTCAAACATGAGTTCTGCCACTCAGCAACTGTATTTGGAAGGAGTTATATGAACAAAGGGGATACTTCCTCACTTAAATCTAAGCCAGACTATCAAAAATGACCATGAAAGAACAGCAGTTAGATGACTGGTCAGAGAATCCCAGAAAAGCTGAACGGGGATTCTTGGTGCTCGCTGAACTTGGTGGTTTTCTTGCAGATACTTCATTGCCAAACTGGGTAACATCCTAGTGCAATCAACAATGCACTGATGATGTTATCTAGTTGGGTAATGAAATGTCTGCAAAAAAACCTACCAAGCTCGGAGAGCATCCTCATTGTCATTGTGTTCCTCCTCCTACTGATAATGTTATCTGGTTGGGTAATGAAACATTTACAAGAAAGCCACCAATCTCCGAGAGCACCAAAAACTGCATAGTCCTCCTCCTCCCCTCTCTTTCTCCATAAAACCCACTCCCTTTTAGCACTGAGGATGTTACCCAGTTGGGTAATGAAATGTTTGCAAGAAAAACACCAAGTTCAGAGAGCACTAAGGATTTTGTAGTCTAATCCTGAGCTACAAATATTATCTTCTATTGGTAAACTCATACATCTAGACTTTGAAATATGACAATGTCTGAATGCCTAGAATCTAGATATCTAGAATGTCTGGATATGAAATCTTGGTAATCCCATGTTATTGTAGGGAAAGCTTTGCAACATTCAAAGATGAAGAAATCCATAATTTCATTTTTCCACCTTAGCTTGGCTTCCCATTCCAACTGATGTGCTCTATTTGAAAGATGCTGCCTTGAAAAAAAAAGACCATAAAAAAGGAAAGAATCTGGAAAAGAGCCTACAAGGATTAGCAGGTGGGTGATGAATAGGACCTCCCCTTTCCAAAAATATCCCCATCACATTAACACAATGCGCCTTTCACTGAATAGGCGGTTCTTTAACTCCTAGAGAGCTGGTTGGGAAGGGTTGGAATGTGATGTGACGTCTATTTTGCAGCCCACACCATTCATTTTTGCTTCTATTATTGCATGGAATTTAGCTGGAACAGAAATCAGATGAATTTCCTTCATCCTGTTGCTGTTTAGCCCAGAGTCAAATGTAATAGCAGCCTGGCATTTGAGAGCAATTTAATTTAGGGGCTCGGTTCTGGTTGAATGTCTGATATTCTTTTTTTCTTTTTTTCCCTCAACATTGTTTATTTTGCTTCATTTGCTTATCAGGGAAGAGTAGCAAGGCATATCATTTTGCCTTTTGTCTTAGCCTATTGTATTCGGCCTTATTTGCCTTTGCTTCTATAAAAATTTGTGGTTGCTGTTGAGGTTACAAATGGAAATGGAATCTATTGTTCAAATGCAGCTCGCATGTAAATGAGCAGCGAAGAAAAATAGACGTATGAGATTTCTTCAAAAAGTCAGCTTTTTTAAAGAGAAGAGGAGCCTCCTGGGTTAAATCTAGGATTAGACAGGATTTTTTTTTCAAATATAAGCCATATTCTGAGTGTTCCAGTGTAGCCATATGGCTATTGGGATCCCTGAGAAGTGACACTTTACGTAATCAATCAGAATAGAGCTGGAAGGGACCTTGGAGGTCTTCTAGTCCAGCCCCTTGCTGAAGCAGGAGACCATATACCATTTCAGACAAGTGGTGGCCCAATCTCTTCTTACAGACCTCAAGTGATGAAGCACCCACAACTTTTGAAGGCAAGCTGTGGCTAATTATTCACTCTGTCAGGAAATTTCTCCTTTATTCTAGGTTGGGTCTCTCTTTAATAGTCTTCCATCTATTACTTCTTGTCCTGACCTCTGGTGCTTTGGAGGACCCCCTCTTCTTTGTGGCAGCCCCTCAGATACTGGAAGATTGCTATCATATGTCCCCCTAATTCTTCCTGGGCTATGGTCTGCATTATCTTGATGAAGGGCTACTGGCAAGGGATGGATTACACTCATGAGAACTGGAAATAATATATTTGGAAAATGACTGGCTCATCTTATCCAAAGGGCTTTAAAATAAAATTGGGGTAGAAGGGGCAATCTTCATGATCTATAGAACCTAATTCCAAGCAAAAACCACTAGATAACTAATCACATAAGAAGGAAGGGAGTAAAGAAAAAAAAAGAAATAAAAAAAGAAAAACAGAATGAAATAGTGATGGAAAGGATGGAAATCCCGGTTACAAAGTAGGCGTTATAAAAAACATATCCAAGACCCATAAAGGACCCAAATGCCTATATACTAATGCTAAAAGTTTAGGGAACAAATTGGGGAAACTTGATGTATTATTAGCAAATGAAGACAGATAAGATATAATTGCCATTACTGAAAATTGGTGGGATGAAATTCATGATTGTAATGTTCTGATAGAAGGATATAAGCAAAATATACCTAACAAAAGAGGGGATGGAGTTGCATTATATATAAAAGATCACTACACTTCTACAGAAATACACAAAACCAAGAATGAAAACCTCCTAGTATCCATATGGGTCAATATAAAAGGGGGAGAAATGACATTGCTATAAGTGTATACTACAGGCCACCCAACCAAGAAGAAGAAATAGACAAACTTTGCTAATCAGTTAACAAATGTATGTAGGAAACATGCCACAGAAATAATGGGAGTCTTTATCCTTATATTAACTGGGAGACAAACTCTGTAGCAAGTGGGAGATCAAATAGATTTCTAATCAACTTAACTGACAACTTCGTCATCTATCATCTAAAAGGTAGAGGAGGGAACTACAGGAAAAGCTATACTGGACCTAATTCTTACTAATAGAGAAGAAGTGATAGAGGGAGTTGAAGTAGCCAGAATTCTGGGTAAGAATATATTATATTATATTATATTATATTATATTATATTATATTATATTATATTATATTATATTATATTATATTATATTATATTATATTATATTATATTATATTATATTATATTATATTATATTATATTATATTATATTATATTTATTATATTATATTATATTATACTATATTATATTATATTATACTATATTATATTATATTATATTATATTATATTATATTATATTATATATATGCATTATATTCAATATAATGCAAACACAAGTTATAGAATATAATCCAACCAGCATCTTAACCTTCAAAAGAACTGATTTCAACAAACTCAGAGACACCTAAGCGAAATTTCATGGATGAAAATCCTAAAGGGGAAAACAGCTAAAAAACAATGGGAAACACTGAAAAATGTGATAATAAAAGCTGTAGAGTTGTAATTGCAGGAATGTTCTTATCTCGGCAAACCTCTGATAAAGAATGTTTACAAGCAAATACAACTCATGCAAACAAAGTCACTAATCTAAAGGAGGATTAGAGAGAGGAAGTAAACATATGTTAGACTTTAGCTAGAGATCATTAATTGTGTTAATTACTATTATGCTAAACAGTAACGAAAGTTAAGCAGTAACCAAAGTTAACCAATGATGGAGGATAACTGAAATGTGTATAAATACAAGACAAGACTCCAATAAAGATCATCATGATTCAGTTGATCATGATCAAACACCTTGACTGCCTCGTCATTACAACAAAAAGCCCAATCCAACACAATACCACTAAAGAAAGAAAAACAAGCAATCCAAGAAGAAACCAGCATGGTTGCACAAAGATCTCTGTGATAAACTGAAAGACAAAAAGGATAAGCCAAATATGTTTTTTTCAAAGGGTGTTTTAAAAAATAACTTTTTCAATGGTGTGGGAGTAGGAATGGATTTCCAGAGAAAAAATTGCAGACTACAGGAACCAGGAGCACTACTCAGGTGACCCTGAGGAGACACATAAACCTCCAAGTGCTTTAACGACCCAAAGGATGCAAATGACCAGCTGTCTGAAAGGAATATAAATCCTTCTATTCCCCACTATCCTGTCAACAGCTGAAGAAGTTTATTGGATGAGAAGTTTTATGTATTAGCATACTTACCTGTAAATGGTCAGTCCGTGGCAGCGGGAAATTTGAAGAGCCATCACTAGCCACAGCCACAACCAGCCCAAGTATAAAAAAGACTGCTGTGGTTTCTTCGGGTGCTCAGTCCTAGACAGAAGTAGAAAAATTGGAAATCGTGCTTGTGGCCTGAGTCTCATTCCTGCGACTTCACACTGGCGATGAAAGTGGGATACTGAGACAAAGGGAACCAGTGAGCATGTGGCAACCAACGAACATCAGCAACACATTGAAATGGCCGGAAACAACACGCCACCCGCACCGTTCGATCCAGCAACCGAAGACTGGGAATCATACATTGACCAATTCCTCATGTTCCTTGAAGGGAACGACCTCCATAATGTATCCAAACACAGAAAGAGAGCTGTCTTCCTCACTCATTGCGGTCCCATGGTATTTAAGATGGCCAAAGCATTAGTGGCACCCACTGATGTGAAAACAATGGTCTGGTCGAACCTGGAAAGAATACTGAGGGCTCACTACACACCAACCATTTCCTGCCTAATCAAAAGACATGAATTTTATCGGTGTGACCAAAAAAGAAGGCGAGAGCATCAGCGATTTCGTTGCAACGCTGAGGGACATTGCTGGACCGTGCAAATTCCTAAATATGGATGAAGCCATGAGAGACCGAGTAGTCCTGGGATTGAGAGATCGCACACTCCAGGGTCAATGATTAACAAAACCCAAAATAACACTCCAAGAAGCAATAGAAAAAGCTACCGCAGCAGAAGCAATGCAGAAATCGGCGGCTGCCATGCAGAAGATGAACAAAGGACCACTGGAAACCCCAAAAAACACTGCCACAACCCACCATGAGGACATCAAGTCCCCATTAGAAGACGACGAGGAAGAAGAAGGGGTAAATCAACTCTGGTCAGAACAGGGCAGAAGGGACCGGAACGGAAAAAGGAAAGAATTTTGTTGTGCCGGTTGTGAGGGGAACCATCCACGTTCCGAGTGCCGTTTCCTAGATGCAATCTGCAAACGTGAATGGAGGGGACATATTGCTAGGGCATGCCGAGCAAGGAAGAACTATGGCCCTAGACAAAGATGGAACACACACACACACACACACACACACACACACACAGAGGGAGAGACAAATAGGAACCTGTTGGAACCAAGACAACAGAAACAGGCGAGGGAAAGAAACAAACAACGGAAGAGAGGAAACACACCAGACTGTGACCATTGGACACACCAACATGACAAACGCGAGGAAAGTACATGTCCAGGTCACAATAGAAAGCCAGCCATGCTGGATGGAAGTGGACTCAGGCTCATACTTGTCAATGGTATCATGGGACATCATAAAAAGACTGTTACCAGACATAAGCCGGGAAGGACTCAAAAGACAAACACTAACACTGAAAGACTACCAGGGGAACAAAATCCCCATAGTAGGTACTGGACAATTCAAAGTCACATTCAAAAAATACACCAGAGTCCTTCCACTAACCATAGTCGACCAGAACCGACTTAGCCTATTGGGACTCAAATGGTTTGCACCATTAGGAATCGAAGTCACAGGGATAAACAGCATCACCGAGACAGAGTGGGAAGATGACGTGATGGAAGAATTCTGAGACATGTTCGACAGAGAACTGGGCAAATACCGGGGCTCCCCAATTTCTTTTAGTCTAAACCCAATGACTAAAGGCGAGGTGGGTTCCTTTTGCACTAAAACCAAAAATTGATGAGAAATTGGATAAACTCATCACACAAAAGGTTTTAGAACCAATTGACCACACAAAGTGGGAACCCCCAATTGTTACACCAATTAAACCTGATGGGTCGTTGCGCATCTATGGGGACTACAAAGCAACCCTTAATCATGCACTACAACAAAGCGCATACCTGGTTCCAGTGGTACAGCATCTATTACACTCCCTTGGGGGGAAATCTTCACGAAACTAGACCTTGCACAGGCATGCCAACAGTTGCCCCTTGACCCCGAAACAGTGGAAGCCCGGATAATCGTGACACACAGGGGCATTCCAGAGCTTAATGGAACGCCTATTGCAAGGGATAAAAGGGGTGGTACCATACTTTGATGATGTCCTGGTATCAGCCAAGAACAAAGAATAACTGCGTGACCGCCTAAGGGAAGTCCTAGGCAAATTCAAGGAGGTGGGACTAAAAGTAAAAAAGGAGAAATGCCAATTAGCCGTGGCAAAGTTGAATTCCTAAGATACCTTATAAACAGTGAAGGAATCCACCCCACTGAAAATCAAGTCAGAACAATCAAGGAAGCCCCCCCACCCACAAATAAAACTGATCTGCAAGCTTTCTTAGGACTCATTAACTTTTATAATATATTCCTACCACAGAAAGCAACCATTGCAGAACCACTACACAGGTTGCTTGACAAGAAAGCAACCTGGGCCTGGAGGTGACAAGAAGAAACGGCATTCCAGGAGATAAAAAACTTGATCACATCAGACCATGTACTAATACAATATAGTGAAACACTTCCAATAACACTAACCTGCATCACCTTTTGGAGTCGGCGCTATACTCAGCCACGTATTACCAGATGAGAAAGAAGCACCCATAACATTCTATTCAAAGACTCTGTCAAAGCCAGAGTGGAACTACACTTGTCTTTGTCTAGTCAACTAGACAAAGAGGCATTAGCTACTGTCACTGGAATAAAACGTTTCCATGAATATATCTATGGGAGAACTTTCACACTGGTCACAGACCCCAAGCCACTCCTGGGCATCATCGCAGGAAACAAAGCTACACCTAATATATTGTCACCACGAATGATGTGGTGGTCGGAATTCCTGGCTGCCTACAACTACAAATTGACCTACTGACAAGGAAAGGATGAATCATGATGATATGCTTAGCTGGTGCCCTCTACCTGACATAGAAGATGACCCAGCACCAACCACATCGATCCTTCAAATAGAGACATTAGAAAACCTACCCATAATGGCAGCAGACATTGCTAGGGAAACAGCTAGAGACAAAAACCTGGTGCAGATTTTAAATTGGGTAGGAAAAGAATGACCAGAAACTGAGATCAACGAGACCGCCAAACCATTCTGGAATAGACAAACAGAACTCTCAATGCTTAAGGGATGTGTACTATGGGGGGATCAGATGGTCATACTGGACAATTTAAGGAAACACATACTAGAATTGTTAAACGAGGGACACCCGGGTATTGTAAAAATGAAAGCCCTGGCAAGGAGTTATGTATGGTGGCCAGGGATGGATAAGGAAATAGGGGATGGGTGGCAATGTGTAAAAGCTGCCAGGAATCAAGGCCAACACCCTCCACAGCACCAAAACACAAATGGGAAACACCAAGGGGACCATGGTCAAGATTACAGATTGATTTTGCAGGCCCAAGCAAAGGATACACATTTCTAATAGTCATAGATGCTTACTCCAAATGGCTAGAGGTAAGCATTCACAATTGATGAATATATATCACTGGGACCTGATGGGTTACATCCCAGAGTTCTGAAGGAGCTGGCAGATGTTATCTCAGAACCATTGTATCATATCTTAAAAAATCTTGGAACACTGGGGAACTACTAGAGGATTGAAAAAAAAGCTGATGTGGTTGTCATCTTCCAAAAATAAAAACAAACAAAAAGAAGGAAAAAGGGGAAAAACAGACCCAGGAAACTACAGACCAATCAGCTTAACATAAATACCTGGGAAGATACTGGAAAAAATAATTAAAAAACAGATCTGTCACATATAGGAAACAAATTAAGTTATAACTAGTTGCCAACAGACCATACCAAACCAATCTTATTTCATTCTTTGACAAAATGACTAAATGAATAGACCAGCAAAATGCTGTGGACATAGTATATTTAGACTTTAGCAAGGCATTTGATAAAGTAGACCACAACCTACTTCTTGGTAAGCAAGAAAAATGTGGGAAAGATAGCATTACCAACAAATGGATTTGTAACTGGCTGACAAACCATACTCAATGAGTAGTCCTTAATGGTACTACATCGACATGGAGGGAACGAAGTAGTGGGGTACCACAAGCCTCTGTCTTAGGCTTAGTACTCTTCAATATCTTTATAAATGACTGAGATGAGGGAATAGGATAGGAGAACTCATCAAATTTGCAGATGACGCTAAGCTGGTAGGAATAGCTGACATCACAGAAGACAAGCTCAGGATCCAAAAAGATCTTGACAGACTTGAACAATGGGCTCTATCCCAAAAATGAAATTTAATGTGGAAAAAAAAGGTTTTATACTTGGGCAGGAAAAACGAAAGGTATAAGTACAAATTAGGCAAAACCTGGCAAAAAATAGTAACTGTAAGAGGGACCTTGGAGGCTTAGTGGACAATCACTTAAACATGAGCCAGCAATATGTGGCAACAGCCAAAAAAGCTGATACAATTCTTAGTTGTATAAATAGGCATAGAATTAAATTATGTGAAGTATTCGTACCAATTTATAAAGCCTTAGCAAAACCACATCTGGAATACTGCATCCAGTTCAGTTTTGGTCACTACATTACAAAAAAGATGTTGAAACTTTGGAAAAAATGCAGAGAAGAGCAACTAAGATGATTAAAAGCCTAGAGGCTAAAACATGAAGAACAGTTGCAGGAATTGAGTTTGGCTAGCCGAGAGAAAAGAAGGACTGGGGAGGGGGGGGGGACATGATAGCAATAATCCAGTATCTGAGAGATTGCCACTAAGAGGAGGGGGTCAATTTATTTTCCAAAGCACAAGAAATTGTTTTGGAAACAATGGATGAAACTAATCAGGGAGAGAAGCAACCTGGAATTGAGGAGAAATTTTCTAACAGTGAGGACAATGAACCAGTGGAATAGCTTGCCTTCAGTTGTGGATACTTCAACACTGGAGGTTTTTAAGAAGAGAGTGGTGTTGTGGTTTGCCAGCAGCCTGTGCAGACAGCAGTGGTATCAGACAATGGGAAAGAATGGGGACCAGTCCTAGAGTCTGGGGAGGACTCGGATGAGGGTCCTGCATCCAATTCAGAGATGGGCCAGGACCATCTGGGAGTTGTGTGCTGACTCCAGAGCCTCCAGAGCAGTGGTGGTATTCAGCCGGTTCACACCAGATCGGGTAAACTGGTAGCAAGAATTTGGCATGGGTTGTTGAACTGATAGTAAGTTCTGGCTGGCCACACCCTCACCCAGTCGCCCTCCCCCCCAATGCTTGCTCAGCCCACCCACCTGCTTGACATTCTAAGGTATTTCTTTCTTTTTTTCCCTTCCCGACAATCAGCTGTAGATACGATCAGCTGTGCCAGGCTTCCCCTTGCTGAGGCCCAGGAAGGCAAAAAATGGAGAGAGGAGCTCAGCCCCCCCTCCATTTTTTGCCTTCCAGAGCCCCAGAGGAGCTTAGGGGAGCAAAAACACCCCCCAAGGCTCTTCTGAGGCTAGGAAGCTCCCAAAACAGAGCTTGGAGAGGTGCTGCGTGCCCCTCCCATGCTCTGTTCCTTTTCGTCCTGAGCCTTAGGTCCTGGCCCCATCTCTGCATCGGATGCAGGAGCTTTTAGGGGAGCAAAAACACCTCCCCTAGAGGCTCCTCTGAGGCTAGTAAGCTCCCCAAAACAGGTGGGGGCTGCAAAAAAAGGCCATGCCCACCCAGTCACATGACCACTTCCACCACAGAACCGGTAGTAAAAGTTTTTGAATCCCACCACTGCTCCAGAGTCTGACAGCAGCAAGTCAGAGGAACAAGGGGAGCCTGTTCCCAGTGTGCATGTGCACAGAGCTGCTAGAAGGCAAGAGCAGCTAAGACAAAACGGGCGACTCGGGAGTAAGGCTTGGAGCTAATTGCCCCTCCCCTAATGTATAAAGGAAGTGGAAAGGTAGAGAAATCTTTGCAGGAAGCAAAGTTGCTCACTCTGTTCAGATTAAACCTGGAAGCTCTGTGTGGATTTTGCACTTTTGGTTTTGGCACTTTAGTTGTTGGCAGCAAGTCAAAGGAGATAAATGTGGGTGCTTATCTCAAGACACTGTTTGAGACTCATTATGGCTGGGAATGAACATAATTCCCAGCGTTGAAATAAAACAAGAGTTGTTTTGGACTAAGCATGTGCTTAATTACAGTGTCAGGAAGCCTTGGTCAGAACAAGTGGACAGTCACTTGTCTGAAATAGTATAGGGTCTCCTGCTTGAGCAAGCGGCCATTTCAGCTCTATTCTGATTCTGATTAGACTAGCCAGACCCAAATTCTGCAACCATTCTTCATATGCTTTAGTCTCCAGGCTAGTTAATCATCCTAGTTGCTCTTCGCTTCACTTTTTCCAAAATCTCAACATCTTTTTTTTAATGTGACCAAAATGGGATTCAGGATTCCAGGTGTGGTCTTATTAAGGTTTTATCAAGCAGTATTAATGCTTCGCATGATTTTGATTCTACATATTTGATATATTTGATTCTACATATCTAAAAGCAACCGATTAGGAACAAAAATGATGATATGCAATTTTGGCCCAGGAGGATTGGCAGAATTGCCATTTTTAGCCCCTGCAAAAAATGTTTTTTTTTTAAACCAGTTAAATAGGAGATTCTGAAGAGGTAAAATTGCAGCCTGCTTTTCTCCTGCTTAAGCAATTGATACAAATGGCTTGAGTGTGATTTTAGCTTCTCAGCTGTTCTTAAAAGGATAACTGGTTCTTGACCAGTTATTCCTAGAATGCTGTCTGACAGCCGGGATATTTTGCACACAGCAGCTGAGCTCAGCCAGAATTGACACATACACTTTCATGTAACATATTACTCATCTCCTGCCAACTGACAGGTTTCTTCACTGGGCTCCTGGAATGTATCTAATGCCCCTCTTCTCCACCGCAAGAGCTGACCTTGACTTGGCCTGAGGCAAGGTCAGTTGAAATGCAAAAAGATCATTTTTAGGAGAGGCATTGCCTTGATAATTCTAATGTTTACCTTTAAAAAAATAAGAAAGAAATCCGCCAATCTCAACAGCTAATACATAAGTCCTCAACTGATCACCAAAACTGAAATGTGAATTTCCATTACTAAGCAAGGGGTTTGTTAATGAGTTGTGCCCAATTTTACAACCATTTTTGCCAAGATTGTCAAGCAAATCACTGCAGTTGTTAAGTGAACGTGCAGTTGTTAAAACGCATCTGGCTTCACCCATTGACTTTGCTTATTGGAAGTCACCAATGGCAATCACATACCTCGGGGATGCTGTAACCATCATAAATATATGCTGGTTTCCAAGTGCCTGAATTTTGATCACATGACCATGGGGATGCTGCAACAGTTACAATGTGAGGACCACAAATAAGTTCCCTTTTTCAGTTCTTTGAATGACTGCTAAACAAATGGTTATAAGTCAAGAATTATCTGTAATTTCTGGGTTTTGATGCTATTTCAGAGTTGTACCAGCTGCAGACTTGATTCTGCTGAGAACTGAGAGTGGCTGAGTAAAGAAGAACAATGTTACTTTAACAGGATTTTTGGGGGGAGAATGAAATTTAGGAAAAACACAGAGTGATCTAAATAAAAAGAGACATTCACCAAGAAAACTATACCTTGCTGTTGCCTCCCATGGGCATTTTGATTATCAGCCTGCCCGATGATCTTCAGATGACATTTTGGCTAAGGTCTGGAGTGGATGATTTGGATTAGTAGACACTTCCCTGCTTGTGATCTAGATAATTAATCTGCCAAACAATCTGAGTTGCTCATGTATCCCCATGTCTTCTGATAAAGTTGATGGAAATAAGTGTTTAAAAAAGACATAACAGTAAAAAAAATATCGCTAGTCCTTTCCATCAAGTGTAGGAGCTGCTTTTTTCTTTTTTCAGATCATCAATCAATTATTGATGTATTAGTTGTGACAGGAAGTGACCCAGCAGGTCATTGCCCAAGCCTGACATATGTTATATTCAAGGGGTGGGTGTGTGTATGTGTATATTTAATCAAAGGTGTAGCCCAGTTTCTTTGATCAACATCACTAAAAACCTCCCAGTTTACATTTTCACTATTCTGCCCATCCTGCAAGCCCAGACTTTGACAAATTTATTGTTTTGCTTGAACGGGTGGATACTTTGGATGTGTGTCTAGCATCCCTTGAAGAAAATGATAAAACACAGAAAAGTGAAGCGACAGTATCCCGAAATCATGACACAGCACAACAGCCCAAGCCATGGGAAAACTAATCCTGCTAGTAACATCTCCATCCTTATCAAAGACGTGACTGAACGCAAACTGAACTGTCCCAATGCTATCTTATTTGGACTGGATGACACCAACGAATCCGATGACATCACAAAGGTTTGCAACATCATCAACAACTTCCAGGCATCAACCATCACTCCCAATGAAATCATCAATGTTTCCTGCAATGGCCCCAAGTTCAAGAACACGTGGCCCCACGTTTCTGCAGAATCATTTGCAAGACTGAAACCAGCAAATTCATAGAGCAGGCTACTCATGAAGAGAATGCCATGCCCATCTTCACCAGGCACACGTGGGGAATGAGACTTAAGGAGACACTGTGGGGAGGGGCATTTGTCAGAAACAAATGCTGAGTTTCTGAAGTGTTTGCATGCCAACGTGTGAACTTGCCAAGAGTCCTTGCATTCCTTTTGGCGTTGTGTACTAATTACCTGGATCTTTTGCTCCCTGAACTCCTTGATTTGCTTTTGAAGTTTCTTTTGCCAATTGGGCCTACAATACCTGCTAATGTCATCAATCCATCTTAATTTGGGTCTCTTTTGTGGATGCTTTTAATCAAGTGGGATCCATTCTATGATTGCCTTGATCCACCTGACTGACAGTTCTTTTTGCTAGGTGACCAGTCCATTTCCATTTCAATTCTTTGACTCTCTTGATGGCATTGTATACTTTTGTTTTGTTCTGTAATCTATGTGCAGCTCTGCTGTACTAATAGGAACCATAAATCCAGAAGGACTGCCAAGAAATAGACAAGAAAAAGTGCAGAGAAGAAGAACAAAGTTGATTAGAAGAATTCTAATCATACATAAAACATAAAACATAAAAAGAGCAGCAGCTGGAATTGGCTATGCCTAATTTAATGATAAGAAGGACTCGGGGTGACATGATAGCAGTGTTCAATAGGATGTCAATCTATTCTCCAAAGCATCTGAAGGCAGGGCAAGAGGTAATGGATGAAAATTAATCAAGGGGAGAACCAACCTAAAACTAAGGAGAAATTAGGAGTAGTTATTGACGGCTAGAACAATTAATCAGTGGAATGCCTTGCCTCTAGAAGTTGTGGGTGCTCCACCACTGGAAATTTTTAAGAAGAGATTGGACAACCATTTGTTTGAAATAGTATAGTTTTTCCTGCTTGAGCAGGGAGTTGGACAAGAAGACCTCCAAGGTCTCTTCCAACTCTGTCATTCTGTTCTTTAATTTATTCCCCCATCAAGACAATCCTGGTGATGGTCATAATTGATGCTGTTGAAGGAAGAATTGCATAGAATTGGAACCTCAACATTTTTATGAATTTTGTCCCAACTCACTTTTTGATTTGGGAACCACAAATGTGGTAAGCGCCTATGAAAATATGAACTGAATGTCATTCTTCTCTTTTCCTAAAGGCCCTGTCACACTGCCCAACGGATGCAAAACGTTAGTAAAAAGGACACAATGGACGAGAAAAATGTTCCATCCGTTGTTATCCGCTCTCAGAAGGGGCGAAAATTTGCATAACCAGAGCGGATAACACGGAAAGGAACGGACGCGGGGAGGACGCAGGGCGGATGGAAAGCGGATGCGGAACGGAAGCCAAGTGGATGGAAGCGGATGGGAGCGGATGGCACATCTGCTAGGCTTCCGGGGGACCTCAGCAAAGCAGACATGGAACGGATACAGTGGATGCACAGCGGACGCCAAGTGGATGAAGCGGATGCAGAGCGGATGCAGAGCGGATGCACAGCAGAAGCCGAACAGATGCCTAGCGTTAATTGCGCATGCGGGGAGGATGCATTGCATAAGCCCCACGGATATAAGGGAAGCAGCTCGGAAGCAGGTCACCATTCAGAGGAAAGACCTGCTGCTGGATGGTTTGACAGCCTTGCCTGCCCTGCTTGCATGCCTGCCTGCAAGCCTTGCTGCCAGCCTTGCTGCAAGCCTTGCTGCCAGCCTCCCTGCCAGCCTTGCTGTCTGCCTGCTTGCCAGCCTTGTGGCCAGCCTCCCTGCCAGCCTTGCTGTCTGCCTCCCTGCCAACCTTGGTTCATGTCTGCCTGCCAGCCTTCGTGCCAGCCTTCGTGCCTGCCTTCCTGCAAGCCTTCCTGCCAGCCTGCCTGCCAGCCTTGGTGCCTGCCTGCCTGCCAGCCTTGGTGCCTGCCTGCCTGCCAGCCTTCCTGCCAGCCTTGGTGCCTGCCTCCCTGCAAGCCTTCCTGCCAGCCTCGGTGCCTGCCTGCCTGCTAGCCTTGGTGCCTGCCTGCCTGCCAGCCTTGGTGCCTGCTGCCTGCAAGCCTTCCTGCCAGCCTTGGTGCCTGCCTGCCTGCCAGCCTTCCTGCCAGCCTTGGTTCCTGCCAGCCTCCCTGCCAGCCAGCAACCCCACAACCATGCGGAAGCACAGCAAGCCTCAGCCATCTGCTGCCAGCCCTTGCAAGAGGGACAGGGCTACCATCCCACCCCCTGGCCCTCACTCTGGTTCTGCTGGGGCTTCTGCAGCATGGGCTCGCTCTTCTGGGGCTGGGGCTTCTGCTGCTTCTGCTTCTGGAGGAGCTGATGACAAGCACTCCAGCACCAGCCACCTCCACAGCACCTGGACCTTTCACCCTGGGACTGAGTGACTAAGAGGAGTGCCAGAGACTCATTTTTGTTTTATAGCTTGTTGTTAATAAAGTCTATTTTTGATTCACACACTTGCTTCATTTCTTTTTTTTTTTTTAATAAAGTCTTGGTGGAAACTTTTAGAAATGGTTTAAGCCTTTGCATGCTTGTGGGATGAGTTAAGATAGCAGTGGGATGGGTTGAGATAGCAGTGGGATGGGCAGGGATACCTTTGGGATGAGTAATAGCTGTGGGATAGATAAACCTCCAGTGCAAGCTTAGTGGGACTGGATGGTCCACCCTCCCAGGTGCCACACCTATGGCCCTTTATTATCAATAACAATCTAATTAATCATCCACACATGTCAACATAAACACAACTCTTTATTAAATGCCCTGTTCATTATAGGGCCACCCAACATACATGGCCCAATCTCATCAGTGTGATGAGACAGGCTGAAGGAAGCATCCATTAATCATCTATCATCCTGTCTTGCCACTCCTCTGCTCCACCTGGGGAGCTGCACAAGTGTCTCAGGAGGTTGCGCTGCTTCTTCCCTTCACGTGAGGCTCTGTTGGGCCCTTGCACATCCTCAGTGTCTATCAGGTTTTGCCCTTGCCTCCATTCCCCAGGCTCCATGTCCCCATTGCCTTGCTGGAGGTCCACGAGCCTGTTCTGCAACACTGGGTAGTGGGTGCGCATGAGATTGTGCAGGATGCAGCAAGCTTCCACGATCCTCCTCATGGTCTCTGGGCTATGCTGCATGTTGGTGAGAAGTACCTGGAACCTGTTGGCCAGGATGCCAAAGGCGTTCTCCACCACCCGTCTTGCCCTGAACAGCCTGTAGTTGAAGATCCTCTCTTCACGGGTGAGGTATTTGGAGGTGTAGGGCTTCATGAGGTAGGTTGTGAGGGAGAAGGCGTCATCCCCCACGATGAAGTAGGGCACATCTTGTGTGTCGTTGGGCAGCGCGTCTGGATCTGGGAAGCCCACGATGAGGTTGCGTTCCAGCCCACCCTTGAGGTCACTTGCATTGTATACCTGGGCATCTGAAGATGAGCCGTTGCCTGAAGCATCGATGTACATGAACTTGTAGTCAGCATCGACCATGGCGAAGAGGATGCTGCTGAAGAAGCCCTTGTAGTTGTAATAAGAGGACCCTGAGTTGGCTGGCGCTTTGCAGGCCACGTGCTTGCCATCAATGGCTCCAACGGTGTGGGGGAAGTTCCACCTATGATACCACTGTTCTGCAACTTTCTTCCATCCTTCTTCAGTGGAAGGGCACTAGAGGAGCTCCTCCTTGTATTCTTCGATGATGGCCTGCACCACTTCTCTGACCACAATGCTGATGGTGTTGTGTGGCACCCTCCAGCCGTACTGCATGCTCCTGTAGGTGGTCCCTGAGGCCAGGTGGCGCAGAGTGAGTGCCACCTTGAGCCCAGGTTCCAGGCTGGGCCGGAAGTTGGTGTTTGCCTTGGTCAACCTGGGTGTCAGCCACTGCACAACTTCATCAAACATGGCTGGAGGCATCCTCATGAAGTTCTGGAATGCCC
Source organism: Laticauda colubrina (assembly GCA_015471245.1). NCBI lineage: Eukaryota > Metazoa > Chordata > Lepidosauria > Squamata > Elapidae > Laticauda > Laticauda colubrina. Next base: position 23,965,241 of record BLBF01000058.1, read on the forward strand.
GAGTGTCTTCGTTCCTGAGCTCCACCATCAGCTTGTTGTACAGTCCGTACTCTGCTCTTCTGGTGAACCATCTTCGGACCCAGACGCTTCTTGGCCGCCTCCTTTTCTTCCCGTAGTAGAGTTCACAGAGCCTGTAGATGGCTTCACACTGTTGCAGAAGGATGGTGGCTGCCAAAAGGACTTTGTTACGATCCACGGTGGACATGACTGGATGCTGTGGAAGAGGAAGAGGCAAATGAAGGCTGCAGAGGTCCGCACCGCAGGGCTGCTCTTCTGAAAGTGAGATCCAGATGAGTTGCTCCTCTTTTTATAGGCAGTATAGGTGTCTCTTTGCATCCTCTAGGCATCCTCTAGGCATCCTCTAGACATCCTTAATATCCAAGATAGGTCCCCTCTGCAAATGTTTTTTCCGTTTTACATGCTTTGTTTCCATTCTGCATCCGCTAGGCATCCATTCTGCATCCGTTCCACTTCCTCCCTGCGTCCGTTTACCGCTGGAGCGGATGGAGTTGCGCGGATGCGCAGCAGATGCCTAGCGGATATAGCGGATGCGTAACGGATGCAGAATGGATGCCTAGCGGATGCATAGCAGATGCAGAACGGACGAATTGGATACATTTTCCGCTCAAAAGTTTTGAGCAGCTCAAAACTTTCTGAGCGGATGAAACGTCAATAAACGGATGCATCGCGTTAATCAACGGATGGCAAGTGTTTCTCTCCGTTTTACATCCTCTTTCCATCCATTGGTGCAGTGTGACAGGGGCTTAAGTGGTAGTTAGACTGTATGTGTGTAAAGTCATACAATATTTATAATGTTGTATTTTGGGAGACATCTGTTCCTTACAATAGGAACAGTTATGACTCAGGACTTTGCCTGCTTTCTCTCAGTCGGGGTATTTTATTACTCATTAGAGAAGAGATGAATTATGGCCATTTCTGCTCAAGAATGTGCTAAAAATAAAAGCCTCACCCATTCAGGCAGTTGTGAGATGTGAGGGCTGTTGCAATCTAACAGCTCAGATTGTTTGATTTCCACATTTGCTGGAAGGGTCAGTTTTCCTCAGAAACTCCCATGGTCACCTTAGACCAAAGATGAAAAAGCCTGTGATTTGGGGGCCCTCCCAAATGCTTTCTTCTTTCTAAATACAACTTTGCAGTTTGAGTATTTTTTGCTGAAAATCAGAAAAATCAGCACTGTGATTTTTTCCCCATACTTTTGGGGGAGAATTGAATAGCTTTTGTGTTTTATAAGATGCTTACAAATCACTTCAAAAAATTGAGAAATCCCTGAGGAAAAAACTTCTCCATCTTCTTACCTGACATGGCTTCATTCACCTTGCTTCTCCAATGGGATGCCACCAATCTAACCTGCAAAACAAATGTGTATCTTGATGGGAAGATTTGCTGGGGAACTGAGAAAAGAAAACACTTGACATAAACCATCATAAACACAGACACACAGAATAACAGAGTTGGAAGGGACTTGAAGGTCTCTTCAGAAGCTTCTTCAGTTCTGACTAAATGGTGGAGAATGGAAATCAATCAAAACTGAAGAAGCTTCTTGGATGAGAAGTGAAATGTCTTCAAGGAAAAACAAAGAATCCAGTTGTTTTTTAAAAAACACCTTTCGGACATTGAAAGGTGCTTGAAAAAACATCTTTGGGACATTGCTTTAAAGTTATACAGTCTATACAGTAAGGACTTTAATAAAAGTCATAAATAAATAATTCTTAAGGAAACCAGGGCTAGATCTAAAATATATCATAATCTTACTAGTATCTCTTTTGATGGCCATTATAGAATTTTCCATCTTATGGTGTAACATTTAATGAGAAAATTGTCTTTTTTTCTTCCTAGTCTGGCAGTCTATTCCAAAATAGCTTTATGTGAAATTCATGATATTTGATGGGACTGTCACAAATTATTCAGCAGGGTTAGGAAGATATTTTAGATCTTTATTGCTTTTTGGATTGAGGCAAAAGTGGATTAACTGAAAGATGAAGCCCATCTTAGAAGTTCAGATTTAAGATGGTAAGTAATCCAACTCTTTGAGTGTTGCAAGATGCCCTTGGAGAAAACTACGTCATCCTAGAAAATGATGCGAATGCCAAAATAACAACATGTATATAGTGACAAATGTGACAATGTATGTGATTTCACAGGCTCCCACTTTCTAGTCTGGTTCCTTACCCACTGTTAAACCACTAGCTGTTAAAAAATTAATTTGTCTTTTGAGGATTACTTCAGATATAATGGATTTGTCATTTTGGGATCTGGAGGTATGTCTGAATGGAAATTGTTTAAAAAGACTTTTTTTTTAATCCTGAGTTTATTATTTTTAAAAAATATGATGATGCCAAAATGACAACATGTCGTGACAAAGAGGCATAGTGTGCAATGTTATTGCAGTCTGGCTCTGTTCACTGGCAAGAGTTAGATCCTGACCTGCTCAAGGTTGACTCAGTTCTTGCGTCCTTCCAAGATCAATAAAATGAGCACCCAGATTGTTGGGAGCAATAGGCTGATTCTGTAAATTGCTTAAAGAGGGCTATAAAGCACTGTGAAGCAGTATATAAGTCTAAGTGCTACTGCTATTGCTTTGTGTATAATGATGTCATGCAGATGTGATCATTACATCAATGCCGGTAAATATGTCATGACCACATTATTTATTTTTTACTTATTAGATTTTTAAAAAATCCTACCTTTATTATTTTTATAAATAACTCAAAGTAATAAACATGCCTAATGCTATTTGAGGAACTGCCACAAAGAAGAAGTGGACAACTAAGCACCAGAGGGCAGGACAAGAAACAATGGATGGAAATTAATCAAAAAGAGATGCAACCCAGAACTAAGGAGAAAATTCTTGACAGAATAATTAATCAGTGGAACAGCTAACCTTCAGAAGTTATGGGTGCTTCATCACTGGAGGTTTTTAAGAAGAGACAGGACAACCCTGGTATAGAGTCTCCTGCTTGAGCAGTGGGTTGGACTAGAAGACCTCCAAGGTTTCTTACAGCTTTATTCTGAATTGAATTGGCCAACTAAATTACTAAAATTTAGCTTGATTAAAAAATGAATTTAATTCCCTGTTTTATTTTCTCCACAACAACCACTCTGTGATATGAGTTAAGCTGAGAGTGCATGATTGGCCTAAAATTATCCAGCTGGCTTTCATGCCTAAGGAGAGACTAGAACTCATAGTCACCTGGTTTCTAGCCTTAACCACTGGAAGAAACTGGTTTTTATCTTTTGCTCCTATCTTTGTCCATGAGTGCTTATGGTTATAACTGCTTATGGTTATAACCATACTGTATAACTGTATGGTTATAACTGGCATTCAACCAATTGGTTTCTTCTCACCCTTCAAATTTCAAATTGTGTACATGGGAAATTTAAGGAACATTTGGGTCAAAACTTTTTAAAAAATATAAGTTCCACCAAATTTAGCAAGGGCACTGAAAAAAATGCCTACGCTATTTCAAACACATTGCAAGTGCTTCTGACCCATAATAATCTAATTGCTGCCATTTTAAAACACAGGGCAAAATGTGTTTTTTTCATAATGAATGTCATTGAGAAATAGCAATTACCATTAGCTCTGTAAATTCAAATGTACTGATTAAAACTTAAGCATTTCTAGACATTAGTCTAACTGTCAGGCGATGCAACCCTGAATAATATACCCAGAGTTGTGTTTCTTTAGAATGATATATTTAAATAAATAATTAAAAAATGTTGTTTCCTCCCTTCTTTCAATCCTATACTCAATATTTCTTTAAAAAACATGTCTGAATGTCATTTTTAATTACAGAAAAATATTGAAAAGCTTCTTAGGGCTAAGTTCTATAATTAGATAATCACACATTTAGACTAGGCTAAACAGATGCAAGTCCCCAAATAGGTATCTAACATGCAGAAACATTCTTCTTTCTAGTATGTCATCCAGACCTGTTCTTTGAAGAATTATTGACTATTAGGTCAAAAGAAAGAAGAGGGAAGTGACACTTATTAATGATAATTATTTAGCTACATCACTCCAAAAAAACATAGCTCGGATATATTATTCGGGGTTGCACAGCCTGGTAACTAGACTCATGTCTGGACAAGCTCAAGATTTGATTGATAGATTTGTCAGTTTGTGGCTTTGAAATGAATCAATAAGTAATATGATAGTTTCAATAATCATACTGAAAATGTAGATGAATTGCCAATGCATAGCTGGTAGATGCTGTGGTTTCAGAATGAGAGATGGCAGAGAGCATATAAAGACTTTATCACTAAGCTATGTTCTTTATTGTTGTGGTGACCTGTAGTCTCTCAAAATAACCCCAAACCCAAAACATACATTAAAGTCCAGTAAGGCCTTCAACCTTAACTTCACTGTTTTATTAAGCACAGTTTAAAGTCCCAAAAGTAAATAATGAGGCAAAAAGAAAACCAAAACAAACCACATTGACGAGAGTTCTGAAGCAAGCCAAGTTAACTTATCATAAACTTCAGGAAAATAACCAAGGAGAGTCCATGGGAAGAACGTCAGCAAAGATAAACCTCTTTCAAAGTAAACACTAAACTTTGACTTCGGCAATTCTGACTGCACAATTACAAACTTATACACATAGCTCCCAGCTGCAAGCCATGAGGAGGATCATGGTAATCTCTTCTTGAGTAGACCTTGCTTTTCCCTGATCCTCTCCTCCCTGCGTGACCGAGAATGGATAGGGGATGGGCCTGGATCCTCCTCTGATTGCTCAGCCGGCCTCTGCCCTTCCCCAGCCTCCTCCACCACCTCTGGAGCCACACTCCCACTCTCTGTTGGCTGTTCCTCCTCTTCCTTAGAGTCAGCCTCCACCAGGGGCATGACACTATCCCTCCCCACAGAGCCCCCTCCCCCAGAACCAGGCAGACGAGGACATTGAGGAAACCGAGCGTGAAAGTCCTGGACCAAATGAGGAGCATGAACATCAGTGGCATTGACCCAGGTAAAGTCCTCTGGTCCATAACCTTTCCATGCCACCAAGTACTGAAATCGTCCTCACAACTGGTGTGAATCTCAGATGGTATCCATTTTGAACTCTTCCTGTCCCAGAGGGGCTACTGGGGCTGGCTGTGATGGAGCCAGTCTATGCAGATTGTTGGCTGAGGCAGGGACTAACAGGGAACAATGAAAAACAGGATGGATATGCATGGTCTGTGGCAGGGAGACACGATAAGCCACAGGATTGATCACCGCCTCGACCTGAAAAGGTTCCAAGTAATGGTGATCGAGCTTTTTTGATGGTCGCGTCGTTGGTAAATTTCAAGTAGAGAGCCAAACCCAATTGCCTACCGCTAAAGGCGGAACATCACAACAATATTGGTCTGCAAACCGTTTATAGTCTTCCTTGGCTCTCTCTTGTTGATCACGGACCATGTGGTGCATGGCTTTCAACTCCTGCAAGAACGTATCCACTGCTGGAACTGGAGAATCAGATGGGGCTAAAGAGAAAAGTCATGGATGAAACCCATCATTAGCAAAGAAAGGGGACACACGGGTGGATGCATGTTGAGCATTGTTATAAGCGAATTCTGCCACCGGCAGCACTTCCACCCAATTGTCTTGTTGAGTATTGCTAAAACAGCAGAGGTACTGCTCCAAAATAGCATTCTCTCTGTCTCCCCATCAGTTTCGGGGTGATGAGCAGATGACAGACACGCCTGAACCTGCAGTTTTGTGAGTAGGGTCTGCCAGAAGTGTGTCGTAAATTGTACCTCCCAATCTGATACCATGCAGTCTGGTAACCCATGCAACCGGAAAACATGGGAGATAAACAATTGAACCATTATCTTGGCTGATGGAAGACCTGCACACGGAATAAAGTGGGGCATTTTAGTCAACATATCCACCATCACCAAAATGGTTGTAGCAACCTTCGATGGTGGCAGTTCAGTGATGAAGTCCAATAAAGCTGCCCCCAAGGTCTTTCTGGTGTGGGTAGTGGCTGCAAGAGACCAGGGGGCACACCAGGAGCATAATTGGCTTGTTGACAGATCCCACAGGATGCCACATATCCTGACACATCATGTTTAAGTCTCAGCCACAAAAATGTCCTAGAGATGAGGTGCAGTGTTTTGAACACCCCAAAGTGCCCTGCCACCGGACTATCATGACACTGATGTAGGATAAGGCCACGAAGAGGACCTCCAGGCACATAAATGCGATCATGGAACTGCAACAGGTCCCCAATATATGCCCAAGGAGTCTCTTGTCTCCCATTCTCATCCAATTCTTGACATCGAGCTGCCACAAATGGGTCCTGCTGCTGTGCCTCCTGAATCCTCACTCAGAAGTCCACTGTTTCCTCAGTGGCTGCAAACCATTCCAATGGAATTACTGTCCTGGGCAAGATTTTATCCTCCCTTCGGTTATACTCAGCCTTCTGAGATAGGGTGTCGGTGTGTTGATTCCCCCCACTCAGAACTTAGGTCGCCCGGAAATCAAATCAAGCAAAAAATAAGGACCATCTCACCTGACGCTGGTTCAATATCCGAGCTGTACATCGGTGTTCCAAATTGCGATGATCCATCCAAACCTTGATTTGGTGACGAGCCGCCTCCAGGTGGTGCCTCCATGTCCCAAAAGTGACCTTAACTGCCACTAGTTCATTATCCCAAATCGTATAGTTGTGCTCTGGAGCTGACAACTTCCAGGAATAGTAAGCGCATGGGAATAAGGTGCCTGTGGGAGCATAGGCCTGGAGGAGCACTGCACCAACAGCCACATCAGAAGCATCTGTTTCCACCACAAATGGCTGGCCTGGATCAGGGTGTTTGAGGATAGGCTCGGAAGCAAAAGTGACTTTCAACGCCTCGAAAGCTGCCTGCTCCTCAGCACCCCAATGGAACTTCTCCCCCTTCTTGAGCAGATTAGAAAGGAGAGCAGTCAAGATAGCAAAGCAGGGAATAAATGTGCGGTAGTAGTTTGCAAACCCCAACAGTCATTGCACATCCTTAACCCACTGTGGAGGTTCCCACTCCTGCAACGATTGTATTTTTTCCAGGTCCATTTCCACCCCAGCAGGTAAAATTGTTGTCCCAAGAAGTCAATTGTGGTTTGTGCAAACTGACACTTCTCACGCTTAGCAAACAGGTGGTTATCACACAAATGTTGCAACACCAGCCGCACATGTTGCCAGTGTTCCTGCAGGGAGTCTGAGTAAATTAAAATGCCATCTAAATGAATGACCATGAATTGATCCAACAAATCACGGAAAACATCATGCATGGAATGCATGAACGCAGTTGGGGCATTGGTTAATCCAAAAGGCATCACGGTATACTCAAAATGCCTGTACCTCATCTGTAAAGCTGTTTTCCACTCATCCCCTGGACGAATGTGAACCAGATTGTAGGCCCCACATAATTCCAACTTCATAAAGATCTTAGCTTGACAAAGCTGCTCAATCAGTTCAGGAATGAGGGGAAGTAAGTACCGATTCCTCACTGTGATTGCATTCAACTTGCGTTAATCACAACACAAACGTAGCTCCCCCAATTTCTTTTTTACAAAAAGCACCGGTGCAGCCAATGGGGAGGTAGAAGGCTGGATAAACCCTTTCTGGAGGTTCTTGTCAATAAAATCCCACAATACGGCCAACTCCGGTTCCAACAGGGAATATATCCGACCCACTGGCAATTTTGCATCGGGCAACAAGTCAATTGGACAGTCATACACCCAATGCGGAGGCAACTGATCTGCTTCCTTCTCCCCAAACACATCAGCAAAGTCCACCAACTCCACAGGTAGATCCAGGTCCACGGGCATAGCCATACTCCCTGCAAAAGAGCATAAGCAATGGTTGGCACACTTTCTATCAAGGAACTGCACAGCTCCAGACAACCAGACAATCAGTGGATCATGGGCCTGTAACTACTCCAAACCCAGCACCACCAGAAAATGAGGCACTGTGGTAATGTTGAACAGAGTTTTCTCCACATGCTGCCCAATATGCATGCAAAGGGATTTGGTTGAAGCAACTACAGGTCCTGATCAAAGGAGCCGACCATCAATCGCCTCAACCATTACTGGTGGGGACACCTGTTGCTGAGGAATAAACCACTGCTCTACAAAATGAGCATCCATGAAATTGGGTGTGGTCCTTGAGTCGACCAAGGCTTGGATCTCCATCGCTTTCACACCAGGCACAAACACACTTGCTTTCAGCACAAGATGCTTCACCAATGATGACTGGGGTGGAGATGTCAAAGGTGGCGAGGATGGCAAGGTTGATGAAGATGGCAGGCCTAAGGACTTTACACCCCAACCTACAGACCCCCATAGGCCAAACAATGCTCATTTCCCACCATCGTAGGCATTGCTGATTTTGATGTCTTAACAGGACACTTGGCCGCAAAATGGCCTTGATTGCCACAATAGAGGCATAAACCATCAGGATGACATCTCTCGTTTTCTACTTGAGTCAGGCAAGGGTGGCCAGCCCCCAACTGCATGAGTTCCTCCAAAGGCACTTCCATCAAGGGCACCGTCTTGCTGAAAACAGATACAGTCTCTGTCCGTTGTTGCACATGTCGCTGCTGAAGTCTAGCATCGATACGAAAACACAAATGCATGAGCTCTTGAAGGGTGCGAGAGCATTCAGTGCGCACCAACTCATCCAGAAGCTCTGATGACAAACCCTCCTGGAACTGGTGTAATAGTGCTGCCTCATTCCATTGTACATCCTGAGCAATCACCCGAAAACTAGCAATATAATCCATGAATGAGCCACGCCCCTGCTTCAAGTCTCTCAAATGTCTGTTTGCTGTTTGGCTTCAAACAGGGTCCTCAAACATGGCATGAAACTGATGGCAAAACTCGACATAATTGTCCAACACCTGGTTGGGCTGGGTCAGCAGAGGCGTCACCCAACATGCTGCAGAGCCTGACAACAAACTAATCAAAACCCCCACCTTATCCCGGTCAGTGGGAAAGTCCTCAGACCAAAGGCTCATGTAAAGCTGTCGCTGCCCCCAAAATGCTGGAAATTGGACCAGCAAACCATCAAATTTATCTGGCACTGCCACAGGGCATTTTCGGCGTGGCCAAGCAGCTTGCATTTGTGTCACCTGTGCAGTCAAAAGAGCCACTTGCTGGGTTAACTGGGCAATCTCTGCTCTGAGCTGATCCATGGTCACCCCACAAAAAGCAAAAATAAGTTGAAGGGGTGGCTGGAGTCAAAATGTGATGACCTGTAGTCTCTCAAAATAACCCAAAACATATATTAAAGCCCAGTAAGGCCTTCAACTTAACTTCACTATTTTATTAGGCACAGTTTAAAGTCACAAAAATAAATAATGAGGCAAAAAGAAAACCAAAACAAACCACATTGACAAGAGTTCCGAAGCAAGCCAAGATAACTAATCATAAACTCCAGGAAAATAACCGAGGAGAGTCCATGGAAAGAATGCCAGCAAAGATAAACCTCTTTCAAAGAAAACATTAAACTTTGTCTCCAGCAATTCTGACTGCGCAGTTACAAACTTATATATACAGCTCCCAGCTACAAGCCACGAGGAGGATCATGGTAATTTCCTCTTGAGTCGACATCACTTTTCCCTGATCCTCTCCTCCCTGTGTGACCTAGGATGGACATGGGCCTGGACCCTCCTCTGACTGTTCAGCCAGCCTCTGCCCTTCCCCAGCCTCCTCCACCACCTCTGGAGCCACACTCCCACTCCCTGTTGGCTGTTCCTCCTCTTCCTCAGAGTCAGTCTCCACCAGTGGCATGACAATTGTTCTGACCAAGGCTTCCTGAGACAGTAACAATCACATACTGTTCCCAGAAACCTTTTTTGTTTTATTTCAGTGGTTGTGAATTATATGCATTCACAGCCCGTAATGACTCCCAACAGTTGATGAATAGTCCAACATAAGTCTGCCACAGTCCTTTGGGATAAGGCTGTTAAGCACCCACCTTTATCTCCCTTGAAATGCTGCCAACAACTAAATTGCCAATTAGCTGTACAAGACCAAACAGAAGCATAAAGTCAACAAGGAGCTTCAGAATTTAAACCAATCAGAACGAACAAAATTGCTCCTGCAAAGGCTCATGTCCCTTTGCTCGTCCTTTATGTCTTATGGAAGGGGCCAATCATCTCCAAGCCTTACTCCTGAGTCACCCTTTTTGTCTTAACTGTTCTTGCCTTCTGGCAGCTCTGTGCAAGCGCACACTGTGAACGGGCTCCCCCTGTTCCTCTGCCTTGCTGATGTCAGATTCTGGAGGCTCCAGAATCAGCACATAACTCTCAGATGGCCCTGGCCCCATCTCTGTGTCGGACACAGATCCCTTGTCTGAGCCCTCCCCAGACTCCAGGACTGGCCCATGTTCCTCTCCACTGTCTGACTCTGCTGCCAGCTCTGCAGGCTGCCAGTGGATCACAACATTTATAAAGCAGGTTGCTTAGACAGATTTTAGACCCCAGCCCTGTCTATGACACTGGGAGTGTCAACTTGCATTTTCTGACTGTAGTCTTGCATACATATACATGGGCATTTATGGAGTCTGTAACTACAAAAATACCTTACTTGCCACCATTTGCTTAATGACCATTCAAAGTTACAATGGCTTTGAAAAAAGTGACATATAACCATTTTTCACACTTATGACCATTGCAGCATCCTCATGATCACGTGATCAAGCTTTGGCAATTGGCTTGTATTTATGATGGTTTCAGTGTCTTGGGGTCACGTCATCCCCTTTTGTCACCTTCAGACAAGCAAAGTCAAAGGGGAAGCCAAACTCCCTTAACAACTATGTTAACAATGTAACAACTGGAGTGATTCACTACTGTGGCAAGGAAAGTCGTAAAATGGGGCAATGTTATGAAGAACTGTTTTGTTTACCAATGGAAATTTGGGGCTCAATTATGCTTGTAAGTCAAGGACCATCTGTACTTCATTCATTATTTTTAGTGGATAAAAATAATACACCAGTATTATAATACACCAAAACAATATACCGTTATAAAATGTAAAATTAATTGCTTAAAAGTATAACAGTTCATTATGTCATCTGAAGAATTAACAGAACATTTCTATAAAGCTCTAAACATGATATCAATGGTGATCTCTCCATGTTTGTCATTCTTTCCAAAATAGTGGTACATCAAGTAAAAGGAAAGAAAAAAGGAGGGTGGGGGAATGAAATAAATTAAAATATTTAAAAAACAGGAAAAACAATATTAGGAAACTACATGTTTTTAAATTCCCTCTTATTGTACCTGACTGATTATGCTTGATATATTTATGAATATTGAAATTCTTTGTAATCACTGTTCCATGATGTCAATTACTTCTGCCTTCGGAAGTGAAGTTAAGTGTCTGCCTTGTTGTATGACCCAAGATACAAATTTGGGGTTCCCAGACTTTTAGCCAGAATACCTCCCCTTCATGCAGACCTGAGCAGTTTACAGACCTGAGCATTTTACAGGGGCCGCATCTGACTGTTTGATTGACCCTGTCTGGTCCACGTGAGGTCAATGAGAAATCAGAAATCAGATGTAGCTAAGTGTATGCTATGCATGCAAAACAACTGCCTTGCTTTTATTTTAAAGACAACTGTCAACCCTGAAGCGGACCTCGCTGAGGCCATCTTTGTGGCTTCAGGGTTGCCACAAGGCAGAAGCGGGGAGAGGAAGTGGGGAATAGTTAGCTAGGGTTTTGCAATTAAAACAAAAATGTTTTTCCGGGGGAACCAAGGCCATTCCAACAGGTGGCTGGGAGAGGAGGAATGAAGTAACCAAGCTATTGACCAGCACCTCTATTGGACAATGTGACCGATGACTTGGAGGAAAGGGAAAACTTTCATTTTTTAATTAGGTGAAAACCGTGGGAACTTTCAGAGTCTGTTTTCACTAGTTGTGTCAATATGATGTATCCAATAAATTGTTCTTTGAAGAATCTATCTGCCTCAGAGTTCTGCTTTCAATGGGTGCATTAATGGAGTGCTGACAGTGACTGCTATTTTTTAAAAAAGTTATGTATGTGTCATTGTGTGTGCCTACACACATTTGTACCTTCACAGCCCTTCACAACAGCTCCAATTTCTCATGTGACCCCTTGAGAAAATTAATTGCCCACCCCTGCCTTAGTGTAATCCTAATGTACAAAGCTTCCCAAAAATCCAGACACCAATATGAAGATAATGAAACAAGACAATAAAACTTTGAGAGAGGTGAATGTTTTGTAACAATGTAGCAACCAATCTCCCTCTCTGTCACACACACATACACCTCTATCTAAATTCCCTCTCCATCTCCCCAAGGAGGGATACTCCTAAATTACAGGGGAACTGTTACTGCTTAAGTTTAGTTCTTCTGTTCTGAATGTATAGTGTTAATTTCATCATTGCTCTATTTACCCCAAGTTTGGTCTCAGTAATCTGTTCATATTACGTTTACATTTTGACATCTATCCAAGATTTGGGGTTTTTTTTCTTATGAGATCTTAACCATTTTCCAGCCAAGTGATTTCAAGACTGGGTAAGATCCTTATTCTGGAAAAGAAGAATTCTGTAGCTGCTCTTAATACCAACCAACTGTTCAGGATAGGAAAAAAAAACAGAAATGTAAAGAACCTTCATGAGATGATCACTTAGAAGAGAGCAGGAGTTCCTGATGGGTCCTAAACCCCTTCAAACCTTGTTATTCAAGTGTAACTTTTAATACAGAATGACTAAACAGGGAGAGATTGTAATTTTCATTCCTTCTGCTCAATCGTGTCTGGTCCTCAGAAGCTGCCTGAACAACAGAGGGATAGCATCAAGATCATGGAGATGATAGTACTAGGATCTAATCTGGGTTGGTCACTGGGTCTAGAGGTTTAATCTTCCAAGCTTTTGGACTCATGCTGGAGCCACCCTAAGGGAACTTTTCTCTAAAAGAATGTATGCTTTGGACTATTCTATGTTCCCTGAGGATGGGCTCCAGGATGAGTCTGAAAGCTCGAAAGACTAAATCCCTGGTCCCTGATTGGATACTTTAACACAATCCTGGTATCCCTTTATTAGTGATAGTACCACTCGATTGTGTACAGCACTAGTGAGGCCACACTTAGAATATGGCATCAGTTCTGGTCACCACAATACATAATAGATGCTGAGACCTGAGAAAGAGGGCAGAGAAGAGGTCAGGAGGCTAAACTATACAATGAATGGTTTTGAGGGAGTTATATATATCTAGCCTATCAAAGAGGAGGATTGATGGGAGGGACGTGATGACTGTCTTCTGGTACTTGAGTGGCTGTCACAAAGAAGAGGCAATTGACTTATTCTCCAAAGCGCCAGAGGGCAGGACAAAATTAATGGATGGCAGCTCATAATCATTAATCAAGCCATGAGCAACACCTTCCATCCAAGTGGTGGCCACCAAAATGTTCTTTTCCATTGAAAGGAATTTTGAAAGCAATAATCACAGAGAAGATGGGGTTGGTACTTTGGATGCTTGAGGATCCAAATCTAAAGGTTACATGCAGGCCCCATTACTTCCAACTTAGTTTCGGAAAACTGGTAAAGGAAGAACAAAGAGCCAGGGGGACACAAAGGTCTGAAAGGTCCCATGGGCTTCTGTTCTTGGCCATCACTGAAACATTGCTTTCCAATCTACTTAGAAGATGTCTCTTAAGCAGAACTCAGTCAATCAGAATAGAACTGGAAGGGACTTTGGAAGTCTAGTCAAGCAGGAGACCCTATTTCAGACAAGTGTCTCTCCAGTCTCTTCTTAAAAACCCCCAGTGATGAAGCAACCACAACTTCTGAAGGCAAGCTCCTTTTATGTGGCCTTTCTCAAAGTATTTTATATGTAATCTTGGTTGGTCTCAAGCTAAGAATCAGGGGGACCAACAGTTATTCCAAATGGAGCTGAATCAACTGCCCAGTTTTTATTGGTTACCAATGCATGTTCTTGTATATGACATTTTATACAAATTTGCACTGAAATCTTATTTTTCCTCTTCTGATGGCAATCCCCAAACAGACAGTTTTAGTGTTGATTTACTGCTCACTAATAATGCTTTTTGTGGAAGCAAAATGTTGCAAAGTTTTCTTATTTGGCATCAATGCTTCAGCAGGGGATTCATAATAAGATTTAAGTTGGATTGCTATATATACCTATTTGTACTTTTCTGTTTTTACTCTTTCCTTTCCTTTTTTATTTATTTGCTGGCTAAAGGCTGTAATAAATAAAACAAAAAATTGAAATTTGAATTATCATGCAAAGGCAGCAATCATATATTTGAAGCAGAGGTCAGCTGACTGGCATTTTGGTGATGATGTCATCATACACATTTCATCATTTTGCCATCATTGTGCTTTGCTGAAGACACCCAGGCTTTGTCAGTGAAAGGACTTGCATCAGATGTCAAGGTGCAATTGTTTAATTTATCATGTGCAGAGAGGTATGTGACATGATTGCAGGAAATATGACTTCAGCAACAGAGTGGTCAATGTCTGGAATCCTCTCCCTGACTCTGTGGTTTCTTCCCCAAACCCCAAAAACTTTAACCTTAGACTGTCTACTATTGACCTCACACCCTTCCTAAGAGGTCTGTAGGGGACGTGCATAAGCGCACCAACGTGCCTACTGTCCCTGTCCTATTGTTTCTTTTTTTCTTATTTGTATCCATTTCATGTATTTATAATCATGTATATTCTTATGCCTGTTATCTAATAATCGTTTGACTAAATAAATAAATAAATGTGTCATCATTTTGATACCATCGTGGCTTCTACTGACTACCTTAACTGATAGCAGGAAGTTTTTGAATGGGAAGATGAGAATTACTTCATTTCAGCTGAATAAGGAGCTGAGTAAGGAGTACACAGAGGAGCAGAATGGACTTGTTTTTGTTTGAACAGGGGTTTCTTGATCACAAAAGTCAGGATGACAACCGCATTGGTGTGATGAAAGCTTCCCCTTTTTTCATACGCCACCCTGCCCTGCAGTGACATTTAAAATACAGGTAGTCCTTGACTTACAACACTTCATTTAGTGACCATTCCAAGTTACAACAGAACTGAAAAATATGACTTGCGACCATTTCTTATAGTTATGACTTTTTGCAGCATCTCCATGGTCATGTGATCACAATTAAGATGCTTAGCAACTGGTTCATACTTATGACCACTGCTTTGTCCCAAGGTCATGTGATCCCCTTTTGCGACTTTCTGACAAGCAAAGTCAATGGGGAAGCCAGATTCACTTCACAACCATGATACTAACTTAACAACTGTAGTGATTCACTTAACAATTGTGGCAAGAAAGGTGGTAAAATAGGGCAAAACTCACTTAACAAGTGTCACAGTCAACAACAGACATTTGAGCTCAATTGTGATTCTAACCTGAAGACTACCTGTACTAATGGAAAGATTCTGCCTTTATGAACTAATCTAATAATAGTGATTTCTGATTGTTTTGTTTATAATTCTGCCAGAATGATGATTAGACTGAAATTACTTCAATGGATTGTTTTTTTAAAAAGGTTGAAATTATGACCATATTGTTATATTTTTATCCCACCTTTATTACTTTATAAATAATTTAAAGCAATGAACATACATAATACTTCTTCTTTCTTGTATTTTCCCCACAACAACAACCATGTGAGGGGGTTGGACTGAGAGAGAGTAATTGGCCAAAAATCACCTAGCTGGGTTTCATGGCTAAGGCCGGACTAGAACTCAGTCTCCTGATGATTGGCCAAAAGTCATTCAGCTGGCTTTCATTTTTGAGAACTCATAGCCTGCTAAGTTTCTAGCCTGGAGCCTTAACCACTAAGACAAACCTGGCTCATTTGCTCCCATATTTATGCCTGACTTGATGACTATAACTTATCATCTTTTGGCACCAGAGGGAAAGATAAGACAAGACACAGTGGATGGAAGCTCGTCATAGGGAGATCCAACTTGAAACAAAGGAGAAATTTCTTCACAGTGGGAACAATTAATCGGTGGAACAACTTGCCTCCTCAGTACATCACTGAAGGTTTTCAAGAAGACACTGGACAGCCATTTGTCTGGAATGATATAGGGTCTCCTATCTTGAGTAGAGGGTTGGTCTAGAAGATCTTGAAGGTCCCTTCCAACTCTGTGATTGTCTATCCTCCCATCAGTTTGAATGAAAACCCACAGCCAAAAAAAAAAAAAAGGACAAAGAAGACTTGTTTCACATAGTCTTAACAAGTTGCCCCAAGCAGGGTAGGACAACTTTGGTTAAAGAAGTGGGGAGCAAGAGTTCAACAGTTTTGTGAAGGGAGAGACATTGAAGATGAAGAAGAAGATGTAGGAGACAACCAGGCTGAGCCCTAGGAAGAGGTCAAATACATCTTCAGTGTCGAGTCTCTTTGTAACCACAAGAGTTCTAAGTCCACCCCACCTTAAATTCCATTGACTCTTATGTATTGCCAATTTGCATTGTAGGTCAGATTCTTTACAATAAAGCTATATATTCATCTGAACTGCTTGGACTTCTGATTTCCTGCACTTGACATTAATCAGTCAATGAAATTCTAGGAGGGCTGGAATTAGATCTCTTGTGAATGCGAAGGGACTCAAAATTGATGATGTGTTTGATTCTTTCCTTGGACTCAGCCTGATCATTTCCTACAGATGAAAAGGCAGGAAAGCACATTGGGTGGCTTTGTCAGAAGAGATCTTGGTCATAAAATGTGTTTTTTTTGGGGGGTCAATAGAGACTTCGGATTTATTTGCCTCTATTCCAAAAACAAATGGATTCCATGATAAAGAACTAAGGAGTGTATAAGAGCAGAGTAATCTCAAATCTCCTTTTCCCTACGGTTGTAGTTTAGGGCATCTGGAATCAAAGTCAGAATGACATCATTCTAAATTAAGAATAGGTGTATCTCTACCTAGGTGGCTGCCCCTGATCATTTCTTGTGAATCAAGGTCCTGGTTAAACCTATCAGAATGCCTTACCCTTTTATGTTGAGGTTTGGAGAAACATGGGGTGTATTATCATAAGAAGAATATGTTGATTTAACAACCTTGCTTGCCTAAAGCCTCACCCACTTGAGGCCACAAGGCAGCTGAGATTTTCATAAGCATCGAGGTAGTACTCCCTCACTTTTGTACTGTGTGTGCTGAAGTCTAATGCCGTGGCATAAATCAAACCATGCCTGTTTTTAGCTGGGCTGGGAAGAGCATTAGAGGAACTGTAGACAATGGAAGATTTTCCTTGGAAAAGGACAGACAGTGTCTCCTAAAATATGGCTCGTCCCACTCTTCGTGGCTTGATGTGAAAATTGAAATCACACATCAGGCTACCTTTTCTCTTTCAAAAGGAGGGAAGGGGAATCTTTATCAGGAAATTGGTCCTGAGTGTGAAGCCCAGCCAAGGCACTTCATATTTCAGAAGGGGTCTGCATGTCTCTCTGTGTGCACGGGTGTGCAAACCCATGTATGAAAAAGGCACTAGGACCTAGCAGGAATCTTGGCCAAACTGGCAGGAATTTCTTGCTTGGAGTGCAGACAACAAAGGCAGAGTGTAGCTGGGTTTCTTTCTCTCAGCATCTCCACCCTGTGAGCTGAAAAAAAACGGTAAGTAAAGCCTGATTTTTTCAAGCAGGGCGAGTAACAGATGTCAGGTGCCAAAAGAAGAACAGGCTAAACCTTTCAAACCAGAGGTGTCTTCTTAGCCCACCACTCGGCATGTGATTTGTCTTTCCGGAAAAGTTGGCTTTTGGTGCAGTTCCACTGTACATGCAGACTTCAGTAGAAAGGAACAGGCAGGAGTGAAGTCTGCAATTTGACGGAAGGAAAAGAGGTTGGAGAAACTCCTTTTGTGGCTCAAGGGTGACAATATGAAGGTCAGGGACCAGTCATTGTCACTCTGTTGCAAATGAATGATGGGTTGGGACCTGGCCAGAACTGATAGGAAGTGGCTGTTGTTCAAGATTTGTACCTGATTGCAAAGAGCAGGTTTCACCCTGTTTCTGTGGTAGAGATGTGACCTGCATGCTAATTGTGTGAAGGCTAATGATAACCAGAGCTCGCATCCTTCTTTTTTTCCATTATGGTCAGAGCTTGGGTTTTCATGCCAAGTTTTAAACTGCAAAAGGAGGAGATTCCTAGGATCTTGGTCTTTCTGTCATTTCCACCACTCCTCCGCTGCACAAATTTAGCTAAGCCTCTCATTCCCTCCTCTGCCTCTGAACAATGAAAGGTGCCACTTGCAGGGGTGTGACAGGAATACAGCTAGGAGGTGCCTTTGGCAATTAAAAATCACTTCATTTTACCAGCAAAAAGGAGGGGGAAAGGGGAATGTCAAAGCCTTCCTGATTAACTGACCTTCGAATTGCATTCCAAGTGGAAACAATACTGTTCTTCCACATTAACTTCCTCGCTGCTATTAACTCCTTCCACCCTTCCATGTTATCTCCTGGGCAGTTGAGAACAACCCTTGAAAGTGATTGATGGCTTAGGAGGGATGTGTGAGCCAAGGAAAGGACTTGGGGGGGGGGGGAGCTTCTGAAACCAGCTGCTCACAAAGAAAATGGCATTGTTGTTGTATGACCAGAAAAGAGACTTACTGATGATTTCCACCCTTTTAAAAGGGGCTCCCTAGCTTGTTCACTCCAGTCACCCTTGGCCATGTTGAATACATTACAGATGATGGATTGATTCTTTGGTTTGTCAGCCGTGTAACTCTTGGGCATTGTCACTTCCATGTTTCCATCCATCCATGGAAGGTGGATCTTCTTTCTTTCCTTTCTTGCCCCACCCCCCAGTCTACAACCCCATCTAAACTGCAGTGAACTTCTGCTCACTCCTTACAGCTGTTCACAGATCTGTCTTCCAACAGTGTCCATAAAAGGGTTGCTCCCGATACACAGAACTGATTTCCATAGAGTGTCCATGAGGCTCAGTGAAACATGCTTTCTTGGCTTTTTTTGTTTCTCTTTTTGCTTATAAGCTGCTTTGGAAATAGAGTTATTCTGAATATTTCAGAATAAAGGTGAGGAGGTGGGATGAAAATAATTCTTAGAAATAATCAGTCTTGATTGATTGTATTGCATAGAAGGCTCCTTCCCTCCCTAATGCTCCCAACAGTTCACTCATGCACATATGGAAAAATCTTTTCTGGTAGCCTTCCAAGAGAAGGAAAACCCAGGTGTTCCATTTCTTACATTTTTTTAAAGGGACCCAAAATCCAAGTTCTGTACCATCAGCTTTCTTTCTCGAAAGGCTGTGTTGTCTCACAACATCCATCATCATCATCATCATCATCATCATCATCATCATCATCATTATCAATTATTAATAATTAAAGATGAAATTTTCCATTGATTCACAGTTTGGGACTGGAGAAAAAAAACCAAGAACTTAAAAGCTGTTAAGGTAGCGTCTGAGGATTTAGGCAGTTCTGAATAAGATAGTTTTTTGCAACGTCAGGATATCCAGGACTGATAAGTTCAAAATTTCCATGTATCTAGGCAACCCTTTAGGTATTGCTCCAAGGGCTCTTGTTACTATTATTTTGAAATCATTGATTTCTTCCTCCACAATTGCTCAACTTCAACTTGCAGATCATGATATTTCGTTATTTTTTCTAGTAGTTTTCTTCAATTCATGCATCACCTGGTATTGCTATTGCAATATCAATGAACCAGACTTTTTTTCTTTTCCACAATAGTGATGTCAGGTGTGTTGTGGGCCAGATATCTGTCTATTTGGATTCAAAAGTCCCACAAGATCTTTACCTGTTCATTTGAAAGAACTTTGTTGATTTGGCGTTCCCAGTAATTTTTTGCATTATTACTGTTGTTCTTGATTTAATTTTCAGTCTGCGACTGGTAAAAATGTAACAAGAACCTAAGAGCTGTTAAGGTAACATCTGAGTATATAGGCAGTTCTGAGTAAGGTGGTTATTATGATAAACACAATCGCACAGTTAGCCAGATATTCAGACTGGGTTTGGCATTTTTGTTTACCTATTGAGTTCTTACCAAGTACTGGGATAGGCAGATGTGGATGTTTGATGGTTACAGATATCGTCATAGAAGCTTTTCCCAGTAAAGCCACCATTTGCAATTGACTCATGATGAATTTGTCAATGCCAATGGAGTTCAAGTGGTGCTCCAGTTGTTTTTGGCACCTATTACTACTACTACTACTACTACTACTACTACTACTACTATTATTATTATTATTATTGTTGTTGTTGTTGTTGTTGTTGTTGTTGTTTCTCCTTTGCTTCCATTCTTTTCCTCCTTCTTCTGCCTCAGCTTCACATCTTTAGGGGTCACTAAGCAATGGAACTTGATTTTGGACACTTTGACGAAAGAGATAAGGCGTCCAGAAACATGCGTGGCTCCCGAATGAATGGCCTGCCAAGTCCCACTCACAGTGCCCACTGTAGTTTCTACCGCACGAGGACCTTACAAGCGCTGAGCAACGAGAAGAAGGCGAAGAAAGTGCGTTTCTACCGCAATGGGGACCGTTATTTCAAGGGAATTGTTTATGCTGTCTCCAGTGACCGCTTCCGAAGCTTTGATGCCTTGCTTGCTGATCTGACCCGTTCTCTGTCTGATAACATTAACCTGCCTCAGGGAGTTCGCTATATTTACACCATTGATGGCAGCAGAAAGATTGGCAGCATGGATGAACTGGAAGAAGGTAAGAAGGGCAGCATTGTTGAGTAGTTCCAGGAAGGGTGGAAAGCCCATGGAAGATGACACTTTGATCATGGTTCTGGGTGGCAGAATTAAAACTATGAATTTCAGTGGTGGAAAATAATTTATCTTTGGGGCGTTTGTCCAAAAGTATGTCAGAAATTTATATTTAATCCTTGGATGGATGCATATAATACTCTACATCAGTGTTCCTCAACCATGGCAACTTGAAGAGGTATGGACCTCAACTCCCAGCATTCCCCAGCCAGCATGCTGGAGTTAAAGTTTATGCCTCTTAAAGTTGCTGAAAATATCCAACTTGATATTTAATTTTAGAGTAAGCAACATTTGGCAATATCTGGGAAAGGTTCTAATGATGGGAAAGCTGGAAAGAAAGGATAGAAGGTGACCAGCATGCTGGCTGGGGAATTCTGGGAATAGAAATCCACCCATCTTCAAGTTGCCAAAATTGAGAACCACTGCTCTGTATCATTGAGACCTCCTTATTCTAGATTTACTGCAAGTATCTGGAAATTTTGATGTGATCCACTGCAGTCATCTAAAAGTTGTTATGAAATTTTAATTTTTAATGTGATCATTTGTGGAAACTATTAAATCCTGGGAAAGATTCATGCCACCCATGTATAATTCAGTCTTTTGGTCTTAACTGCATGTAAGAATCAAGTGTGATCCTTACCCCTCAGATTGTACACTGTGGCTGTCCAGCCCAACCTTCTCAAACCTGCTTTCCTGCTGTCTTGGATTATAACTCCCATAAATCTCAAGACAGCATGGGCAAGATGACTGGGGATTATAGGGGTTGTCAACTTGCCCATTGGAAAGGCTCTAGTCTAGTTTTATAATGGCTTATTCTGGTTGTGATTTTCATAGAGAATTTTCTCAACCCTTCTGAAATCCTTTAAATACATGGGGATCTCTTGCACATTTCTCAGTGGTCCTACCACCTAACTGCAATCCTTGCAGCATGAGGAAGAAATAAAGCCTCGTTAGAAGATTAGAAGTTCTAATCCACCCTGTTTTAAATATGGATTTCCTCCTCTGAAGCTTAAAATACATTGCTGGACATGTAATTGAATGATCTCAGTCCAGATGGTGGGTGTGTTTGTGCACATGTTTCCATAACTTACACTGGAAGTGGGGAATGCCTGCTCATTTAGGCGGGTGGGTTGATGTCATGTCTTGTACATTTTTTGCCTCTCTGTAGTGACAGGCATTCCAGTGGGCCTGCAGAGAGGAATCTCTGTGGACCATTAGTTGACTTGCCTAAGGAGGAGATATGGGTACCCATCTGTGGACCCATGAATTACATTTAGGAGACTTATCTCCCTAACTTCAGAACATCTGTGTATCTCAATGATCCTGCCTACAATATCTTTGCAGGATGTGAGTTTCTAGACAGACTGCATTACCTGACCTTCTAGATTAGGTCTATTACACTTTTTGCAATGTATCTGAATATTAAGACTGCAGGAGATTGGAAGTCTGCTTTCAGACTTAAATCTGCTGATGTCCTCAAGCCCCACCCTTTACAAAGCCTTAGAATGCATCCTTTCTATGCATTATGTGGTAAAACAGCTGTTCCTCCATTACTTGGTGAGCATGAAACCTTTGAGCAAATATTTTGCAATGGGTGTGTCTGGATAAAGGCGTGTACATTTTGCCTGTATCCTGCAGAAATACTTCAATGTGTGTGAATGTCATCTGTTAGATTTATGCACTTTTTGCCTGAATATCCATCCCCCACCAGCTGAAGGGCTCTGAGACAGCCAATGGTGCAGTATGGAGAGGCAACAAAGCTAAATGCCTTGTCTTAAAGCTTGCAAGATTCACCAAAACAATGGCGGGAATTAAATATAATGCTGATGTCATCACTGCTTTGGAAATTTGTGCTAGAATGTGCTTTTTTAACCCTAAAGAAAAAGCAGAATTCTATTCTTTACTGCAGTAACAATGAAGAAAAAAATTCCTTTATTTCTTCTTTTTTATATATATGTATAAAAAAAGATTTGCTGAGCCTTATGTACCTTTAGCTTAAAGATTTTTTAAAAATCTTTTTAAATCTTCCAATCGGAGGCACTTGTTTTAAATGTTCATCTGAAAGGCAGCCTGCAGGGTGTGTCCCTTTGTCTGGAATGGATGTGTTCAGTGTGACTCCAAAGTGCCTCTGTGCAAGCTCAGAGGCGGTGTCACTTTGGTTTGTCCCTGGGGGAAGGGGTGTCTTTTGAGGGAGGGGGGCTCCAAACTCTTGTGAGCTCGGAGGGAGGGAGGGAGGGAGGGAGCTTAATTGGCCTGCCAAAGAGAAAGCTGGCAATGGATGTAGTTTTCTCAGAAGGAAGGCTTTCCATATGGGTCCAATCAATTTTACATCTTTGCAATGTTATATGGCAAGGCTGGAAGGAAGATCTGCCCAGAGAGATTTGGGGAGAGAGAAAAAATTCTTGTCTCTGTTGGAAGGGCTGATAAAATGTGAAGCACAATGAAGCGTCTATCGGCATGATCTTCACCTAGGTTTTAAACCTTGCTTCGATGGCAGCAAGTACATCTGGATTGCAGCTTTCTATCCCTCAGGGCATAGCTAGGCTTCATTGTGTTTCTGGAGCTGCAAGATGGACAGGGCTTCTTCTGTTTAGGAGCTTCCCTGAGACTTCCAGGTTCCTGAGACTCTTTGCCTCTAAGATCAGGGACTACCATTTTGAATGATGTCATTCTCCTTGAAACTCCCCAGAGCTAGAATTGAAAAGGATGATGTCATGGTTATTATCTGTAAGCCACCAGAATTGCTTTGTTATCAGCTTCTCACAGGGGATTTTGTTTTACAGGAAGTAAAGAGCTTCCACCAGAGTTAATGGAGAATGGAACCTTCTTTGTTTTCATAAATTGAATTCTTTGTCTTCATGTTGCTGAAGGCCAAATGGTTTCATTTCACACACACGCTTCCATGCTTTAATGAGATATTAGTCTTAGTCTATGCCTGCCTTCACTTCACACACCAGCTTAATCAAAGCTTACAGGCTTCCTGTGCTTAAGTTACTATGCTTAGTTAGTTATAACCTTGGTTTATTTCTGCTTGTGGCTTCCTGTGTGGTACAAATGCTCTGAGGAAGGTGGTTGGTTAAGAAATAAATATATATATATATATAAATCAGCAAATAAGTCAGTAAGTAGGTAGATTGTAGATAGGTAAATGAACAAATAAATAAATGAATGAACAAATAAACAAAATTGAGCCTATTTGGGTTAGTTGATAGTTCTGCTACAGTGCAAACCCAAGATATGGGTAAGCATGATGTATGAATATGGCCAATTGTAGGATAGTTTCTAAAGAGTGCTATTTTTGAACTAAGAAAATATCAGGAAATAAAGTAACCCAGATTGACTTTCACAAATGACTGAAAAAGATGGAAAAGGGCATGTTGGGTGAAATCTATGTGCAGCTGGAGCAAATCCTAACTAGCTTTAAGGAAAGAGGTGTTCAGTAAAAGCTCCAATTGTATCTCAATTCATTGTCCCTGGGCACTCAAATTATGTAGAGGAAGGAGTGTCAGAACCTGGGGGTGGAGTCAAGAGAGGGATCAGCCTAGAATCTTATATGACCACAAAGGAAGTATATCCAACCTCCCTTGAATTCTATTGATGCATATCTAACTCCAAGCAGGTGGAGTTAGATAAGCATCCCATTAATTGAGAAAATTAATGCATAGGCACCAAGTAACAATAAATCAGTTTAATTGGAGCTTCAGGTGTGGATCTAGCTTCCATGCCTAATATATTTATGGATACACCTCCAACTTTACTTATTAATCTTCATTGGAATTGCAAATAAAGCCACTCAAAGCAGTATACATAGCATATCTTCATTTCCCCCAAAATAACCCTGTGAAGTAGGCTGAGCCAAGAGAGAGGAACTGAGCCAAAATTGCCATGAGAGTATTCATGACAGAAGAGGGAGTAGAATCTGAATCTTACTATTCCTAGTACAGCCTCTTTCTCTCTACACCACCCCAAATATTATTTAAGCAAAAGAAGTTTTGTGGGGTCCCTATGGAAGAAGTGGTTGGGATGCAAAATCTCCCAGATCTTTTCCAATATTCTCATTCTCAGTTATTTTCTGTGTTTCCACTCAGAGCTTATGCGGCCTTTGGAAGATATCATATCAGAATCCCAACCTGTCTTCTGTAAAGCTAGAAAATGGATGGATGGATGGACAGGATGGGACGGGACAGGCAGGCAGGCAGGCAGGTAGGGAAGTAATATAGTAGAAGATAGATGATTGATGGATAGGTATAGGTGATAGATGGGGTGGGGAGAGAGAGAGAGAAAGATACATTTTCAGTCTAAAGCCCATGTCACACTGAACCAACGGATGCAAAGAGGATGTAAAATGGACAAAAAAGCTTGCCATCCATTGGAAAACGCGATGTACTCACTGCCTCCATTTTGCTTCCTCTCTATCCGTCCAGCATCCGTTTATTGACATTTCATCTGCTCCAAAAGTTTTGGGCTGCCCAAAACTTTTGCGCGGAAAATGTATCCAATTTGTCCATTCTGCATCCACTACGCATCCGCTAGGCATCCGTTACGCATCCGCTATATCCGCTAGGCATCCGCTGCGCATCCACGCAACTGGCATCTGCTCGGACGCAGGGAGGAAGCGGAACGGATGCAGAACGGATGCAGAACGGATGCAGAACGGATGCAGCACGGAAACAAAGCATTTAAAATGGAAAAAACGTTTGCAGAGGGGACCTATCTCAGATATTAAGGATGTCTAGAGGATGCCTAGAGGATGCCAAGCGGAAAACCTATATTTCCTATAAAAAGGGGGAGCAACTCATCTGCATCTCACTTTCAGAACAGCAGCCTAGTGGTGCAGACTCTACAGCCTTCATCTGGCTCTTCCGCTTCCACAGCATCCAGTCATGTCCACCGTGGATTGTAACAAACTCCTTTCGGCAGCCACCATTGTTCTGCAACAGTGCGAAGTCATCTGCAGGCTCTGTGAACTCTACTGCGAGAAGAAACGGAGCCACCCAAAAAGAGTCTGGGTCCGAAGATGGTTCGCCAGAAGAGCAGAGGACGGACTGTACAGCAAGCTGATGGTGGAGCTCAGGAACGAAGACACTTGGGCATTCCAGAACTTCATGAGGATGCCTCCAGCCATGTTTGACGAAGTTGTGCAGCGGCTGACACCCAGGTTGACCAAGGTAAACACCAGCTTCCGGCCCAGCCTGGAACCTGGGCTCAAGGTGGCACTCATTCTGCGCCACCTGGCCTCAGGGACCACCTACAGGAGCATGCAGTACGGCTGGAGGGTGCCATCCAACACCATCAGTATTGTGGTCAGAGAAGTGGTGCAGGCCATCATCGAAGAATACAAGGAGGAGCTCCTCCAGTTCCCCTCTACTGAAGAAGGATGGAAGAAAGTTGCAGAGCAGTGGTATCAGAAGTGGAACTTCCCCCACACCGTTGGAGCCATAGATGGCAAGCACGTGGCCTGCAAAGCTCCACCAAAGTCGGGGTCCACTTATTTCAACTCCAAGGGCTTCTTCAGCATCATCCTCTTCGCCATGGTCGATGCTGACTACAAGTTCATGTACATTGACGGCTCATCTTCAGATGCCCAGGTATACAACGCCAGTCACCTCAAGGAGAAGCTGCAACGCAACCTCATCGTGGGCTTCCCAGATCCAGACCCCCTGCCCAACGACACATAAGATGTGCCCTACTTCATCGTGGGGGATGACGCCTTCTCCCTCACAACCTACCTCATGAAGCCCTACACCTCCAGACTCCTCACCCGTGAAGAGAGGATCTTCAACTACAGGCTGTCCAGGGCAAGGCGGGTGGTGGAGAATGTCTTTGGCATCCTGGCCAACAGGTTCCAGGTACTTCTCACCACCATGCAGCATTGCCCAGAGACTGTGAGGAGGATCATGGAAGCTTGCTGCATCCTGCACAATCTCATGCGCACCCGCTACCCAGTCTTGCAGAACAGGCTCGTGGACCTCCAACAAGGCAATGGGGACATGGAGCCTGGGGAATGGAGGTAAGGGCGAAACCTGATCGACACTGAGGATGTACAAGGCCCCAACAGAGCCTCACATGAAGCGAAGAAGCAGCGCAACCTCCTGAGACACTGGTGCAACTCCCCAGCTGGAGCAGTGGAGTGACAAGACAGGATGGTAGATGCTTAATGGATGCTTCCTTCAGCCTGTCTCATCACACGGATGAGATTGGGCCATGTATGTTTGGTTGGCGTACAATGAACAGGACGTTTAATAAAGAGTTGTGTTTATGTTGACATGTGTGGATAATTATTACATTATTATTGATAATAAAGGACCATAGGTGTGGCACCTGGGAGGGTGGACCATACAGTCCCACTATGCTTGCACTGGAGGTTTATCTATCCCACTGCTATCCTAACCCATCCCACAGCTATTACCCATCCCACAGGTATCCTAACCCATCCCAAAGGTATCCTTACCCATCCCACAAGCATGCAAAGGCTTAAACCATTTCTAAAAGTTTCCACCAAGACTTTATTAAAAAAAAGGAATGAAGCAAGTGTGTGAATCATAAATAGACTTTATTAACAACAAGCTATAAAACAAAAATGAATCTCTGGCACTCCTCTTGGTCGCTCAGTCCCAGGGGTGAAGGGTCCAGGTGCTGTGGAGGTGGCTGGTGCTGGAGTGCTTTTCATCAGCTCCTCCAAAAGCAGAAGCAGCAGAAGCCCCAGCCCCAGATGAGAGAGCCCGTGCTGCAGAAGCCCCAGCAGAACCAGAGTGAGGGCCAGGGGGCGGGATGGTAGCCCTGTCCCTCTTGCCAGGGCTGGCAGCAGATGGCTGAGGCTTGCTGTGCTTCCGCACGGTTGTGGGGTTGCTGGCTGGCAGGGAGGCTGGCAGGAACCAAGGCTGGCAGGAAGGCTGGCAGGGAGGCAGGCACCAAGGCTGGCAGGAAGGCTGGCAGGCAGGCAGGCACCAAGGCTGGCAGGCAGGCAGACAGCAAGGCTGGCAGGAAGGCAGGAAGGCAGGCTGGCACCAAGGCTTGCAGGAAGGCTGGCACCAAGGCTGGCACCAAGGCTGGCAGGGAGGCAGGCACCAAGGCTGGCAGGAAAACTTGCAGGCAGGCAGGCACCAAGGCTGGCAGGCAGACCGGCTGGCACCAAGGCTTGCAGGCAGGCTGGCACCAAGGCTGGCACCAAGGCTGGCACCAAGGCTGGCACCAAGGCTTGCAGGCAGACAAGGGCAGGCAAGGCAGCCAATCCGTCCAACAGCAGGTCTTTCCTCTGAATGGCGACCTGCTTCCGAGCTGCTTCTGTTATATCCGCGGGGCTGACGCAATGCATCCTCCCCGCATGCGCAATTAATGCCAGGCATCCATTAGGCTTCCGCTGTGCATCCGCTGTGCATCCGCTGTGCATCCACTGTGCATCCACTGTGCATCTGCTTTATCCGTTCCGCGTCCACTGTGCATCCGCTGTATCCATTCCGCGTCCACTTTGCTGAGGTTCCCCGGAAGCCTCGCGGACGTGCCATCCGCTCCCATCCGCTTCCATTTGCTGGGCTTCTGTTCCACATCTGCTTTGCATCCACCCTATGTCCTCCTCGCGTCTGTGTTATCCGCTCCGGTTATGCAAATTTTTGCCCCTTTTGAGAGCGGATAACAACGGATGGAACATTTTGCTCATCCGTTGTGTCCTTTTTGCATCCGTTGGGCAGTGTGACATGGGCTTAAGCTACAAGAGGTTTAGGGAGACAATCAGGATTGCAAAAAAACTTTTTAAAAATCACTGCAGTGACACAACGGGAAAGGAATGAAAGCTTATTTAGGTAAAATTATTAATGCCAGGCAGACACATTCTATGCATTTTCTACCAGTTTTTATTCCATTTGATGAAAATTTCCTTCAGTAATTCTTTCAAGGGAGAAGACCATTTCAAACAAATTCTGATAGATGAAGCAGTTGTGCCCCTTTTCTCCCCCAGATAATATTTTTCTCAGCTTCTTTGACTTTGAGAAATTGTCAACTTATAAAACATTTTGTATACACGTTTTATAGATGACAACAGAAAGAAGGGGGGAGTTTCAAAGAGCAGGCAACAGTGTGAAATCAAAAGTACACTCCATTCATATTTTCTTCAGAGACTGATTAGATGGCTGAAATTTCTGCCTCAAAAAAATCTAATTGGAGAGCATGATTGATGACTCTTGGCTATGGACATTTTTCATTGGATGATACACCCAGAGGGTGGGGGTGGGGGGAAAGCAGGATCAAAGGTGACAGTGAATTATGTATCTCAGAGTTGATTACACCCAGGTTAGTGCTGGACGTAAAATAAACTTCAGATAAATCCTCTTTAGTTTTGGGAGTGTGGCTTGAGGCTCATGATTTAATTGGAGGAACTGAGTTAACCCTGACAGATAGCCAACTCTGAGATCTACTTGGGAGAATGTCAAAAAAGCACTGACAAAACCGGCACAGACCTGTAAGAGACAGGCAGACAAACACTGAGCCCGCAGCAAACATTCCAGTTGGGAAGAAAGTCTATCTCTCCACCAAATATCTGAGGTTAAGTCTCCCTAGCAAGACTTAACTGGGGCCAAAGTTCATGGGACCATTCCCCATAGTAAAGATCATCAAGCCAGTCACGGTGCAATTGAAGTTGTCCCAATTGTTAAGGAAAATACACACGGTATTCCCATGGTCATATCAATGCTGAGGCCCCTACCTCATGAGCCCCCAGATCCCGTGGTCATAGGAGGCCAAACCCATTATGAGTTGCAGCAAATCCTCAATTCGAGGTGGCACAGGAGACAACTCCAATATTTAATCAAGTGGAAGGGCTACCCCTTATCAGAGGCATCATGGGTAAAGAGTAGGAACATCCAAGCCAACTGTCTTGTAGCAAGGTTCCATGCAGAAAATCCAACCAACCCTGGGGGAGTTTCATGAGCATAAGCTTCCATATCTGCAATCAAATTGATTTTGTGTGTGTTGTACAGGTCACCTTCAAGAAGTGAGGGGAGCCGAATGTCAACTCATAAAACATTTTGTATACATCTTTTATAGTTGACAAAAGAAAGAAAGGGGGGAGTTTCAAAGAACAGGCAACAGTATGAAATCGAAAGTACATTCCATTCGTATTTTCTTCAAAGACTGATTAGATGGCTGAAGCTTCTGCTGTGAAAAAATCTAATTGGAGAGCGTGATTGATGACTCTTGGCTATGGATGTTTTTTGTTAGATGCTACAGCCAGAAGGGTGGGGGGGAAAAGCAGGATCAAGGGTGACAGTGAATTTCGTATCTCAAAGTTGACTACGCCCACATTAACTCAAATAAATTCTCATTAGTTTTGGGAGTGTGGCTTGAGGCTCATGATTTAATTGGAGCAACTGCCGGAACCCTGACAGAAACCTTTTTCCATGGGGCTTTACTGGAGTGTGACTAGTCAAGGAGGCTAGAGAACAAATCTACCATCTAGGGTTTGTAAAACTTTCATGGTGAGGTAATCATCCATTTGGTCCCAAGAAAAGGATTTTGAAAATATCCAACAATGACTTTTCTGCCAATAAAGGAGAATACTTGTAGCTAAGGGTTAAAATGAGAGGTCCTTGGTGTTCTCTGAGCTTGATTGTTTCCCTGCAGATCTTTCATTACCCAAAGTAGGTAACATTATCAGTGCTAGGGTGATGTTGATATATGACCATCCATCTCAGTTTGAGTAATGAAACATCTGCAAGAAAACAACCAAGCTCAGAGAGCACCAAGGATCCCTTAGTGGTTTTCTATTCTATTCTGATCACATTACAAAAGAGTTGAATGGAAATTCACTGTTAGAATATATTTATTTATTAATAAAGCAACCCATAATCACCTTACAGGAGAGACGGGTGACGTAAAATTTAATAAATAAAAAATAAATAAATTTATAAATCCATCTCACTTTCAAGCAACTCCTCAACCCACAGACTGGGCTCCTTTATACAAAAAGCTTACTAAAATCTTTCTACTAAGCTTTGGGGAAGTGTGCAGGTTTAATTTAACAATGGAAAGTGCTTTTGGCTCGATTTTGAGCCATGCATTCTAATGGGTACTGGAGGTGAACTCGAAATTAAGAAAGACATTAATTGGCTGTGCTTTATAATGTATTACTAGCAATGCTACCTTATTTAGTAGTTACGCTGAGAAACATAACTCATATCAGAAAGCTGCTGCCCATAGAGGCTAGGTGTGTGCAGGAAAGCAAGGAGAAAAGATTTGATGGGAGGGAAATCTGCCAAAGATTTTTGACTCAAAGCTCAACAAAAATAAGAACAAGTATATATAATAATGTGGATTTCAAACTTAAAAAGTGGGGTGTAATTCTTCATCACTCTGCTAGAGTTTCAACAATAGAAATTCAATAGAGCATAATAGAGTAAGTGCTCCACTCCATTCAGTCACTCGCAACTCCATCTTGATGC
>BLBF01000058.1:24016261-24031506 GCA_015471245.1 Laticauda colubrina
GGAAGGAAGGAAGGAAGGAAGGAAGGAAGGAAGGAAGGAAGGAAGGAAGGAAGGAAGGAAGGAAGGAAGTGTGTGTTAGGAATATAAGTCACCTAACAGGTATTTGGTTTGGACAATATATAAACCAGGATAAACATTTTAAAACTGTCTCTTTAAGAAAATGCAAAAACTGTAATTGGGTGTGGTTTCTCAAACGGCCATAAGATGGAGTCAGAAACCTGGGTTGTTTCGTCTGAGTCTTAGAAAAGAGACTCTGTTTCCTTCTGTTGGAAAGTATTGCCTTTCCTCCATTTTTCCTAACTGACTGATATTCTTGGATTTGATGTAAGTCTGATACCGAACTGTTTTTTACACTGGACTTTGATATTTGGACTATCCCTGGATTGCAAAACTGACTGATTTACCTGTGAATGACTTTGGATTGCTTGTTTGGACTTTGCTTAATGTTTCTGTAAGTAAAAACCTACATTTACTGTACAGTGTATCTGTGTGCTTGTGTATATTATTCAAATACTACTCTCAAATATGTCTCCCTGTATGCGCTCATTCTCCTAATGGGGAATTACCTCAAAAGGAAGGAAGGAAGGAGAGGGATGGAGAAGGGAGGAAGGGGAAGGGAAGGGACATCTGGAGCTGAAGACAGCTGAAGACTGTTTAAGAAACCCCAATGAAAGGCAAACAAACATTTTTTGAATCGGGCATTTCCTGGATTATTTTTAAATATATTTGGATCAATGGACAATGTAAAGATGTTAATGCATCTGTGGGAAAAGTGCAGGGGTGGGATTCAAATTTTTTAACAACCGGTTTTGTGGGTATGGCTTAGTTGGTGGGTGTGGCTTGGTGGTCATGTGACTGGGTGGATGTGGCTTGGTGATCATGTTATTGGCTGGGTGTGGCCAACTCAATATCACTCACATTGAGGCATGCATCTCCTCACCTGGCCTCTCATGACTGTGGGGATGCTGCAACAATCATAAGTGTGAAAAATGGTCATAAGTCACTTTTTTCAGTGCCATTGTAACTTTGAATGGTCATTCCACACAAGCAAAGTACCAATAAAGGAGGGGAAAAAAATTCCAGAGAAATTTCTGAGACAGGAAATCTAGTCCTGCCAAGAATATAATAAGGGTTAATGGAGAGGCAGTTTCTGTAAGCAACACCAGAATGTTTCCTTCCTACCTTCCTTACAGGATTAGGCCAGGAATTTCTTTTAACAACCAGTTCTCTGAACTGCTTAGAATGTTGACAACTGGTTCTAGCAAATAGATGCGAACTAGTAGAATCCCACCCCTGGATAAGTGCTTAAAACAGAGATGATAGAGAAATAAAATGCCAAATAAAAATGAAGACTGCTCAGAGAGAACATTAAATATTGGTTATGGGTGTGAGGAAAGCTGAGGGAGGGAAAGATATCTCAGAAAATTTGAAATCCTGAGTTAAAATAGGACCTTGCTTCCATATGAATTAAGTCTGTGTCAAAATGGTATTTACTACACTATTTTATGTCAATCAATATAAAAAGATTCCTAACCAGGGACAGGGGGAGAATAGATGGCTACCACATTTCACATCTACTTCATTGAGAAGCAATCAGTTGCTTGAAATGTCAAACATACTCTCAGAAGAGTTTGGACATCAGAGCACTCATTTATAGCACGTGACAGTTCCAAAAATATACTGGCAAGGATCAGAAATTAAATGAGTCACAAGGGCTCTTTTAAATATCTGCGCACAGGTCACAAAGAGTTGTGTGTGAGTGTTGGTGTTTTAAGCCAAGAATGTTGAAAAGGGTCAATATAACAAAGACACTTCGGTTGAGGTGTTTTGACATCGAGATTATGTGACAGGCATTTTTGAGTTACATCAAATATTTATCAGGTAGATAAAATAAAGGTAGACATTTTATTAATATCACAAAGGTTAGGCATTTCATCCCACCTCCCCCAAAATAAGCACTGAAGTGACACCCCAGCCCTGTTAAGGCTATTTGTTTCCATTTTGAGTTCAGAGCAGAAGGAATCACAATCAGCCTGTTTTGTTCTCCATGTTGAGGCAGAGATTTGACTAATAGGCCAGTCTCCATGGATACAAATGATTGTAATGTGAGCCAGCATGAATGCTTCTATGTGAACTGGAATCCTGATACATATATATTTTTAAAGATCCATTTTTAAACTTGTCCTTTCTTCTCTTCTCTTAGTCTATCTTTCTATGAGAGGAGAAAGAATTGGTTTCTAGGCTAGAGAAAAATTCAAAATCTGTTCCGTAAAGAGCCAGCTGAAAGCTCTCCAATTTTCAGTGAAGAAACCTGTTTTCTCCCCAGTTGATAGAAACATAGTTAGAAAGAAAATCAAGAAGTTCCACTTCAAATAGTAGAAGATGTACTGGTTTTCAATTTAAAATAATTTAGTTGCTGTAATTCTTGAAGTTGCATAGGATTGACTTTTGCAATTTTATCCCAATATTAGATGATCCTCTGATCATCTAAGAAGAGTATTTATCATAAATAGAAAAAGAATAGTAGTGCAGCTTCAATCACATTGCATCAGTCTTGTGTCAGAAGCACCAAGGCATTTCTAGGTTGAAAGGATAAGCCAGTGACATCACTGTTGCCTGAGGGACGCTGAAAGCTCCTTTCATATTCCAGCTGAAAGCTCCTTTCATATCCCTTTGCTGGAGCAAAGGATGGGAGTCTCACAGCAGCACTTGGATCTCAAACATGGACTTGCGAACTTCCAACCAAGCATCCTACCATGTGAGTCACCGTGCTCTACACAAACTTCAACAATAAATCAACATTTAAACAGAAGGACCACAGGCAAGCAAAAAAGCAGCAGGAGCAAGGAGCGATATCCAACTTTATGCTGGCTTCCTCAGAGACTTTGCTTCTGAAAAACTACCCAGAGAACTTTGGAAATTGCAATCACATGATCACAGAGATGCCACAAAAGTCTCAACTTTGCAAATAAAACTGATCTGAATATCCTTCAAATTTCAATTCCACAGCTCTAATAGGTCCTGGATTTGTTTATGTATTTTTACGTTAGCAGATTTTAGGTACCTTAATTCAAAAATTGTTGCCATGTAATACACCATTTGGGCTAACATGAGGGTACAAACAGATAAACAAAATGGCAGTTTTAATGGTATTATAGATATTGTATCAATGAACTCTCCCTCACCCTTGCCAAAATATTCTTTAAGCAGAAATGTAAAATAAATTCTGCATGTGAATAAGGCAATGCAGGAAAAAGGACATTAATCCTTGCTTCAGTTTCAATCAACTCAAGAAATAAGCAAAACTACATCTCCAGAAACTGCTCATAGAAAAATTCCAAACCACTCTTATTTTAGAAGTTGCCTCCTCTTTGACTCAAATGTTAAGCCCATGTCACACTGGCCAACGGATGCAAAAAGGACACAGCGGACGAGCAAAATGTTCCATCCGTTGTTATCCGCTCTCAAAAGGGGCAAAAATTTGCATAACCGGAGCGGATAACAGGGATGCGGGGAGGACGCAGGGCGGATGCAAAGCGGATGTGGAACGGAAGCCCAGTGGATGGAAGCGGATGGGAGCGGATGGCACATCCGCAGGGCTTCCGGGGGACCTCAGCGAAGTGGACGCGGAACAGATACAGTGGATGCAGAGTGGACGCCGAACTGATGAAGCGGATGCACAGTGGATGCACAGCGGAAGCCTAACGGATGCCTGGCGTTAATTGCGCATGCGGGGAGGATGCATTGCGTCAGCCCCGCGGATATAACGGAAGCAGCTCAGAAGCAGGTCGCCATTCAGAGGAAAGACCTGCTGTCAGACACATCGACTGCCCTGCCTGCCCTGCCTGCATGTCTGCCTGCCAGCCTTGCTGCCAGCCTTGCTACCAGCCTTGGTTCCTGCCAGCCTCCCTGCCAGCCAGCAACCCCACAACCATGTGGAAGCACAGCAAGCCTCAGCCATCTGCTGCCAGCCCTGGCAAGAGGGACAGGGCCACCATCCCGCCCCCTGGCCCTCACTTAGGTTCTGCTGGGGCTTCTGCAGCATGGGCTCGCTCTTCTGGGGCTGGCGCTTCTGCTGCTTCTGCTTCTGGAGGAGCTGATGAAAAGCACTCCAGCACCAGCCACCTCCACAGCACCTGCACCCTTCACCCCTGGGACTGAGCGACCAAGAGGAGTGCCAGAGACTCATTTTTGTCTTATAGCTTGTTGTTAATAAAGTCTATTTATGATTCATACACTTGCTTCATTTCTTTTTTTTAATAAAGTCTTGGTAGAAACTTTTAGAAATGGTTTAAGCCTTTGCATGCTTGTGGGGTGGGCAGGGATACCTGTGGAATGAGCAGGGATATCTTTGGGATGGGTAATAGCTGTGGGATAGATAAACCTCCAGTGCAAGCATAGTGGGACTGTATGGTCCACCCTCCCAGGTGCCACACCTATGGCCCTTCATTATCAATACTAATGTAAGCATTGATCCACACATTTGAACATAAACACAACTCTTTATTAAATGCCCTGTTCATTGTAGGCCCACCCAACATACATGGCCCAATCTCATCAGTGTGATGAGACAGGCTGAAGGAAGCATCCATTAATCATCTATCATCCTGTCTTGCCACTCCACTGCTCCAGCTGGGGAGTTGCACCAGTGTTTCAGGAGGTTGCGCTGCTTCTTCGCCTCACGTGAGGCTCTTTTGGGGCCTTGCACATCCTGAGTGTCAATCAGGTTTTGTCCTTGCCTCCATTCCCCAGCCTCCATGTCCCCATTGCCTTGTTCACGGTCCACAAGCCTGTTCTGCAAGACTGGGTAGCAGGTGCGCATGAGATTGTGCAGGATGCAGCAAGCTTCCTCGATCCTCCTCACGGTCTCTGAGCGATGCTGCATGGTG
Organism: Laticauda colubrina; assembly: GCA_015471245.1. NCBI lineage: Eukaryota > Metazoa > Chordata > Lepidosauria > Squamata > Elapidae > Laticauda > Laticauda colubrina. Next base: position 24,021,151 of record BLBF01000058.1, read on the forward strand.
GTGAGAAGTACCTGGAACCTGTTGGCCAGGATGCCAAAGGCGTTCTCCACCACCCGCCTTGCCCTGGACAGCCTGTAGTTGAAGATCCTCTCTTCACAGGTCAGGAGTCTGGAAGTGTATGGCTTCATGAGGTAGGTTCTGAGGGAGAAGGCGTCATCCCCCATGATGAAGTAGGGCACATCTTGTGTGTCGTTGGGCAGCGGGTCTGGATCTGGGAAGCCCACGATGAGGTTGCTTTCCAGGCCCTCCTTGAGGTGACTGGCGTTGTATACCTGGGCATCTGAAGATGAGCCATTGCCTGAAGCATCGATGTACATGAACTTGTAGTCAGCATCGACCATGGCGAAGAGGATGATGCTGAAGAAGTCCTTGTAGTTGAAATAAGTGGATCCCGACTTGGCTGGAGCTTTGCAGGCCACGTGCTTGCCATCTATGGCTCCAATGGTGTGGGGAAAGTTCCACCTCTGATACCACTGCTCTGCAACTTTCTTCCAGCCTTCTTCAGTGGAGGGGCACTGGAGGAGCTCCTCCATGTACTCTTCAATGATGGCCTGCACCACTTCTCATGACCACAAAGCTGATGGTGCTGGGTGGCACCCTCCAGCCATATTGCATGCTCCTGTAGGAGGTCCCTGAGGCCAGGTGGCGCAGAGTGAGTGCCACCTTGAGCCCAGGTTCCAGGCTGGGCCAGAAGTTGGTGTTTGTCTTGGTCAACCTGGGTGTCAGGCACTGCACAACTTCGTCAAACATGGCTGGAGGCATCCTCATGAAGTTCTGGAACGCCCGAGTGTCTTTGCTCCTGAGCTCCACCATCAGCTTGTTGTACAGTCCGTCCTCTGCTCTTCTGGCGAACCATCTTTGGACCCAGACTTTTTTTGGGTGCCTCCTTTTCTTCCCGTAGTAGAGTTCACAGAGCCTGTAGATGGTTTCACACTGTTGCAGAAGGATGGTGGCTACCAAAAGGACTTTGTTACAATCCACGGTGGACATGACTGGATGCTGTGGAAGAGGAAGAGCCAGATGAAGGCTGCAGAGGTCTGCACCGCTGGGCTGCTGTTCTGAAAGTGCGATGCAGGCGAGTTGCTCCCCCTTTTTATAGGCAGTATAGGTTTTCTGCTAGGCATCCTCTAGGCATCCTCTAGGAATCCTCTAGGAATCCTCTAGGCATCCTCTAGACATCCTTAATATCCGAGATAGGTCCCCTCTGCGAACGTTTTTTCCATTTTAAACGCTTTGTTTCCGTTCTGCATCCGTTCTGCATCCGTTCTGCATCTGTTCCGCGTTCGTTCCGCTTCCTCCCTGCGTCCGGGCAGATGGAGTTGCACGGATGCGCAGCGGATGCCTAGCGGATATCGCGGATGCGTAATGGATGCGTAGCGGATGCGTAGCAGATGCAGAACGGACGAACTGGATACATTTTCCGCGCAAAAGTTTTAGGCAGCCCAAAATTTTTGGAGTGGATGAAACGTCCATAAACGGATGCTGGATGGATAGAGAGGAAGCAAAACGGAGGCAGTGAGTACAGAACGGATACATCGCGTTAACCAACGGATGGCAAGGTTTTTTGTCCGTTTTACATCCTCTTTGCATCCGTTGGTTCAGTGTGACATGGGCTTTATATCTCCCTGATGCACAACCATAGGCTTTAGCTCAGGCAGCTTCTCTGTGCTATAGATTCTGCTTCTCAGTCCTAAAAAAGCTAAGTAAAGATAATTTGAATACTGACTAATTCAAAAGCTAAGACTAAAAAATGCAAAGAGTGTAATTTAATCACTGTTTCTCCCTAAGCTGTCACAGATTATGTACAAACAAAAATTACCTTGCTCCAATTAATGGAAAATATGCTTATATCTTATTGTTCTTCTCATTAGTTCTTATTCTATGAATTTGTTTGGTTTTATATATTTTTTAAAATCTGAATGGTTCCTAGGAATGGGAAATGCAAAGCAATTAAGCCACCTTTCCCTTTTGGGATTTGCTAAAGTGGCTGGAGCTGATAAGCCAGGATATGGAATAGAGCAAAGCTGAAAATGATCAAAATATTTGCCACTTGAGTGGTAGATGTTGGTGATGATTTGTTCTCCAAACTTATTGTTTAGCTTCCAAAAGTTTCGTCAGCAGGCGGGATAACATCATCAGCGAGATTGAGTCTTGTTTCAGTTCTCCACATGACCAACTGACCATATGACCACCGAAGATTAATAAGAGCAGAGGAGAAATGAAACAAGACATTTCAGCTGAAGTCCTGATGATGATGTTATCTAGCCTAGTGACGAAACATTCAGAAATTACACGGCAAGAGATACCATCACCAATATAGAGAAAAGCTTTCTGCCCATGGGGAAACAAACTTCTCAACAGAGCTATTGTCAGTTGGTGCTCCATTCAAAATCCAAGAAAGAAATACTGAGACTCCTTTAATCAGAGAAAAGATATCTTTTACTGGAAATCAAGTGGTAGCAACAAAAGAATGCTGAATCTGAGAAAATGGGCACGTAAATCACATATACAAAGTAATGGCAACGGTCCCACCCCCAAAGTTCAATTGGTTCATCCAATTAAAAGTTGTGTATGTCATCATGTGGACATCTGCAGGTGGTGATGAGGCTTCTGAGGCTTCTGTCCGTTGACTTTGACATAGTTTGATAAAGAGTTACAGCTGCACATAGCATAGAATAGAAACCTAAGCAAGAATGTATCCCCCCCCAGTTTATACAGCTCTGGTTTGTAACACCTCCAGCCCACTTCCCATAACCATTTTCCCCTCCTCCCCCCGTTACTTATGACAGCCAAAAGATGCAAAGCAAAGGGAGAAAATCTTGAAGGCTGACAGCTATTATATTTTAAGGGAAATATGTAATTTTACTGCAGTTTCAGATATATTACTATTGAGCACAAACTGGCGCAGCTTTCAAATACAAGAGAAATTGTAGAATCTCCAAATTCAGAGCAGCTTTTCACAATTGTTTTAACTGAAAATGAACCCAGGTCTTCTGATTTCCATGTCTCTAACACAAAGACCATCTTCTATTATTGCTGGAGCACAACCATCTCATGAGGAACATCAGAACCAGCTGACATTTTTCTTTCAGAACATATTTTAACATAAACGTGTGTATTAACATTAGAATTATATAGACTGCATGAAAGCAAAGAATACGAATAGAATTAATTTGTATGTATTGTGATAGGTACCAAAATAATACATTGAAATATTGAACAATGAAATAATAATGATGAAATAGTGAAGGACAGTATTTTAAATACAGATAGATGTGAAAAGTGGAATATGGGACATATGAATAAGAATTAAGTGTTAAAAATGGGAAAATTAGAGATTGAATGATGTTACTATTAAATTTGCTTAAATAATATTATGATTAGTGGTGAAATAATAAAGTCAAATAGTGAGCATAATGAAATAATGAAAGAATATATTTTAATATAAACAGGTGTATTAATAGCAGAATCATGTACACTGGATGAATATATAGAATATTAATAGAATCATTCTGTATGTTTAAATAATATTGTGATTGGTATCAGAATTGAATATGGAAACATTGAATAATGAAATAATGATGAATTAAAGTATTAAAGCAATGAGAGATGAAAGACAGAAAGGAATGTCTTTTTATATAATGGTGACATGATTAAAAGTTGGAATAGAGACAGAATTAGGAGAAAAGGGGAATAACAGTATACACATTTTTACATAATAAGATAAATATAATAACAAGAGGGAGGTTTAGAAATTGAATGGTGGTAGTATCAGGTATGTTCAAACAATATGAATTTATGAAAGAATATAATCTACTATAAATTTGTATTATTATTAGAAATATATAAGCTGAATAAATGTAATAATCATGATATTATTTTTATTTGTACCAAAATGTATGGCACCCAGGTGTCACACTTTTCATGCATTGATATCTATATGTAATATAAAATAAAAAACTTAATCAAAAAAAGAATCAGCTGACATTAATCTACAGGTAGTCCATGACTTATAACATTCATTTAGTGACTGTTCAACATTAAAACAACACTGAACAAAATAACTTATGACTGTTTTTTACTTACCATTATTCCAGCATCCCAATGGTCATGTGATCGAAATGTGGATGCTTGGCAACCGGTTCCTATTTATGATGGTTGCAATGTCCCGGCGTCATATGATCCCCTTTTTCAATCTTCTGATCAGGAAAGTCAATGGAAAAGCCAGATTCACTTAACAACCATGTTACTAATTTAACAACTGCAGTGATTAATTTAATGACTGTGGCAAGAAAGATCATAAAATGGGACAAAACTTACTTAACGTCCCATTTAGCAAAATAAATTTTGGGTTAAGTTATGATTGTAAGTCAAGGACTACCTATATATCAATGTTCCAGGTCAAACTTAATATTGGGACATTGTGGAAAGTTAAAATGACTTCAGTCTTAAAGAGGAACAACAATGCTTTTGTTATGTGATGATTGTACCAAGATGATAGTTATGATATCTGTCAAGATCAGGATGATAGGTTATGATAACTGTAGAGGGGCCTGGATCTATCCCTGCCCTTGTAGAACTCAGCAGTCATGAACTAAAAGTGAGGAAGCATTTATCCTTTTCCTAGTGACAAGGAGCCATGGTGCCACAGTGGTTAGAATGCAGGCTAATTCTGTCCACTTGCTAGGAGTTTGATTCTGACCAGCTCAAGGTTGACTCCGCCTTTCATCCTTCCAAGGTTGGTAAAATGAAGACACAGATTGGGGGCAAGATGCTGACTCTGTAAACTATTTAGAGAGAGCTGTAAAGCACTATGAAGCGGCATATAAGTCGAAGTGCTATTGCTGTTGCTATTGCTATTGCTATTGCTATCCTTCCTTCCTCCCATAGTGGCCTAGTGGTTGGAACAGAGCATTGCAGGCTAATTCTGCCCACTTGCCAGTAGTTCGATCTTGACCAGCAAAAAGAAAATCAAAACAAACCACATTGACGAGAGTTCCGTAGCAAAGCCAAAATAACTAATCACAAACTCCAGGAAAATAACTGAGGAGAGTCCATGGGAAGAATGCCAGCAAAGATAAACCTCTTTCAAAGTAAACACTAAACTTTGACTCCAGCAATTCTGGCTGCACAGTTACAAACTTATATATCTAGCTCCCAGCTGCAAGCCACAAGGAGGATCATGATAATCTCATCTTGAGTAGACCTCGCTTTTCCTGCGTGACCAAGGATGGATAGGGAATGGGCCTGGTTCCTCCTCTGATTGCTCAGCCAGCCTCTTCCCTTCCCCAGCCTCCTCCACCACTTCTGAAGCCACACTTCCACTCCCTGTTAGCTGTTCCTCCTCTTCCTCAGATTCAGTCTCCACCAGGAGCATGACACTATCTCCCTCCCACAGGGCCTCCTCCCCCAGGACCAGGCAGATGGGGACATTGAGGAAACTGAGCGTGGAAGTCATGGACCAAACGAAGAGCATGAACATCAGTGGCATCGACCCAGGTGAAGTCCTCTGGTCCATAACCTTTCCATGCCACCAAAAACTGAAATTGGCCCCACAACTAGCATGAATCTTGGATGCTATCCACTTTGTACTCCACCTCTCCCTGAGGGGCTACCGGGCCCAGTGGTGGTGGAGCTGATTTATGAGGGCTGTCAGCTGATACCAGGACTAACAGGGAGTGATGAAAAACAGGATGGATATGCCTGGTCTGTGGCAGGGAGAGATGAAAAGCCACAGGATTGATCACCACCTCAACCAGAAAAGGTCCCAAGTAACGGTGATTGAGTTTATTCGATGGCTGTGTCGTCTGTAAGTATCGAGTAGAGAGCCACACCTGATCACCTACTGCTAAAGGCAGAATATCATGACAATGTTGGTCTGCAAAGCATTTGTAGTTCTCCTTGGCTGTCTCTAGTTGGTCTTGAACCATGTGGTGCATGGCTTTTAACTCTTGCAAGAACATATCCACTGCCAAAACTGGGGAGTCAGATGGAGCTAAAGGAAAAAGTCATGGATGAAAACCATAGTTGGCAAAGAACGGGAACACACAGGTGGATGCCTGTTGAGCATTGTTGTAAGCAAATTCTGCCACCGATAGCACTTCCAGCCAATTGTCTTGTTGAGTATTGCTGAAACAGCAGAGGTACTGCTCCAAAATAGCATTCATTCTCTCTGTCCCTCTATCAGTTTCTGGGTGATGGGCAGATGACAGACATGCCTGAACCTGCAGTTTCGTGAGTAGGGTCTGCCAGAAACATGCTGTAAATTGTACCCCTCAATCTGATACTATTCAGTCTGGTAACCCATGCAACCAGAATACATGGGAGATAAATAATTGGGCTGTTATTCTGGCCATAGGAACAGAATAAAGTGGGCTATTTTAGTCAACATATCCACCACCACCAAAATGGTTGCAGCAACCTTTGATGGTGGCAATTCAGTGATGAAGTCCAATGAAACTTCCCCCCAAGGTCTTTCTGGCATGGATAATGGCTGCAAGAGGCCGTGGAGGGGAACCTGGAACATAATTAGCTTGTTGACAGATCCCACAGGATGCCACATATCCTGACACATCATGTTTAAGTCTTGGCCACAAAAATGTTCTTGAGATATGGTGCAGTGTTTTGAACACCCCAAAGTGTCCTGCCACTGGACTATCATGACACTGATGTAGGATAAGGCCATGAAGAGGACCTCCAGGCACGTAAATGCGATCACGGAACCGCAACAGGTCCCCAATATATGCCCAAGTAGTCTCTTGTCTCCCAGTCTCATCTAATTCATGATGCAAAGCTGCCACAAATGGATCCTGTCACTGTGCCTCCTGAATCTTCATTCTAAGGTCCACAGGTTCTTCTGTAGCTGCAAATCTCTCCAACTGAATCACCGTTTCAGAGCAAGATTTTGTCCTCCCTTTGGGTATATTCGGGTTTCTGGGACAATGCATCAGTGTTTTGATTCCCCTCACTTGGAACATAGGTCACCAACTCCACAGGTAGTTCCAAGTCCACAGGCATAATCACACCCCCTACACAGGAATGCAAGCAATGCCTATCAAGAAATTTCACAGGTCCAGATGGCCAGACAATCTGTGGATCATGGGCCTGTAACCACTCCAAACCCAACACCACATGAAAATGAGTTACTGCGGCAACGTAGAACACAGCTTCCTCCACATGCTGCCCAATACACATGCAAAGGGGTTTGGTTGCAGCAACCACAGGTCCCAAACGAAGGGGCCAACAATCAATCGTCTCTACCATTACTGGCAGGGACATCTGTTGCTGAGGAATGAAACACTGCTCTACAAAATGAGCATCCATGAAATTGGGTGTGGCCCCTGTGTCGACCAAGGCTTGGATCTCCACTGCTCCCACACCAGGCACGAACACACTTGCTTTCAGTACAAGATGCTTCACCAATGACTACGGGGACGGAGATGTTGAAGATGTCAAAGATGGCGAGTTTGGCAAGGATAGTGAAGATGGCAGGTCTAGGGACTTTGAAACCCGACCTACAGACCCATGTAGGCTGGGCAATACTCATTTGCCGCGACCACTGACATTGCTGCTGTGGATGTCTTAACAGAACACTTGGCTTCAAAATGGCCTTGATTGCCACAATAGAGGCATAACCCATCACAATGATACCTATCCCTTTCTACTTGGATCAGGCAAGGGCGGGCAGCCCCCAACTACATGGGCTCTTCTAAAGGCACTTCCACCAGGGGCATCATCTTGCTGGGAATAGATGCAATCTCCATCTGTCATCGCATCCATCGCTGCTGAAGTCATTGATATGAAGACACAGATACATGAGCTCCTCAAGGGTGCGAGGGCATTCAGTGCATGCCAACTCATCCAGGAGCTCCAACGACAAGCCTTCTGGAACTGGTCTAACAGTGCTGCATCATTCCATTGTACATCCTGGGTGACCACCCAAAAGCTAACAATATAATCCATGAGTGAGCCACGCCCCTGCTTCAGTGCTCTCAAATGTCTGTTTGCTGTTTGCCTCCAAACAGGGTCCTCAAACATGGCCTGGAACTGACGGCAAAACTCAGCATAATTGTCCAACACCTGGTTGGGCTGGGTCAGCAGAGGCGTCGCTCAATGTGCTGCAGAGCCTGACAACAAAATGATCAAAAACTTTATCCTGGTCAATGCTCACTTTATCCCGGTCAATGGAGAAATCCTCTGATTTCATATCAGCTCATATAAAGCTGGCACTGCCCAAAAAATACTGGAAATTGGGCCAGCGATCCATCAATTTTATCTGGCACTGCTACCGGGAATTTACGGCGTGGCTGGACAGCTTGTATCTGCACAACCTGTGCAGTCAAAAAAGCTACTTGCTGGCTTAACTGGGTATTGTCTGCTCTGAGCTGATCCATGGTCTACCCATGAACAGCAGAAACAAATTGAAGGGGTGGCTGGAGACAAAATGTGATGACCCAGATTATCTCAGAAATATAACAAAACCAAAACATAACTAAAAATCCTTTAATGCCTTCATCTTGGCTTCACTGTTTAATTGTTCACAGTGGAGGAGTAAACTATTTTCAAAATAACATTTCAAAGGAAAGAAACACAGTTCAAACTCAAAGAGCGAATAACAAAGCAAAAACCAAAAACAAACTGCACTGAATAAAGTTCCATGACAGACCAGGATAGATAATTGCCAACTTCAGGAAGATAACCAGGTACAGTCTGTTGGAAGAATGCCAACCAAGATAAACTTCTTTAGGAATAAAACACTAATTTGTCTCCAGCGTCTGTTAGCACGCAGGTCCAATCTTTTATGGAGATCTCCCACCTGCAACCCATGAAGAGGATCATGTCCCTTTCCTCCTGAGGAGACACGTTTTACCCTGATCCTCTCCTCCCTGCATGCCCTAGGATGGATAGGGGATGGGCCTGGTCCTCCTCTGACTGCTCAGCCCACCTCTGCCCTTCCCCAGCCTCCTCCACTACCTCTGGAGCCACACTTCCACTCCCTGTTGGCTGTTCCTCCTCTTCCTCAGAGTCAGTCTCCACTAGGGGCACGACACAAACTCTGTTCCCTTATCTGTTTGCAGCTGGCATACTTTATAACCATACCATCACTCTACAAGTGTTATCCATTGTTTGAATTGTTGCAATACTTCTGTCTTGCTTTTCAGCAAAAAACAAAACCCATATCTGCTGTAGTCATCTACTATGACTAAGGGCATATCTAGCTTCTCCTAAAGAAGGTGCCATAGGACCAAGCAAATTAGCATGCACTAACTGTTTTCCTTGAGCTTTTCTTATTTACAGGGTATACCCCAGACTTTGACTCCTTACAAACAGTGCAATCTAAATACACATTGCATTTCTTTATCCTAAGTCCCTTCGCTAGGCCTGGCATCTTCTTCAGTACATCAAAACTTGCATGCATTTAATGACAAGAAGTCATTAAAGTTGCTGACTTAAGCTATTCATGAGTGGCTCTGGTTACTTGCAGCTGACATTAATAGTGGTAAATTCAGACATAAGGATGGGTAAAATATATCTGCCCCAAATATTTCATTGAGTTATGAGATCTGGACTACAAAAACAAGCAAGTCAATAGATGATAGCAAAGATGATAGCATAGAATTGCTTCCTTTAGTACCACCTAGTGAACTTCCAGGTATTTTCAGTTAAGATCCAATTGTCTGTTGCTACACTGAGAGATCTACATAATCTTGGGGACATGACAATAAAGTGGCTTTCTTTTTGGCAACACAAAAAAGGCTTGAATATGCCATATTAAATCAATGGCTAAATATATTAAAGAATACAATGAATATTTCTTATAAATTTATGCTGAGATCCATTTAACAAAAGATGTTTTCTGAAGTTTTTATGACAGCTCAGATTCAGTTTCTAAAAGGTCTTAAAATCCATTAAATTGGGAGTGGTGATTTGGGATTATCTCACCACTGTTAAAGTTTAGTTTCATATCTTTAAGTTGGTTACTATGGGATTTCAAAAATAAATTTATATTAAAGATGTGTTTACATGTCTATTTTATATCCCAAAGTTGGAATTCACCATTACTTGAATAATTATGGATGCCAGGGGCAGAATAAATTATTTTTCAGGACTGTAAGGTCCACAGGCAATCTCACGCCATCCACGTATTTGTTTTATATTCTTAAGCTTGGCTCTTTTATTAATCAAATGGAAATATTTACCAATATCATTTCATATAGTCATGACATATGCAAAAATTAGGCTGAATCATTTTCTATATATACCATGTTTTGTTGATTACTGTTTTCTAAGTTTTTCCCCCATCCCAATTTCTCTCTCTCTCTCTCTCTCTCTCTCTCTCTCTCTCTCTCTCTCTCT
>BLBF01000058.1:24089863-24139110 GCA_015471245.1 Laticauda colubrina
AAGATTCCCAACCAATCAGGATGAAGAAAAAACCATTCTGGCACAGCGTAGGCCAGCACCAAATTTAAAACAGAAACGGCTCACAGACAAACACAATACAGACGCCTAATGATGGTGGATGAGATTCTGCCGAAACGTTGCTCCAACTTTAAAAGCACAACTATAATGACATGGGAAAATACCCAAACAAAGCTGAATACCATACATGTAAGTACCTGTGAAAACTTAAGGAAAACACACACACACACACACACACACACACACACACACATATATGGCAACTTTTTCCGTAGTTCTAATTATGTGTCATTCTTATTACAGCTTAGTACAGGTTGTCCTCAACTTACAATCATTTGTTTAATAACCATTCAAAGTTGTAATAGCACTAAAAAAAGAGACTTATGACCATTTTTCACACTTATAACCGTTGCAGCATCCCCATGGTCGGGTGATAAAAATTTGTCTGACGCTTGGCAACTGGTGTGTATTTGTGACATTTGCAGTGTCCCGGGCTCATATGATCATCTTTTGGGACCTTCTGACAAGCAAAGTTAAGGGAGATGCCAGATTTGCTTTAACAACCAAATGATTCATTTAACATTTGCAGGGATTCATTTAACAACTGTGGGAAGAAAGATCATAAAATGGGGCCAAATGCTCTTATCAGCTATCTTGCTTAGCAACAAAAAATTTGGGCTCAATTGTGGTCATAAGTCAATGACTACCAGTATTTGAAATGATTCACTTGGCCTCCTCCTTCCACCTTTATCTTTTTCCTACTCCTTTTTCTGGCTAAATTCAGAGCAGTTGATATAGCAATTCAGATGATCATACGACACTTTTGCTTATATTAATACTGCATAGCAGAGAAACCATGTGCAGAATTGCCATATAATACTTATTTGCTCATTTATCTTCACACTAATTAAAATAAGCAAAAACCTAATTATGAAGCCAGAAAAGTGAAACCACCCAATTCATTGTTTCCCAGCTATAGATTTCACAAACTAGAATGTAATTGAGGTTTTTTTAAATGATGATCTTCATTCATGAGTGATTTTCCTTTTGTTCCCTGACAGCAAATGGAACATCAAGTAGCCAGCTTTCCACACCGAAATCAAAGCAATCCCCAATCTCTACACCTACTAGTCCAGGAAGCCTCCGTAAGCACAAGGTATTACGTTTCTTATACCTTACTAAACCTCCTTCCACAGATTACACACTGTTGAGTTACCTGAAGGTAACAGACTTGAGAGCACATTTGACATACTACATCCAGTTCTGGTCACCAGGATACAAAAAAATGTTGGGACCTTTGAAAGAATGCAGAGAAGAGCAATAAAGATGATAAAAGGTCTCAAGGCTAAACTGTATGATGAAGGATTGAAGGAACTGGGTATGTCTAGTCTCATGAAGAGAAGGACAAGGGGTGATGTGATGGTAGTTTTCCAATACTTGAGGGGCTGTCACAGAGAAGAGTGGGCCAACCTATATTCTCCAAAGCATCTGAAGGCAGAACAAGAAGCAATGGAAAGAAGCTTATCAGAGGGAGATCCAGCCTGAAACTAAGGAGAAATTTTCTGACAGTGAGAGCAATTAACCAATGGAATGACTTGCCCCCAAAACTTGATGGTGCTCTATCACTAGAGATTTTGAAGAAGAGATTGAACAGACATTTGTCCGGAATGATGTAGGATGAAGTTCTATATCATTCCGGACAAGTGTGGCATGCCAGCAACCAGTCCACGCAAACATGTAAAGCCCCAACCATGGGATGCAGGCAGCATGCAAAACCATGCCCCCTCCAGTCCATGGAAAAAACTTTCTCCAGGGAACCCGTCCCTGATGCCCAAAAGGTTGTGGGCTGCTGATATAAGATCTCCTGCTTGTGGAGGGGGTTGTACTAAAAGACTCCAATGTCCCCTCCTACCCTTTTATTCTATGTTCTATGAAGCTGCATTGAGATTATCTCTGTGAGGCTAGAACTCTTCTACTTCAAGCAGGGCTCTGGATCATTTAGCAACTCAGGAGCCATCTTGCCTTTCCCAACTATGCTAGTTCTTTGCTTATTTATTTGTTAACATTATTGTCCCCACTTTTTTCCAGGAATTCAAAATTCTTCCTATTTTTCATACACACCCAACAACAAACATAGGGATGGGGTAGATTGGGAGAAAGAGTCTGGCTGAAGGTCACTCAAATGAGTTTGCACAGTTTAGAACTGTCAGAAATCTTAACTATCAGGAGTTTGCCCTTGGCAAGATCTCAAAAAATGGGAGATACTGTAGGAAAAAGCCCTAAGGCAGAGGCTAGTTGTGCTTCTAAAACAGAACTGAATCTAATGTTGATTCTGCAAGCTGTAAAGTACAGGTAGTCCTCAACTTACAATCACAATTGAACCCCAAATTTCTGTTACTAAGTGAGACAATTGTTAAGTAAGTTTTTTATGATCTTTCTTGTCACAAGTATTAAGTGAATCACTGCAGCTGTTAAATCAGTTGTTAAGAGAATTTGGCTTCCCTATTGATTTTGCTTGTCAGAAGGTTGCAAAAATGGATTACATGATTCTAGGATACTGCAACCATCATAAATACAAGCCAATTGCCAAGCATCTGAATTTTGATCATGTAACCATGGGGATGCTGTTATAGTTGTAAGGTGAAAAATGGTCATAATCAATTTTTTGACTGCCATTGTAACTTTGAACAGTCATTAAATGAACTGTTGTAAGTCAAGGACTATCTGCATTCTAAAATTATGTTTTGTTGGTGCTGTGATAGTTTTCTCAGTCAAGACAGTAACAGTTTTTTTGGCTTTACTGTTAACATCCTTTAAATTTCCATGCCCTCTCTCTTCTCACGCACCCAAGCACACATGTGGGCACACACCCTGACAGTCAGAACAATTAATCAGTGGTACTGGCTTGCTTTCAGAATGACTTTGGAGACTGTCAATCATCCAAGTCATGGATGTGCCAAGGGTGCTTTTCAAAAGGCAACTGGACTTTCTTGTATTTTTCCCTTGAAAATGTTTCGGTTCTCATCCAAGAACTCATCAGAACTGAATAAATTTATTGGATGAGAAGCAAAAGTTTTTTAAGAAGTTTTTTTCAAGGGAAAAAACCAGGAAAGTCCAGTTGTCTTTTGAAAAACCACCTTTGGAACTTGCCTTCAGAAGTTGTGGGTGCTCCATGACTGGAGTTTTTAACAAGAAATTGGACAACCATTTGTCTGAAACTGTATAGGTCTCCTGCTTGAGCAGGGAATTGAAGACCCCCAAGGTCCCTTCCAACCCTGTTATTCTGTCCCATGCCAGCTTTTCATCCATACAACAGAAGTTTTTGACTGCTGCTATTTCCTTCCTCTTGATGCCATCCAGGCTAATTGTGGGATTTAATGCTTGTCCCTTTCTTCTTACAGGACCTGTACCTGCCTCTATCCTTGGATGACTCTGATTCTCTTGGAGACTCCATGTAAAGGAAACCCAGTTCCCTTTCTCTGTAGTACACGCTCTGTTTTAAACACAGAGCAGTACTTCTGCCCAACGGAGCAGAGAGGTCACTGGTGCTTGCAATCAATCCAAGGACACAAAACTTATGGTTATGCTTTCTTTGCTTTGCTTTCTTGTTTTCCTCTTATGAGTTCTCCTCTGTGTTACAAAAACAACACAAGCAATGGATCAGAGGTAAAGGGATACCAACCATTTTCAGAACTTCACCACCTAAATTAAAACGGTTATTCCTGGTGGGTTTTAGAACCAGAACATAGTGATCTTACGATTTTCTATTCTCTGTTTGTACTAGGTACAATGACACCAGGACTGGCTGTGTAAGAAAAAATGCTAAATCTTTTCAAAATATTCCATGTCAAAAGCTTTCATCAGCAAATGTGACAACACTGCCTCTAAACTTCAACTTTTCCCACCAGAAAGTTTTTCAGACATTCATAATTACCAGCAACTTTACCAAAGTAGCTTTGTTCCCTCAATCCTATTGTGTAAAATTTAATACTTTCCTATTAACTGTCCTTGATTTATACTTACAGCCACCAAGGGCTAAATCCATGATGGTAAACAGGTCAATATATCACAGCATGCCCCAAAAATAAATGAGCAAAAAGCTATTTATGGTAGTTTTGCTGCAGGACCTTTAAGGCAAGCCAGGATCTTTTCACTACAGTGGATTTTTAAAGATGTGGCAGTTTAAAAAAAGATTTGGTTGGTATGAAGTTACTGGAAGTACTGTGTGGTATCTCTTGATCTCTGAAAGATTCTCAATGCCTTTCAAACAGCCAACTCTGAAAACACAGGTTTTGTTTTCAGGTTTCTAATACTTCTCTATTTCTACAGCTACTTTGATTGCTGTTGTTAATATGAAATCAGTACAATTTTATAGTGAAAAAATGACTTCAGCTACGTTGTAAAGAAGCAATTCTTCAAGCTTCTTTCTTTTTTTAATGTGAGAACTGGTGACTTGATTTTGCTTAAAAAAACAAAAACAAAGGTATAGAAAATGTTCTGCGCGGTGAAACATTTTAGAAGTTGCAGCCAAATTTGGCATCTGAAATAGGAAAAAAAACATCTGGGTGTGTTGGGGAGGTGGGTTGTTACCACTCAGTGAGTATTTTGAAAGGGTTTGTAACATCAGGGGCCTCCGGAAGAATAAAAAAAGTCAAGATGTCTGCTCTCCCCACATCATTGGAGCTCTGACTTGCCCCTTATGTGTGTTGCAGGCACAAGGCACCTCAAAACAGGTTGGGTTTCAATTGAAGGGCACCATGTTGATTTTTTTACCTCCAGCCCCATCCCACTCCCCTGTGCAACAGGTTGGATTTACCTTGCCATTTTTGGCATGTTCAAGAATCCCAATTATGGCCAGGAGACTACTTTTGAGTCCTCTTTTCTATGAAAACAACCCATTAGAACAGAATGCAAAGCATAAGCCAGCGTTTCCCTTTTTTGTAATTGTAAATGCAATGTTTGATACAGGGCTGACCATTTTCCCTATGCCTTTTTATCGGTGCTGGATAGTGTGTGCCACCTTGTTCCTGATTCATCAAAATAAGTGCTTTGATTTTTTTTTAAAAATTCTCAGATCTTTCCTCTGCTTTTTTGGGGTGGCAACCCCTTTTTGAATTTAGAATGTGAATGATAAGAGTTCGTTCTTTCATTTTGATTGGAAAAGCTGCTTTGGGCCACATGGAATGAAAAGGTGAGCTGAACAGGCATGATTTTAACATGGCTACTTAGCTCATTTTTTTGCTCACCTAGTGGGGGGAAAAACTTTTCCCATTTCTTAAAATGACTTTCTCTTAACCCACTGGTTAAGATCATTGCACCATTAGCAAGTTTTGAGTGAGCTGAGTGTTAGGATGTTATCGTTGCAGAGAAGGTGTCAGATGTTGGAGTGTCTGATCTGCAATCCTATACCACAAAGACTGAACCCATTGCTAGCCAAAGCAGTGTCTAGAATTCCCTGTTCCTCAATGTTATTGTTTGGTCTGATGCATCCACTAAACATTGGTTCAGGAGAACCATTTTCCTTGTAGGATCACAGTCAGATCGCCATGGGGAAAGCTGACTTTGAGGACAAAGCACAGGAAAAGATCTACAGGAGAATTGCCTATGGTATGTTTGACCCCCTAACAGATCTAGTGTATAAATTGGAGCAGGTCTCTTAATTTCTTGGTGCCTCAATTTACCTTATCTGTCAAAATAGGGACAGGAATACTTCTCTACCTCAGGGGAAGGGTGGTTGGGTTGGCAGGTGAGTCATTTTGTTAATGTCATAAAAGACATATTTGGTGGGCAAGTACTTATAGCTTTGGAAGGGGCAGGATTTATTGAGTCCAGGGAAGGTTTTCTGGGTAGCCTGAAAGATCTTTCTATAGACAGCCAAGCAGCCCTGACCACCACAACTAATCAATGCACACACTGTGAGCTTTGACTGTTGTCAACACCAGAAATAGGAACTGATCTCTCCCTCCCAGATCTGGCAGTGGTGACTCTGTCCCTCCTGAGATTCTGAACCATGGTTACAAAGGTGACCTCCATTGTGAATTGCTTGCAGGAACACTTGTCAACTTGGAGATACACTTTCTTTGCCACACATTCACTTTGATCTCGTTTTGATCTTCTGCTCTCTCTTCTCTCCCACCTGAAAGGCTGTTCTTACTTTGCCAGTCGGGTGTGGTCAGAGGAGCTATATTTCTGGAAATGAGCTGAGCGATCCTTTTCTGCTAAAGGTGATAATGCTTCACGACAGCATTGCCTTTTTAGTCAAGAGTCTAAAAATCTTGATGCCTTCAACCCAATTTTTCCTGGTTTAACAGACAACAAGCAATTATCTCCATCAAAACTGAGCCATGGAGAATAGACCCTCTCCCTCCCTCTTTCTCTCTCTTATACACATACACAAATGCATACCCATGCAAAATACATCTATAGATGCTTGATCTATTTGATTGCTGTTCTTGGGCAGTGCCCTAGCATTAAGCCTATCCTTGGTAGTAGTACTGTAGAGTCTTTTGAATGTTAACCTTTCTCTTTCTTGATTGCACAGAGAGGACAAACAAAGACTGTTTCTATCTGCCAATGGAAACTCTGAAATAATATTGTCCTTTGTATAAAATTCTGGGAACATATATTAAGGGAGAAGCCACCATATTTATCTTCAACTTGTAAGTCCTTGAGAAGCTCATAGATAGAATGATAAACTAGATCCTTTTTCACCAGCTGATTTACTTCAGATTTCCAATTCTTTGGAATCCCAAAGAGAATTGAAGTTCCTTTAGGCTTACAACCTGGACATTTTGACAGCTGGAACCTGGATAGTAGTAGTGATTCCAGTAGTGATTCTTGATCCTGGTTTACATGCTATAGCTTCCCAGCTGAACGTTTTTGCAAAAATGCAGATTTGGGCTTTCATTTTTATTGCACTTAATAATGGCATGTCTGAAAGCCTGATCTAATGGGAATGTTGTTGCCTGGGCTGTGCCATGCTGTGCGTTACTTCTGAATCCAGAAATGGTGAGATTCAGCTTTTGTAAGCATTCACCTTGTCAGTGTTCAGAAAATCAGAGGCCTAGTCAATGGAAAGTGAAGGTTCTTCTTTCTAAAAAAGGAATGGGGGAGGGCGGGGAAATCCATTCAAAACTTGTAAAAGTGAAACAGGGTAAAGAACAAGACTCCCAGGTTTTAGAAGAATCTTTCAGGTAAGTGTTCTTGAACTGTAGGTAGAAATCAGATGTCAGATGTAAAACTGCCTATGTAGTGGATGTTGCATGATTCTTTGTAAAAAATAAATTAAAATGCATGCCGAATAGCCATATGTACCATGCTAGGTGTATTCAGCTCCAAACTCATTAAAAAAAAAACACTAGAGGCTACAGTGCTTTTCTCTTACAGCTCATTCATTGGGTGATGCCACCTATTTTATATAAACAGACTGAATTGTGACAGACAGAAACATTGAAGGACAATAACAGCTTGTTCAATACACAAGCTGAAAAGTTGAGTGGCCAGGGGTGGCACTTAAGGAGGGAAGGGCTTAGGCCCACACAGTAGATGGCCCACTGTATCACACATGTGACTAAGGCTGATGTTTGAGGGGAGAAGAGACAGAGAGGGTAATTATTTAATTTTTGTTTGGCTCTTATATGCCGCTACAGTGTTTATTACTTCCCCTTTCAAAATAGCAGCTTCCTGTATTCACTGAAAGTTGAAAGTTGTAGTCAACTTTCTGCTGACTACAGAAACTGTAGACTACAGAATCTACAGAAAGGTGATGCACTAACTTGTAACCTTGAGGCTCCAACCCATCCTGTCAGGCACAATCAACCAGACCCACACAAGTAGAGTTCAAACTAGCTACTGTATTGTTTTGTGCCTAGTCTACAGGACTCTTCCCAGACTGGCAGCTTTCACCTGGAAAATCTAGGCAAGATTCAAAGGCAATCAAAGGGTGGGATGGAGTTGGACCTTTCTCTCTTGTGTCTATGTAATGATTCCAGATTAATTCCCTGCTTGATCCCTCTCCCAATTGGGACAGTCTGTCTCCAATACATCCCTGCTCACGCTCTATGAAACTATGTTTGGTTTCTTTTCTAAAAACTCTTGCATTTGAGCAGATGCAGGATCAGGGCGTAGAAGGAAGATTTAGAAGACAGCAATAGCCAAATTGCACACCTGGACCCCATATAGTCCCTTAGCCCTTCACAGGTGCCTGGAACTTTGCTCTTATCCATTCCCTCTTGATTTAATCATCCATGACCACTGTTGATGCCTTTAAGGTCCCTATTGCCATCCAGCCCAGAAATGTAAGTCTTCACACTGCAGAGGGCCATTGGGGGTGGGGGGTGGGAGAGAGCCCTGAATTACAGTCCCATATTTTTTGTTTTGCGCAGGCAGCCTGTATATTATCAATATCTTAAAAATATCTTTGTCGATCATGAAAAAGATCCATTCTTCTAATCTTAGAAGCTCATGAATTATGAAGGACATGCTGTAGAGGTCATTGTGAAGATCTCCTAACTTTGTGAAGCAAAGGTGAGGTAGTTGTCTTGAGGACACATTATGGATGCCTTGAAAGGACAGATCTGTAGTAAATGTTGAAAAAAGTTGCTGGGAGATATTTGGACTTCAGCTTGAAGTTCAGACATCTTAAAGTTGCCAAGGTTGGATGGATTGAAAAAAGCTTCAGATCATATGGGCCCTTAAGGTATGCTGAAAAGAATCAAATCTGTTTGCCTCTAAAGAAAAAAAAACAAGTTTCTTTGGGTATATTACAACTTGGATAGAAGCATAGTCCACAAGAGTTCCACTTTTTCCCTTTGGCAACTAACTTGAACATTTTTCAGTAGAAAAAGATTGTTCTATATAATAAGTCATAGAAGCTTATAACATCTAGCAAATTGCCCTTTTGATCAAAGTTACTTAATTTACTTTCAAAACATCCAGGCTTCCATATTGTTCAGAAATGAAAGCTCTGGGATCAAACATTTACTAGAAATATTTGGCATCACTGCTCTTGTCAAGCTTACAGCTAACAAGGAGAATACAAAGATACATAATCACACCTCACAGGACAAACCCAGGAAATTTAGAATGCCAGTGTAATTTCTGCTCCCATTATTCCCTTCCTGTATATGGCATCCCATCTTTAACATCACCTATTTCTTTCTGAAACAGATTTTGTCAGAAGTAAGAATTCTTATTCACCCATCATCAATTATAAATCCATGATGCAAATTATAAGAGCTAAAAGCTTCATATTCATAATACATTAAAATGGAAATTCACTAGGCACATAAACTGTAGCTCTTGTAGCACAACAGTAGGGTTAGCATCCCAAAATATCACTTACAGTAGGTGTATGATCAATAGTACAATGAAATGTCTGCTGGGTTTGTAACATGAATACAGAACCCTCAGTTGCATGTATTTACTGTAGAAGAATCTAGAAAAGTTTTGGTTGCAAATTATATAGGTGTTCTCACTGGTGTTCAGAGGTTTTAGGTCTAATTTTGTCTTTGCACACACATTGAGGAAGTCTTCTTTGTTGGCTTTGTAATATATTTTTAATCAGCTTCACCTTTGATCCTTTAAACCCTTACAGCAGGATTATTAAACTCGCTTTCATTAAGGGCCTTTCATTGTGGTTGTCCTCTGGGGCAGGGGTGGGGTGGGGTGGGGAAAGAAGCGGCATGGCTGGGGTGGTCACTACCAACTAGGCATGGCCTGGGGTGTGTGGCCATCTTGACATAGCTCACATGAGTGGTACCTGTGGTGGCCGGGCAGGGTTGGGGCAGGAATCCAGGGGTCTCCAGTGGGTGGGACAGGGGTGGGAGGCTCATCCCATGGGATGAACTGAGGTGAGGCAAAGCAGGGGGTGTGGCAGCTACAGCCAATGTGTTTTCAGCTGCTTCCTAACCCACACCCGCCAGGGAGGTCTGCTGTGGTGGGATTCAAATTTTTTACTACTGGTTTTGTGGGTGTGGCTTGGTGGGTGTGGCAGGGGAAGGAGACTGTAAAATCTCCAGTCAGAGGTGGGATTGGCCAGTTCTCCGAACTGCTCAAAATTTCCACTACTGGTTCTCCAGAACTGATCAGAACCTGCTGAATACCACCTCTGGGCCTGGTCTGGTGTTGGGCATTGTCGTTCACCTTCTCTGCTGTGCCATGAATGGGGATTGACCATCCCCCAAGCCCTGCCACTGTTCAAGTAAATCCCGGGTGCTGCGTTGCAATGGACAGATGAAAAACATAGCTTTTGTCTGAAGGAGGAGGAGCAGGAGGAAGAAAGAGAGAAAACGGCCAAGTGAGAAGCACCCTGGGATGGTGTGCGCCAGGCTGAAGCAATGCAGGCTGGCCCCTTACAGTTTCCAGGATGACCGTGTGGGCCGGATCTGACCTCATCGTGGGCCTGATTCAGCTTGCAGGCCTTGAGTTTGACACCCCTGCCTTAGAGGGAACACAAGTGCCATGCTTCTCATCTATGAAGATTCCTGGTCATCCAGGTTATGGTTGTCCCAAAGATACTTTTTTCAAAAGGCAACTGGATTTTCTTAATTTTTTCCTTTAAGACATTTAGCTTCTCATCCAAGGAGCTGCTTCAGTTCCAACTGAAAGTGAGGAGTGGAAGGATTCCAAAGATGACTGAAAGGAATAGAAATCCTTCCATTCTCCACTGTTCAGTCAGAACTGAAGCAGCTTCTTGGATGAGGATGAAATGTCTTCAAGGAAAAGCAAAGGAAGTCCAGTTGCCTTTTGAAAAAAAAGCACCTTTGGCACTACCATGCTTCTTATCCGGCCTTGATGTGCTCATCATGGCTTGCAGCCTGGGAATTCTGAAAGTTGAAATCCACAAATCTTAAAGTTGCCAAAGTTGAGATAACAACTCTCTAGGCCATGTCACAAGGTGATTGTAATCAAGAATCCAATATGTTCAATTTCATAGACTCCTGGTCATTTTCACAACTGTTAGCTTTTTCTGTCTTGGTATCTGTAGCTTCGTTTCCACCAGATAATCCAATAAATTAAGAAGGTATTAATGCTTCCCTGAAACATGTTTTTAAAAGGAATTAATGGAAACTGTGATTGCCTAAAATTGTCTTTAAAAGACTAATGGAAATTAACTGATTATTAAGGAAAAAATGACAGAAGAATGGATTGGAGAGTGTGTCTTTCATTCAGTAAGACTGCTTATTCTGAAGGAATAACATCGATGCATATTCACCCTTATTCCATATTTAAACTGTCAAACTTCTAAACCATGTTTCCCATTAAATGATTACAATTTTATTTCTCACTATAACCTTAAAAATCTGTCCAGTTGAGATTCTTATTGAATTTAATCTTCTGTAGCAAAACATGTCTTATAAAAACCATAAAATCATATAAAGTGTCAGATCCCAAGAGGCCTCTGGAAAAATTCTGTCTTTACTTTTTTTTCCCAGAAGACACATAATGTTGGAGACAAACAAATTTCTAATGAAAAAAACAAAGCTTCCACATTTCTCTGTGCCAAATAATTTCTTCCAGCATCATCAATGTGCCAAGCTATAAAGGGTGAATATACATAGGTGAATACCAGCATTTAAATAAGACCCAGAAATTGGTAAGAAGGCAGTGAACGCTTGAAAAGCAGATGTAGCCCGTATATGCCCCAATGGAAATGTCTAGATAGTCCTTCCAGGCAGCCCCATGTAGAATCTATTGCAGTAGTCTCGTGCTATGGATACTGATGAGGACACATGGTGAGTTCCTTCTATGTAAAGTGAGGCTGCAATTGGTGCAAGCAGCATTGTCTGTCTTGCTAGAGTTCAAATTAAGGCTGATCTTTTATATCCATATCTTCATAATCCCTAGACATCTGGACAACACTTCAACAGCATTTTCAATACAGTTTACGGTCATGATGTACCACTGAGTATCATCAGCCTCTTGATGATTCCAGACCTCAAACTTCCATGACCTCCTAAACAGCTTCTATACGTGTTAATAGTGGGAAGAGATAACTCAACCTTATATATCCCTACAGGGGAGGAGCCACTAAACTGATGTCTTCCTTCTGGAACTGGCTGTTGAGGAAGGACTGGAATCAATAAGAAACAGTCTCCAGTCTCTTCAGCCTGTCCAGAAGGATGCCATGATCAATACTATTGACAACCATTGAAAAGTGCAGTACCTTCATCCAGATCCTGACCAATGCCATCTCTGTCCTAAACCCAGGTCTGAACTCTGAACCCTTCTCTTTTCCATAACCTATTACCTTATAAAAAATAGAATTGTGTAGAGACGTGTGAATGCCACCTGCCAATTTTCTTAATACTTAGCAAGTGACAGAACAAAAACACACTGAATTATAAAACTTTCTGAATGGCATCTACAAAAACATTCATTACTTTTTTAGAGATGCATCTCTTCCTTTACTGCTCTTTTGCAAAATAAACTGTGGCCTGAAGACTGTCGGGAACTAAAACCAGATAGTAATTTAATACCTTGAGTTTTTTGAGCCGATAATGTATGATTTGCTTCATTTGTGAAAGAAAGCTGCAATATAATATAACCAGGATGTCATAATGTATTTTCTTCCATAATGTTTCTGTGTTGAGTGGGAATGAAGTGGGGAAAAAACAAGAATTTTAAAAAGTAAAAGAAGAAGAAGAAGCAAGGTAAGGTTTAAAGTTTAGCTGGCATACTTTAAACTTTCTGTACAGAATCTTTAAAAACAGGTCCTTCATATGAACTGTTGAATTTTACAGGGTTGATACTTTAGTTTTTGTTTTGTTTTGAATGACATATTTTAAGAATGAGTCATGGTAAAGAGGATGAATTAATTAAATTAAGGGTTTTTTAATCTTTCTCTAACAGATCCATCTAATATTTTCATAATCCTCTATCAGTACAGTTGAGGAAGGATTTTATAAAAAGCTGAAAACTTGTTTTTTCACTCACATCCAACAGAAATAATCTCTTTTTCAGTAAATTTCAAAATGTTTTATCTCTTTGCAACAATTCCCCCTTCTAGCAATCAGCACTGGGAGAAATTGAAGTGAAGCTGTATCATAAAACAAGGTTGACAAGATGGCAGTCTCAACCATATGACCGAAATCCTGGGCCTTTGTAGTTACCATCCCATAGTTGTAAGAGCCATCTTTACTTTTTTGAAACCCAGCCCCCACCTTACCCCCGTGGCAGATGCCCCTTTTGAGAAGTTCCCCAAGCTTCCAACAACCCCTCTTCAACCAAAATAGCTCATTATAGTATTGCTATAGAGAGACAAATGATTGTAAAATAGGCAGAAGCATTTTTGATGCCCTGGAAAACTTGAGGTTAATGATATTAACATGGATTGGCCATGTGGCGATCGAACTACAAAATGGAAGGGCCAGAAAGTTGATCGTCGCCAATGCTTCAGATAGTTGCTATAGCCCATAGCCCTCAACCTGCTGAGCCAGCTTGCTCTGTATGCTTCCTGCTCACATTCATGAGCTCTTGGTGTGTTGTTCCATGTCATGTCCATCATTGGGATGTCCATAGGAAGCAGGAATTCAAGAGAAAGTCAAGATGGGGGCTCTGTTTGTTTGGTTATAGCATTATCTGAACTTTTGGCCCACTTGTATAAACAGTAACAGAAGAGACAGAACAGCATTTTTACAAGGCTTATAATGACCTTATGATTTGCTGTGCAATTCAGATTACAAATGGTCTTCCTGTCCCAACTTGTTCCTATCCATAACACTGCTCCATAATTCTAGGTACGTGGAGGAAGTACCTTCTAGAAAACTTTTTGAGCAAGCATAGCAATATGATTTTTTTTCTTAATTAGCTGGGCTCAGGGAAATTACATGGTGCCATTGACTATGTGTTATTTCCTCTTCATTCCTTTGACTATGAGATTGCTTTTCATGAACTCCTATATGTTCTCAACCTGACTCCAGTCTGATGAAGACCTAAGCAAAAGGGAGTTCTCTCTGTCTTTTAAAGTCTCTTTGGTGTCAATCAGGTAATTTTACTTCTATTGATGATGTCCTGCTTGGGAATGTTGACATTTTGTACACGATGAACAATAATTAGAGTTCCCATCCCAGACTATTCTCAGCTGTTATTGCCTTGTAAAATATTGCAGCTTTAAACCAATGAACCCACTCTTTTCTCGAGGTGCATGTTCTGAACCCATTCTGCATTCTAAATTTGTGGCAAGTCAATTAGCAGTCCGTCCACCATTTGTTCAGCCATTCAACTTGTACAGAAAGCATTTTTAATTGAGATCTTTGGGGGAGGAGGGATTATTTTTTTGAAAGCTTCAGTTCCATGGCTAAAATTAGAATTAGGCTACTTAGCTGACAGAAATAGTTGTGATAGTTTTTAGACATTTTAGATTGCTAGCAAAGAAGAGTTTGAGAGTAAATGCACGGTATTAACATCTCATGCCTTAAATAATTTCTTTTGCCCACTCTTGGCTTCTCTCGTCCTTCTGTGTTTTGCATTCTTGTGGGTTTTTTCAGTTATTGGTATATACATGGAATATAGTAAGAGGACATAACCTGAATAAGCACTGATTATGGAAAGGTGTTCCATTACAACTGTATTGTACAATTCAGTGTCTTGCTCCTAAGAATAACTTGCCTTGATTTTTGTCTGTTCACGGCAACAGACCTCACAAACGTGTTTCCGGAGCATTATGCCCAATGCCATTCAGGGTTTTTTGTACTTTTTTTAAAGAGAAAATGTATATAATGTCAAGAACTTCCCTTTTTCCCCTCTGAATATTCGAAATGGGGTAGAGAGAGAGCACCCAATGTTATTAGGATCCAGTGGAGAAATGTTGCATTCTAGCCTAATGGTTCCCTCTTCTGATGATGACCACAATCGAAAAAATGTGATCGTTTACATTTGAAGGAAGCATAGTTCCTGGGTTGACTCCAAACAGAGTCTACAGAGACTAAGAACCCAAGAACTTGTGAATCAGTGACTTTGAATGAAAAGGAAGCAAACTGGATGGATGTACCCTGGACTTACTTTTTTTGAGTCTCTTTTTCTCTCCACTGGAAAGGCCCTGTTTGAAGGCCTGATGTTTTCAAGCTCTTGGTTTTCCAATGGTGAAATATTGTGAACTGTTTTTATCACCCGTTGTCCTCTCTATCCAACCAGATGAGGTCTGTAAAATGCAGCAAGAAGAATTTGTATATGCGATAGTTTTGCTCTCAATAATTGTTATGCATTGTTCCCCCCCCCCACATCTCAATGTCCATTGGCAACGTGTGTGTAATGTCATCTTCCTAAAATAAAATTTGCTTTCAATACTAAGGTGAAGAAAAATGTGGGTGGAGTGAAAGAGTGTGTCTTTTCTGTTCCATTGGTGGTGATATATATATCAATATATCAATAGCTGAGAAGATAATAAACATAAGTATAAATACAGGAAATGGGTACTAATAATTGGGGACAATAGGACAGGGATGGTAGGCACGACTGTGTGCTTATGCATGCCCCTTACATACCTCTTAGGAAAGGGATGAGGTCAATAGTGGTTAGTTGGAGGGAAAAGGAGTGTGGGTTTGTGGGATGTTGGGGATGTGACAACAGAGACAGGTAGTGCATTCCAGGCATTGACCACTCTGTTGCTGAAGTCATACTTTCCACAATCAAGTTTGGAGTTGTGGAGTAATGTGGTTTATATCTGTTGGGTGCTCTTGTATTGTTGCAGTTGAAGTTGAAAAAGTCATTAATTGGTAGTACATTAAAGCAGATTATTTTATAAACTATGCTTAAGCCAAACTGTAAGCGGCACAGTTCTGGGTTGTCCAAATTCAAAATCTCAAGCCTGGTGGTACAGGGTATTCTGTTGCTTTCAGAAAGATGTGGGCAAATCTTTTGGGTGGGGGAAGCTTGTTTTTGTAATTGGAGTTCCAAGAGTATAAGGGGGGTACTTTAGAGATGTTGGTCATCCCCAGAAGTAGATGTCATGATTTATAAAATGAAACTGGATTAAGGTAAGTAAAAATTCAGCCTCACTAGTGGTAGATATTCACAAACACATGTAATTCATTCAGATTTGACATTTGTTCAAGAAGAGTGGCATATGATTTCCATTCTATATTCTCTGGATTTTCTTCAATTCGTATAAATCTTCCACCTTTTACTAAATATTCTGCTAAATGGTCAGCTGCCAAAAGAAGTTAAGCTGGGTAATTAAAATTTAAATGTTTTACGTCTATGACATGCATATCAAAGGTGACACACCACAAGCATTTTGGATGACACGCCAGCGTTCACCAACACCTAGCATCCATTTTTGAAAGCATACTCCATACTTGCATGACTTTTGGAGTCCATGGAGGCCAAGGAGAATGGGATGAATGCAGCCTCGAGATCTTCCAGAAGTCGTGCATAAGGAACATGTTCTCGATTCTCTGGAGCCTCCAAAAATCATGAGTATGAATGTGGCATGCTTTCACACAGTTTTCAGGAGCAGTAGAGACCACAGGAGAGCATTCTCTGAAGCCACTTCATGAATTGATGCCTTGTGCTATCCAGAGCTGCTTCCATTTGTAGTTTTTTTTGAAACGAATATGTAAAGAATTGTTTCTCTTTTGTTCAGGGATGCTCACGTGTGATTTACCAGCAATTCAAGTTAGACATTTTCCAAATTTTTCACACATGGAGAGCAAAAGATTCACCATCACTGTTCTATGCATTATCAGATCATTACCTAATAAACTCTGCTCCGAAGCATAAAGAATTCACAATTATAATTATATAAAGCTTCCCCCATTGTCTTTCTGAGATCTTTTTCATTTTCATTTTCCTGATCTAGTTCAGGCTCCTGGGATTTTGGATGTTCCACCATCTAAGTACTAACCCTGTTTAGATTTTTGGTAATTTGGCATTATCCTGAAAGAATGTAGTCATAGCTGAAATATTCATCCACAGCTACATCAAGAGCTGCATGGATATGGATGGATCTGAATGGAGCTCTCTAATGGCTGCATATTGGTTGTAGCTACAAGGAGTGTCTATAAATGCAGTCTGGTTGAAGAGGGCCTGAAATATAGTCACATGTGGGAAGGCAGACACTGAAACTTCACATCTGAGCTTCTTTTTGAGTGTGTATGTCATAACTTCAAACAATCAAACTATCACCAAGCAACTGGTCATAAATCAATGACTACCTGTATCTTTTGCTTCCTGTATATTAATGAGAATCCTGGGTTTCCTTCCTTCCTTCCTTCTTTCCTTCCTTCTTTCCTCTTGATTCCTGGCAAACATCTGCACAAGTCTTCACAATTTTCTTGCAAGTCACAAAGGTGCTTTTTTTTTTTCAAAAGTCAGCTGGACTTTCTTGGTTTTTTCCCCTTTGAAAATGTTTAATTTCTCATCCAAGTAGCTTGAAGACCTCCTTCCCTCCTTCCCTCTCTCCATTCCTGTCTCATAAGAAATACCCTGTTCTGCAATAATTGGGATACTGAAACATCATTGTCCTGTAGAAGGCAACAAGGCGAAAGGATTGGCGATTTCCAGGAAACTTGTCTCTTTCTGCAAGGAAAAATCAATAGCCAGTTATCCTAAACGGTGGCATAGATTTCCAGCATTAACCATAATATCAATGCCCATGTCGTAAAATTATTGTACAAAGGATGCAAAGTATTTCATTTGGATGATGATTATGTTCTCATGCATGTGACATCATTTATACTCCCTCACCTTTATTTCCCTAATGGATGCTCATGGGAAGTAGAATTTAAAAGGAAGGCCTTTAAGCAATTCTAACAGTGTTTTCTATTCGATTGAGTAATGATACTGGAAAGACTACTGTGATAAGAACCATAGATTTGAATCAACTATTTTTCCCAATAACTTGTGACTCCTCACTTTGTCATACTTCCTTCTCAAGAAACCTATTTTTTTCTAATCAAAAGCCTATGACTGTCAAAGACATTATTGAGGATGGAGATTCATTCTCTGAGCTTGTGGGTTAGTTTCCTTATATTTAGTTCCAGGCTAGGCAACACCTTCAGCAGAGCTTAGGAAATGTGCATGTCAATGTTCCTCTGTTTATAAGGTCAGTAAGACTTCAGGTGAGGGTCTTGTGATGAGGCATATCTTCCTCAAGATTTAACCACAATTCTGCTTCATAGGAAGCCCGATCAAAGATAGAAATTTCTGGACCAAAAACTTTTTAAAACTTTTACAGAAAATGGGCTGATTTCCTCTTAGGAAATACTCGTCTGCCTGAATTAGGCCAAACTTTCCAATCTGTTTTCCAGAATGTGTTTTCTTCTCTCCAAGACCATCTGGCCAAAAAGATTGAGCATTAAAGAGAGATTAATGTGAAATCAGCCAAAATCTGCAGAGAGGATTATCTGGGATGGTTTCATTCAGGTGAGCTTTTGACCAGAAAGGAAATGAAAAATTCTCCAGGTGCAGAGAAGCCTGGAAATGTCTACCTGTCTGGCTCTGTTTCTCCTGCTTAGATTGTGATACAGAGATAAGTGGAAATAGCTTCCACTCAAGAAGAAGTAACTGATCATAATCTATTGAGTTTGTCTAATAACATCCCAGAATGGAGGAGCTGTTGAGCCTTCATGGAGTTCTTGATTTCTCATGGACTCATGATTATACAGCTTATTCCCTTCCCCATCGAGTGCCATCATTTTAACAACAATAAAATAGGAATGCAGCACCTTACAGGTAGAAAAGCAAGTTGTAGAGCATTTCCCGATTCTCATTTTCCAAGTCTGTAAAGTGCTGGTCTCAGCTGTTTTTAAATTAATTGATTTCACTCCAATTAATTGATTTTTGCTACATGATATGACAACCACAGAGCTAAGCAATTTTAAAATTGGATTTTAACTCATTTACAGGTGATAAATTGATTCACAGTTATTAGCTATGAAGATTTAGTAGAACCTGCAAAGTTAAAGGATTTTAGAAGACCTTTTGTTGGTGTGTTGTAATTGCTAGGAAGACAAAGAACCAATGTGAATTGTGGTCATTATTCTCTGCTTATTGATCCACAGGCTGGTAACATTACTGCATTGCTAGCTGTACACTTGGCAGTTGCGCTCATAAAATGTGAGGTGAGATTCTACTTCTGAGTGAAAACTTAGCATTTTATTTGTCAAGGACTTTAGGTCATAAATCACGCGAGCAAGTCCCATAGCCAGAAGACAAGGCTTTCATCTTTGCTGCTACCACAGAAATATTTAAAATCTCGTAGGAGGTAAATGCTGGAGAGGAGAAAACTGCATTTTATTTTTAAAATCACACAAACAAAAACCAAGGCAACAACCTTGATTCTTCTCCCCGATTTATCCTTGTAATTTATTTGCTGCTTCTCCTTTTAAACTTTGAACAGATGCAATTTTTCTCTTGCATCAGTGTTTTCTCATCTTAATCTTCCTATGTCTCATTTTCTGCCCTCAATTTATCTATCTCTCCAATTATACAGGTAGTCCTTGAATAGAACAATTTTTAGTGAACATTCAAAGCTACAATGGCACTGAAAGAAGTAACATGACCATTTTTCACATTTAGGACCATTGCAGGTCATGTGATTTAAATTTGGATGTTTGACAACTGACTCACATTTATGACTGTTGCAGTGTCCCAGGGTCATATGATCACCTTTTGCGACCTTCTGATGAGCAAAGTTAATGAGGAAATTTTACTTTTCATCAAATACAAGAATCTCCTTTGGATATTTGAATATTTCTATGATTTAATACATTTCCTTGTTGGCATTATTAATGCATTAATTTTCATCAATTCTCTTTGTACTGCATAATTTTTCCCATCTATTTTAAATCCCATCTGCCATCTAGCCTTAGTTTAACCCCTTAAACCGTAATAAATGTTGCATTCTCTTAGGAATGAATGGCATTAATTAACTCTGCTCATCACAAAATCACTGGTGTTTTTATGCACTGAATGTTGCTTTTCTTCATTTCTGTCTTTATTCCCCCCACCCCATTCTTATTTAGTTTCTTTATCAAACATTAAACATGTGGAATCTGATTTGTATTTCTTCTTTAATCTTGAGTCAAAAGCATAAACATTTGTCTACAGAAAACTCACCTTATCTGAAAATTCAGCTTACTCAGTATGGTATGTGAAACTGCTTCAATCCCATTTATAACATAAAGATGGTGTAGCTCCACAAGGAATACGTTGTTGGACAAAAACACATTGAAGTCATTTATCATCTGACATAGCTGGGGAAAAAAGAGAAAGAAAATAAGGTATATAGCAGGAATGTCCAACCTTGGCATCTTTAAGACTTGTGGACTTCAACTCCAAGAATTTGCCAGACAACATAGAATTCTGGGAGTTGACGTCCACAAGTCTTAAAGTTGCCAAGGTTGGACACCCCTGCTGTACAGTAAGCTAATATCTGCAGTGAGAGACAATTTGAAAAGAAAAATATTCTTTCAAATTTGACATTGGAAAATGTGATGAGCATGTATCACATGATGATGGATCTGCACTGAAATTTTCAGAATTGCCTTTGACCACAGTGACTTAGAACACAGAATAACAGAGTTGGAAGGGACCTTGGATGTCACCTAGTCCAACTCCCTGCACTAGTAGGAGTGTCTATACCATCTCAGACAAGTGGCTGTCCAGTTTCTTCTTGAAAATTTCCAGTGATGGAACACCCACAACCTCTGAAGGCAAGCCATTCCACTGTTGACTGTTCTCACCATTAGGAAATTTCTTCTTAGTTCTAGGTTGCTTCTCAACATTTCTGAAGATATCAGTCCAGAGAAGCTGGGCTGATTCAATCCCCATCACCGTATCAAAACTAGACTATTTCTGAAGCTAATCATTCATACAACATAATGATTAAGGTTTTCCAAAAGCTAATTTCAAGTATTCTATGCTGTGAGGCATGTATTTCCATTTGGTATGCAATGAATCTGTCCTCTGAAATTTTGTATGTGTGTCAGAGGTGGTATTCAGCAGGTTCTGACCAGTTCTGGTAGCAGAAATTTTGAGTAGTTTGGAGAACCGGCAAACACCACCTTTGATTAGAGATTTTACAGTATCCTTCCTCTGCCATGCCTATCAAGCCCACAGAACCGGTAATAAAAAAAATTGAATCCCACCACTGATGTGTGTGCAATATGGAACATAGGTAATCCTCAACTTACGACCACAATTGAGCTCAGATTTTATATTGCTAAGTGAGACATTTGTTAAGTGAGTTTTGCCCCATTTTATGACCTTTCTTGCCACAATTTTTAAGGGAATCACTGTAGTTGTTAAGTTAGTAACATGGTTGTTAGGAGAATTTGGCTTCCCCATTGACTTTGCTTGTCAGAAGACCCCGAAAAGGAATCACATGAGTTCAGGACACTGCAGCTGTAATAAATATGAACCAATTGTCAAGCATGCAAATGTAAATCACATGTCCATGGGGATGCTGCAATGATCATAAATGTGAAAAATGGTCATAAGTCCATTTTTTTCAGTGTTATTGTAATTTTGAATGGTCACTAAATGAACTGTTGTAAGTCAAGAACCACCTGTACATCCTTACCATGTTTTCAACCCTCTGTATTATGTAGATAGAAAAGATAGACACTCACCACATAACAGTCACCACACAACAAACACCCCATGTAACAAAATCAAATTTCCAATTGTAGAAGTGTTATGA
Source organism: Laticauda colubrina (assembly GCA_015471245.1). Classification (NCBI taxonomy): domain Eukaryota; kingdom Metazoa; phylum Chordata; class Lepidosauria; order Squamata; family Elapidae; genus Laticauda; species Laticauda colubrina. The sequence goes on from BLBF01000058.1 coordinate 24,111,528, forward strand.
AACAAGATATAGGTAGTTCTCAATTTACAAATATTCATTTAGTGACCATTCAAAGTTTTAACAGCATTGAAAAAAGTGAATTATGACTGGTCCTCACACTTACAACCAGTGCTGCATCCTCATGGTCACGTGATTAAAATTTGGTTGCTTGGCAACCGGCATGTATTTATGACTGTTGCAGTATCCCAGGGTGATGTGTTCAGTTTTGCAACCTTCCCAGTCATCTTCTGACAAACAAATTCAATGGGGGAAGCAAAATTCGCTTAATGGCCACATGATTCACTTAAAAACTGCAGTGATTTGCTTAACAGCTGTGGCCAAAATGGTCATAAAATTGGGCATGACTCCCTCGCCAATCACTTTACGAAGGAATGGAAATTCTGTTCCAATTGTGGTTGTAAGCCAAGAACTACCTGCAGTCTGAATGAATAGAAGCACAATGTTTGCTTACATTGGAAACCACTTCATACAATATTTAATTTCATAACTGCTTCCTGCTGTCCAGCTATTTTTTTTTGAAACTCCAAATGAAAGAAGCTTTTTTCCTCTCCTACTTCTCTCTCTGTTTGCCTTGATAGTTCCAAATCATCCCAGAAATCTATTTTCTTTTTATTTCAAATAGAAATTGCATGTAGATTTGTACACCATGTGCAACCATACATATCCATCCTTTCTGGACAAGCAAGGTTATGCAGAGTATAGGGCAGGACTAAGAAATACTGAGCCCAAATAAATAAATAAATAAACAAACAAACAAAGAAACAAACAAACAAACAAACAAACAAATAAATAAATAAATGCTATAGGTGAGGGGGAAATAGCAGGGGAAATCAGCTTGCACACACAGAGATAGACACACAAAGAGACACAGACAAGAATCAAGAGTCAATGGCATATGGGGAATCATGTGATAGGAGTGCACCCAGAGCTGAAAGAACAAAAAGAATGAAAGCTAAACTCTACAGCGAATGATTGAGGGAACCGGGTGTGTCTGGTCTAACAAAGAATAGGACAAGGATGTCAAGATAGCACTCTTCCAATATTTGAAGGGCTGTCACAGAGAAGAGAAGGACAAGCTAATTTCCAAAGCAACTGAGGGCAAGACAAGAAACTATGGATAGAAACTTTCCAAGGAGAGAAGCAAACTAGAACAAAGGAGAAATTTCCCAAAAGTAAGAACAATTAATCAGTGGAACAGCTTCCCTTCTGAAGTTGTGAGCGCTCCAACACAGGAGGCCCTTTTATGAAAGGACTGGGCAGCCATTTGTCTGGAATGATATAGCATCTCCTGATTGTGCAGGGGGTTGAACTAGAAAACAGAGTAGAGGTCCCTTCCAACCCTGTTATTCTATTCTATTCTACATCTCCAGTCTTATCTGTGTTCTGTTCTATTCTTGAAAACCTTCTTCTTTTCTCCAACTGCACCTTCTTCCTCTAGAAGATATTAAATGAAATAAGTGATGAAAAGATTAGAACAGCACTATGAAAAACTGTACAAAAGAGATGGTTTGCATCCATCAAAGAAAGGGACTGAGTTACTTGGCATTAAATTCGCAGATTTTCTGGATAAATATTTAAACTGAACATTGAGGACAGAGAATTGATACAGAACATTTCTGTCCCTACAGTCTAAAATGAATAGGGTTACTGGTGCATGTAAAATAGATGTTTGTGCAGTAAGATTATCAACCTTGCTGTCAAGCAAAACCAAGCATTTAATAGCGAATGCCATACTATGTGCACCAATCAAACAGGTGACAAGAAAATAGGGGCAGTCAGGCACAACACAGGTTAGGTAGACAGTACCACAGCATCAGACATAAAGACCTCAAGTGCCTATATACAAATGCACAAACTACTACCTTGAACTACTAATAGGTAGATATGATATAGTTGGAATAACAGAAACTTGGTGGAATGAAATCCATGATTGGAACATCTGGTAGAAGGATACAAACTGCTCAAAAAAACTGGACCCCATAAAAGAGGAGATGTAGTTGCATTGTATGTAAAGGACCACCATATTGCAACAGAAATGCATGAAACCAAAGATGAAAACCTCTTAGAATGCATATGGGTCAATATAAAAGAAAAAGAGAATGACATGGCCATAGGTGTATATTATAGGCCATCCAATCAAGTAGAAAAAAATAGATGACCTTTTGCCAACCAACTAACAAACATATGCAGAAAACATGCTACAAAAGTAATATATTTCAACTACAGAATTCCCCAACCATCACAGTCCTTGCTGATAAATTCCTTATATCTGAAGGATGCCCTAATTGAGTACATTTCTACCAGCCACATTCTCAACTCAAAATTATCATAATTGAACTCATGCCACCCAACAAATGCCCTTTCTTTCTGGCTTCTGAAGATAATCAGTGCTCCTTCCCTCATTATCAGCTGGCCGATTGCAGAATGCAAAAACTGACCCTCTACCTAGTGTTCTGTTTTCTACCTTGTTATATTTTTCTGCCAGTGACAAGAAACCCCCCACCATCACACACACACACACACACACACAGAAGGGGGGAATAGATTCTGGAGGAAGAATATGTCCTTGGAAATACTGGGAGCCATAAGGCAGGAAAAGTTCTTTTTTAGGGAAAGCATGTACCAATAAGCTTCAGAAGGAATACTGCAAAATATGTCGGTCCTTTGTGTTTGCAGACAATTCATAACCCAATGAGGTAACATCATCAATGCTAGAAGGGAGTGGGGTTTGTTCTCTGTTTATATACAAATGGTAGTTCCTCAAGTAAACTACCAACTCAGACAAACCATAAACAACAGCCTAATCAAGGAACTACGAACACCACTTCACCAGCACTGACAAAACAGGCCACTTGTATATAGATAGAGACTAAACCTCATTCCCTTCCAGCACTGATGATGTTGCTGAGTTGGATCATGAAACATCTGCAAGAAAATAACCAAACTCAGAGAGTACCAAGGATCCCATAGTCCTCCTCCTCCCAATGATGATATTATCTAGTTTGGTAATAAAACATCTGCAAGAAAACAACTATGCTCAGCTCTGATTTATAAATATTATCTTTGATTGGTGCAAAAATATCTTTGCAATGTTGCCTTTTCAAGGAAAATAATTTATAATTTTGAAAAAAATCACTTTCAAAGTTTCATTAACTGCTTCAGTTTCCAGGCACCCACTTCTTCCCATGGCACTGTAGGGATGCAAGATGATGGCACTAATATCAAAAATGTCCACACATATAAAAAATGTCCTGAAATGGAGCAACAGAGACCCTCTTGAAGACTTGCAAAGGTCTATAATCCCCAGACCGAACTCCAGCGTTGACCTTTTCTCCTTATTTCTGTCATTGGCAGCTTATCTGCTTTCTCCAAGCAGGTAGTGACAAAGGAAAGGAATCACAGCAATTCCCTGACTTGTTCTGTCTGTCTAATGCATCTCCAGTAGGTCAATGGGATTAGGAGCATGGCAGCTCTTCAAGGATCTGGAGGTAAGACTGTTTCTAATCACTCTTCCAAAGCTTCAGCTAATTTGCAAATCAGTAACTGGAGCTAGCACATTCTGACAAGATGGGAGCAAAACTGATGATCCAGTCATTCACTCATAGCACAGCTGCTGGAAGTTCTCTAGCCCCATAACTCTCCCTCTTTTTTTGGGAGGGGAGCAGTCTTTGTGTCCAATTAATCTTAGAGAAACCAACTGACTTATAACATAATCACTTCCTCTTCCATTTTACACTCTCAGCTTTGAGTTTAATTCATCTTTCCTGAAATAAGAAATTTTGGAACATACCCCACCCCTCACTCTCCCTTCTTAGGAGGAGAAAATCACCAAGAGGGAATAGAATACTGCATCAGACACAGAGCCATCAGGATGGTCATGCAAGGTGAGTAACCAGATTATTAAATTATTTTTTTCTCTCAGTTTGCCCCATATATTAAAACACAAATGAATAAAAACTGCAAAAATCCAAGCAAACAACCCAAGGTTAACCCTAAACATTTTTTTCAAGTGTTGCCAATGCATTAGTTAAGATTTTAAAATCAAACTGTGTTGTATGAGTATTATAAGAAGGAGGAGGTTCCATCTCTCTCTAATGGTTCTAAATGCCCTTATAAAGACCAAGATGGATTGAAGGTAGGAAGCCTAAATTAAGCAAATATAATGCATAAACATAATTGGTTATATCACTTGGTATCTAGGACTTAATTTACATATTCTTGCTTTTACCGGGTGAAAATTCCAAATGAAGGGCTGTTTAAAATGTAGAATTAAAAGAAGGAAGGAAAAAATAATAAAACATAGATTTTTGCAAATATTTTATTATTTATTAAAATTGTATGCTGGGTTAATATTCTGTTAACATGGACAGTAAAACAGACAATGTTGTTTTTAATCCATTGTGACTAAGAATTTCCTCCTCTTCCTGCAGTTTGAAAGAAACACTGCAGTCTCTGAAATAATTTCTAATCCTCTGGTTCAAAAAAATTAAGGCCATGTTTAAAGCTTGTAGCAAAAATTTGACCCGATGTTAGAGATATACGCAGTTTGCTTTTTCACCAATGAAACCCAAAAGTCCTTATATGGCAACATTTTCAAGTGAACTATATAATGAATATAAGCCAGATGTGAATCTCAAACTCTCAGGAGGACCACCAGTGTCATAACAACTCAAAAAAATGAATGCAATTTGTCTGCTTATTCAACACAAAGTCTGCCTCCTTTTATCAATTCCACAGGCGTTCTGAGAGATGCTTAGATAGGATTGATGACTAGAAGGTGTTTCCCTAAAATGAAACTCCAGGAGGAAATTCCAGAGGGGGATATCTCCTTTTCTCTCGCTGGTGCTGAGCGTTATTACATCTCTGATTCCAAAATTCAAACAAATTTAACATCTTAGCTGTGGTTTAGGAAAGGTTTCAGAGCTCATGAGATCAGAGGGCAAGATTATTATTTCTTTAGTGTATGGCATAGCACACACAGTCGAGCAATACATATTGACATTTCATCTACATTATTATAATAACACAATAAAATGTAAATGTTAAAAAGATCGGTGTTCAAATACTAATGCTTAGGCCATCTAACCATTGAAGTGCAGCATTGTTTATATTTTTAAAAAATCAGATATTGGACTTGTATACACTCTCAGCTTACAGCCGGTCACAATGTGATCCAGTTTGACATGGGACTCCCCAGTCACACTGAAGGGAGGACACTATGCCCCTTTTATACAAAGAATGAATTCATTTTATTATTTTATAAATTGTTCTGCGGTTATTTAAAATTTAATAGTTGGAGCAGTGAAGAGTTGGACGATGAGTAAGAACACACTATTATAGCTAATTGGCCTTCATGAGGGAATCTGAGCTGTAATTGGTTGCTGTGAGAGTAGAGAGTAGGGAGAGTTTCCTTGTTTCCCACCATTTTTACCCTGTGTGTCTTCCATGATTTACTTGTTCCTGCTGTGTTGATTTACCTGACAATGCTCCTGTTTACCTCTCTTATTTACTGTAAAGGCCCTGTCCCACTGCACTTACAGATGCAAAGAGGATGTAAAACGTTAAACAAAGCTTGCCAACCATTGGAAAACGCTATGCATCCGTTGTGTACTCACTGCATACGTGATTCATACGCTCTATCCTTTGAGCATCCGTCCACTGCGATTTCACCCTCGCAAGAAGTTTTGAGCTGCACAAAACTTTGTGAACGGATGAACTTTCCGCCGTGTATGATGTAAATCCGCAACATATGAGCAACAAACGTTCTATGTCCATTTATCATCCATGAAACGTTCGCTGTATCCTCTCTGCATCCTCTGGGCATCCCCTCAACTCACATCCGCTGCAGCTGAAAACGGAAAGAGGGAGGAAACAAAAGGTACATGGAATGTCTACACAGCGTTAGTAGCATGGAAATAGAAAGGATGAGCAGTGAACGGTTTGCATCCGATATACATCCACTAGGCTTCCTATGAACATCTGTTTAACATCCCCGCTACATACTACCCACGTCCATTCTTTTCCATTCTTTTCCATTCTGTTTATGCAAATTTTCACCACTTTTTGGAGCAGATGACAACGGATGGAGCACCCCCAAAATTTTGCTCATCCACTGTGTCCTTTATGCATACGTTTTGCGTCCATCGGCCAGTGGGACCTAGCCTTTAATATATGTTAAACCACAAATTCTTGTCAATGTCTCTGACTCCATTTGGACACAATTCCCTGACATGTTACAAACTATTTTGTATATATGATTTTATAAAAGCATTTTATTGGGATTATTCATTTATATAGAGAAGAGGACAAGAAATGCCTTTCTTAGCTTCCTTATCTAATGTTTCCAGCTAACAAAAACCAGGTAAACAAATGGAATGACGTTCAGGGAAACTGGTTTTCTGAAAGCTCCAGAGGAGGAGAAGCATTGTGACTGGTGACAGCATGTTGTGACGAGTGACCAAGCTAATATTTTCCAAAGGGAAAACAGCAAGAAAAGCACTCCCGGACTTCTTAAAGATTAGCAAATGTATGATTATCTAAGGTGTTCAAGGAATACAAATCCAATGATTTCAATGCAGACAACAATGCAGATAGTATTTGTTTACCAACTGCCTCATTAAGCAACTGTTTTATGCACTTACAACCTTTGAAGTGTCTCTCAGTTGTAGGATCATCATTATACAGGTAATCCATGACTTATAACAGTTCATTTAGTGATCTTTTAAAGATACAACAGCACTGTCTATGGAGATTCTCAGTCATCCAGGTCGTGATTGTCCCTTTTGAAAAAGTACCTTTGAGATTTCAAAAGCACTAAAAGTGACTTATAGCTGTTTTTCACACATATGACTTTTGTATCACCACCATGGTCATGTGATCAAAATTTGGACGCTTGGCAACTGACTCATATTTATGGCAGCTGCAGGGGAGTCAGATCATCAGGGCAAAGGGTGGCCATGACTACAGGTTTGAGTTTCTTTGACAACATGGTTCTTGAGGTTCCAACAAACTTTGCATCACTACTGGGAAAAAAGAGAGATGCTGGAGATATGAGTCCCAAAGTCAGATAATTCAGCCCTAGAACTGGAGGCTAACTCCTGGCAGGTGACCTAAGAAAAGGGAAGCATGGTGTGATCATCACTGCATTTTATGAGACAGGAATGTAGACTGTAACCCATTCTGGACTGGAAGTTCCTTCCTAGTATGAAGATGGCAGAGCTCATGCTACTAACTGGATCATTCAAGCTGGATTTCACAATGGGACAGGTCAATCTGTTATCTCCATCCTATTACCATCAGAGAACAAGGCAAGTATTTGACACCTGTCAAATACTTGCCCTTCTTAGATATATAGGAATATAAGGCAGAAAAGGGAGTTAGGAATATAAGGCAGAAAAGGGTGTTAATTTTCCCCATGTCCATATTCAGGCAAATGTCTTGACCAGACCTATAAAGTAGAAATTGATAAGGAACTGGTCAATTGGATAATGGAGTTGAAATTATATCTCCAAGAAGAGAGAAGATGGAATTAAAGATCTTCTGTGCAGAATGGTGTTCCGTCCGGAAAGAAGCGCGTAAGACTGGATTCCAAACAACAACTATTTTATTTAACTTGCAAGGCAAAAGATATGGAACATAGCCCAAGCTGCGGCAGCCCTTTATATAGTGGCTTGTCTGCCGGCTTATGGCCAATCACACTTGTTTAACTCTTCCCGCCGTTTGGCGGCTTCCCGGATTGGTTCTTAGTGAACCAATCCATAAGTGGCCTTTTCGGCCAATCAGAATGACGGACTTGGAACCTACCAAGTTCCATACAGAACACCCCTCCCTCTTTAGTTCAATCCAACGTGGGTGACGTGCAGGTAGGTGGGGCTTTTTCTAGTTCTAGTTGACCTGTACGTCTTAGTCTTGTTTTGGTCTTCTAGCGGTTCGGTCGGGATCGCTGCTTCTCTCAGCCTTCTCCATGGAACCTCCTGAAAGGGTGAGTCAGCCATACCACTCCTGCCTGAGTCTCTCGGGCTGGTTGAAATGGCTCCGCCACTCCCTCCTGGTTTGACCGGGTTGGTTGAGCTGGCCTGGCTGCCACCTTCCAGGAAGGCCTCGCTTCGCTCTCCTGCTCCCGGACTTCTTTCTTGGGGTTCATCTCACCGTGAGTGCTCTTTTTGTTTGGTTAGATTGTTGTTTTGCAGAGTTTGTTGTCTTATTATGGGAGGTTCGTCTCTCCCTTTTTTATTTATTTGCACTCCCCCCCCCCCCGGTTGTTTTATAGTCGGAATTTATTATTTTTGGTTCTGCGGTGGTTTTCCTTTCGAGGTTGCAGGAACAAAGCTGGTCTACGTGCCGCTTCCATTCCCTTCCATCATCCAAAATTAGTTGGTAGGACTTGGGGCCTGTGATTTGTGTGATGATGGCTGGAAGCCATAGAGGGTCCCTGTTAAGGTTCTTGGCATAGACTTGGTCACTGATTTCGAAAGAACGGTATTTGCTGGAGAAGTCGGGTGGTGGGAGTGAGGTGTAACCTGTCCAGGTAGGACCGTAGTTTCCTACCCATTAAAAATTCAGCTGGGCTTTTATTTGTTGTGCTACTAGGGGTAATATGTTGCAAGGTTAGTAGTCGGTTTAGTTTGTCCTGCATGTCCCCCTTGTCCATTCTCTCTAGGCCCTCTTTAGTATACCGAACCATGCGTTCGGCCCTGTCATTCTCAGCTGGATGGGCCAGCGCGGTTAAGGCATGATGGATACCCTGGGCAGCCAGATATTGTTCAAATTGCAAGGCTGTAAACTGAGGCCCATTGTCCGAAACCAATAGATCAGGTAGCCCAAGCGTTGCAAACAGTTTGTCAAGCTGTTTCATAACAGCCTTGGTGGTAGTGGAAGCCATGAGGATGACCTCCAACCAGTTCAAATATGCATCAACCACAATTTAAAAAGTGTTCCCCTTTGTTGGCCCAGCGAAGTCAATATGTACTCTAGACCATTTCAAGCTGAAATGTGGATGTGGTTGGAGCGGGGTCATCCTCTGTGACGGGCAACGGGGAACAGCTCAGGGCGTCAGCGTGTGGAATGGCTCTGGCGGGTAGGTGGAGCAGCGTGTAGGAATAGGCAGCGAGGAATTCAGACTACCTCATCATTCTAGGTGACAGAATGTTTGGGGTTGGCTTGTTGCCTGCTAGGATTCCAAGAAGAGGCTTGTGATTGGTTATGATAGAAAAAGGTCTCCCGTAAAGGTACTCATGGAATCGTTTGACTCCGGCGATGATTGCGAGGGCTTCCCGATCAAGTTGGCTGGTATTGTGTTCCGACTTGGAGAGCGTCTTGGAGTAAAAGGCGACAGGTGCCTCTCTGCCATCTGGGAGTTGGTGACTCAGGATGGCACTGACCCCAAAAGGTGAGGCATCACAGGTGACCCTCAGAGGCAGGGTATTGCTAAACTGGATGAGAACGGTGTCTGACATTAATAGGTCCTTGATAACTTGGAAAGCTTTCTGTTCACGGTGGCCCCATGTCCAAGCGTTTTTTTTTATCTTGCAGACGATGTAGGGGTTCAGCTATTGTTGCCTTGTGGGGCAGGAACACGTTGTAAAAATTTATGAGGCCTAGGAACGCCTGGAGATCGGTTTTGTTTTTGGGTCTGGGAGCATCTTTGATAGCCTTCACTTTTTTTTCGATGAGGTGAATGCCTTGTTCATAGATTAAATAGCCCAAAAATTCAACCCAGTTAGTAGCCAGTTCACATTTTTCCCTCTTCACTTTGAGGCCTGACTTCCTAAATCTTGTTAAGACTTCTCTTAACCTGGTCTCTAGCTGGTTGGCATTTTTTGATGAGACCAGTGCATCGTCAAAGTTTGGGACGACACCTTTGATTCCGTTTAGCAGGCGTTCCATGAGACTTTGGAACACGCCTGGGGCAACGCCTGGGGCAACGCCTGGGGCAACACACCAAATTGGAGGCGGTTACATTTGAATGCCCCCCTATGTGTTCCTATAGTCTGTGCCTCTGCTGGAATGGGATCAATGGGTAGCTGTTGATAGGCCTGTGCTAGGTCAAGCTTTGCAAATATTTTTCCTCTCCCTAGCGAGTGCAGTAAATGTTGCACTACTGGCACTAGGTATGCGCTTTGTTGGAGCGCATGGTTCAGGGTTGCCTTATAGTCCCCGCAGATGTGCACTGACCCATCTGGCTTCACCGGTGTGATGATAGGGGTTTCCCACCTGGCATGGTTGATTGATTCTAAAACCCCTTGAGCTATTAACTTATTTAGCTGTTCATCAATTTTTGGTTTTAGCACGAATGGGACACGTCTAGCCTTTAAATGGATGGGGGCTATTTTTGGGTCCAGGCTGAATGAAATTGGGGTCCCCTTGTACTTGCCTAGAGTCCCGTAGAAAACATCTTGGAATTTTTGGAGCAGGCTCTCCTCCCAGTTGGTTGTAACAATGCGGTTGATCCCAGTCATCCCAATTCCCAGGGGTGCGAACCATTCGATTCCTAGTAGGCTAGAGTGGTTGCGGTCGATGATGGTCAGAGGCAAGATTTTGGCGTGGTTTTTGAATTCAACTAAAAAATGTCCAAGGCCTACTACTGGTATTTGATTTCCCTGTTAGTCTTTTAACACTAGTTTTTGCTTCTGTAGTTCTCTCTGTTTAATGTTTGGTATTAGGCGCCGGATGATATTCTAGGATACCATTGATAGGAAAGACCCTGAGTTGACTTCCATCTCGCAGGGTCTCCCCTCAATGCTCACCTCTATTCGAACCTTCTTTCCGCTTTCCGCCCTGGCATTGTCGATGGTGACTGTCTGATGCGTTTCTTCCCTGTCACCCATTCTCTTATTGGGTTCCATCTGCTGCTGGCTTGTCTGTCATCATGTCGGGGGGGGGGGGTGCTGTCGTGTCTTTTTGGATTATAGCTCTTTTTGTTGCAGCAGACCCTTTCGTTGTGTCCCCTTTTATTACAAGCCTGGCATATTGCATCGAGGAACCTGCATTCAGCCTGCGGGTGATTTCCTCCACAGCCCGCACACTGAAATTCCCGCTGATTTCTTCTCTTTTCACACCATTTTCTATCTGAATAGAGTTTATGGACATCTTTGTCTTCATCTTCGGTGTCACTCTGGGTTTCGACGTCCTTGTGGTGGGTTGTCGCTGTGGGCTGTTTCTTTCCTCCTTCTGCCTTCTTCTCCCTGGTTTGGGTTGGCAGGTCTGGAACTGCATTCATTTTCCGCATGGTGGCTGCTGACTTCTTTGCTACTTTGGTGGCGGTTGCCTCTGCAATGGCTTCGGCCATGGTTATGTTCGACCTATTCAGTAGTTTGCTATGAAGGGTAGAGTCCTTCAGGCCGAGGACTACGTGGTCCCTCATTGCCTCGTCCATGTTCTGGAACTCACAGGTTCTTCCGATGTGTCTCAAGGCTGCTACGAAATCTGCTATGATTTCATCCTCCTTCTGGTCCCTCTTGTAAAATTCATGCCTTTTGATTAAATTGGAGACTACCGGTGTGTAGTGTGCTCGGAGCAATTGGTTCAGGTCGGACCAGGTCATCTGTTTGACATCTCTGGGTTTCGCCAGCACCTTCGCCAGCACCTTCGCCATTTTGAATATGGCCGGTCCGCAGTGTGTAAGGAAGACAGCCCTCTTCCTTTGATCTGAGATTTCTTCCATCTCGTTGCTTTCTAGAAACATCAGAAAGCAATCGACATACGATTCCCAATCTTCCTCATCAGGATTGAAGGGTGCAGGTGGTGCGTTGTTACCAGCCATCTCTCTCGCTCGGTTCAGATCACCGCGTGCTTCAGTCTCACCTTCTATGACGATCGCACCTTCGTTGCCAGTGTTCCATCCGGAAAGAAGCGTGTGAGACCAGGTTCCAAACAACTATTTTATTTAACTCGCAAGGCAAAAGATACGAACATAGCCCAAGCCGCGGCAGCCCTTTATATAGCGGCTTGCCTGCCGGCTTGTGGCCAATGACACTTGTTTAACTCTTCCCACCGTTTGGCGGCTTCCCGGATTGGTTCTTAGTGAACCAATCCATAAATGGCCTTTTTGGCCAATCAGAATGAGGGACTTGGAACCTACCAAGTTCCATACAGAACAAATGGGACTCGCTGCAGCTGACTCACCATGGGATAACTCATCATCATGGCCAATCTTGCCACAGGACAACTTGCTGTGGGTCAAGTCAACAATTTTATTTAATTTTTTAAAAATTATTTTTCGTCGTTCACATTTCAATTTGTCACTCCTTTTGTATCCTTTCTTTAATAATTCTATTTCAACATTTCTTCAATATTATGTAACTTTTGTCCTTGGTGAGTTGTCCCGCAGCGAGTTGGCCATGTCGAATTCTCCCATGGCAAGTTGGCCACTGTTAGTTGACTGTGGCACTAGAATTTTTCTCTAGATCCATAGAGATGAGAAGAACTGTACCAAGTAGACCAAGAGATGTACAAGCATGGAACCTCTTCGTACATATAAATAAATGTAACTATTTAGTCATTTCTCTTTGGCTCCTTTTGCACAGGGAGTTTTAAAAGAAAATAGTGAAGAGGGCAGGGCAGTAAGCCTGTTAAATGACTACATGGATATTTTGCAAGGAGGAAAGAAGGAAGGAAACTCATACAAATTAATGTTGAAGCATACTGCCACCTAGTGAGCCATTGACAACTCAGCTTTCACTATACATTGTGCAAATAAATACTCTTTCCGCTGCCAGCAGAGCTATCAACAGAAAGCCAGAGAAGGTTTGAGAACATTATGCTGAGATGCCATATAGTCATAAATGAAAATTGTAACACAGAAGAAAATCTTCAACAGTGGAGAAAAGGGTGAGAGAAATATCCCAGAGTTGGACACAAATGTGCCATTTCTTCCTAGTTAGCTGCTGGCATCTTTTCAGTTCAGAAACAGCCAATAGTTCAGGGGATGACCAACCAGGATGATTCACCTGTAATTGGTGGATGCCATCATTTTAATTCTTGTAACCACAAGCCTGCAGAGGGTTATAAATCATCTTACAATTAGCACCTTGTATATTCCCAATAGATGATAGCTTCTGCTTGAATTCACCCTGGGAGGCATTGTGGATGAATGAAGACAGGAAAATCTCCCTCTTTCTCTCTCTCTCCCTCCCTCCTTCTCCCTCTCTCCTCCTCTCCCCCCTCCCTCTCTCTCTTCCTTCCCCTCTCTCGATGTGTGTTTAATGGTATTGTATGCACAAAAAGGCAGGTCTGCCCAAGCCCTGGATGGCAGGACCTAGTTGTTTAGCTGCAGAGAACACACAGCTATAAAAGATATCAATAAGCTCGTATCCTATCCTTGTTTGAATGATGAAAATATTAAGATGTAATGGAATGCAATATTCAACCTTGGAAAATAATATATCTCCAGTTTTTTCAGAGGGTGGGCTTATTATTATTAAATGGATGCAGCAAAAAAGCAGGGGCTTCTATAGCAATTTCCCACCTGCTTAGAAAGAGCTCATAATAGAAAATGCATTCAATTTCCTCTTTGAATGAAAACCTCTTTTTTTTTTAACATGGCAGATTAATGCGACAACACAATCAATGTGAAAGCCTTACAGACTGAATATACATCACTGCAGAGAGATCCCTATTAATTTGTTAATTGCAATGAAGATTTGCAGGGGAATATTATAATTCTCTATAGAAGCTTACAAAAATGGGGATGGTGGAGATATTGAATAGGCTAGCAAAGCATTTGTCACTTTATATACTGGGTTAGGGGAGATGGCTCATGCTTCTCCTAGGCCAATGCCCAGCTGTCTGAAAATATTGTATTGATTTTAGTATGAACATCTGAAAAGATTTTGTTGATTAGTTTGTATTAAATTTAGAGGCAGCTTGCAATCAAACAAGGAAAGATAAGAAAACCAAACAAAAATAACATGTACACAAAGAAGGAGGGAAAAAAATAACTCAGTGTTTCTCAACCTTGGCAACTTAAAGGTGTGTGGATTTCAACTTTCAGAATTATAAGAGTTGAAGTCCATACATCTTAAAGTTGCTAAGGTTGCCAAATCCTGAGCAGGAGCTCAACACTCATCCTTACCCCAAGCTTAGGAGGGCATTACTTTTTTAAATGTCAACAAGTTGGGAGCCATATAGATCTCTGGTGGAAATGTTGTTCTTGTAGAGAACAAGGAAGATCAGACCTGATGCAAATATTCAGAAACCTGATAAGCACAACCAGACCTGGAAGAGTCTGGAAGAGATGCAGACTTAGACAACAGGCAGATGAGCCCACAGAAAGAATGGGAACATGGCAAATGTCTTAGAAAGGACCCTCCCTAGTTTCTTAGATTTAAAGGCAAGTGGGAAGAAGAGTGAAATATGCACTTTCAGAGTTGCAAGAATCTGTTAATGTAACTTGCAAAAAGGGAGGAATAATTCATCTCTGTGTGTGCTTCCTTCCTTGGCTAGCCTCACAATCTGGAGTCATCCTCTGGTAAAAAAAGGAAAGAAGAAGGGAAGGAAATGAGAAGAGGGAAGTGAAGAAGGAAGGAAGGAAGGAAGAAGAGAAAGAAAGAAAGAAAGAAAGAAAGAAAGAAAGAAAGAAAGAAAGAAAGAAAGAAAGAAAGAAAGAAAAAAAAAAAAGAAAAGCAAGAAAGGAAGGAAATTTAAAAATGCTCTCTTACTGAACTAGCTTTGAATTAAATAGGTGCTTTTTCTGAATTCTGATTTCCTGGTGGGTCACACAATCCTGTCACCTGCCATCTTGACATCTTTTTCAGATCAGCACAATCTTTTGCAGATCAAACTGCCCCATCCCCATCCGAGGGCGGTGCATTTAATAACGAATGATTGAAGCAAGTACTCTGGAGAAAAAGGCAGCAAACAGTTTACAGCAAAGGCATTTGCAAATGTCAGTAGTCATAAATAAATTAAGGACAGGAAAGAAGAGGGGGCAGAGAGAAAGAAGAACAGAAGAGGTAATGGAAAACATACTTGGTCAAGAGTGTGTCTGACAGGGACATCCTCCGAGAAGGTCCAAAATGTTGAGATGGTTGTTGTGATGCCCAGGTGGATAAAGCACGTCATGCATGTAAAAAAACAGGGATTTGATTTTATTGAAAGTATAATACAAATGAAAATAAAGATAAAAGAAAAATGAGAAAGGATAAAAAAGGGAGAGAAATGTAGAATAAAGGTGGAGAGGGAAAAAAACATTGATTTCCAACCATTTTCAGTGCAGTGAAATCCAAAATAAAATTACAGCCTCAATTATTTACTTTTACATACTTAGCAACTACTAGCCATTTCTACAAAAAACAAATTAGTCAGCAAAACTCAATGTCAAGAATTATTTTTTTCTCTGTCTCAAGCACAAAATCCAGAAGTGGTTTCCAAGTAGAAACAAAGTTGGATATGTCCTTTTCTCTAATTAAACCAGTTTAATTTTGCCATTTATGCTAGCTCCTTTACTTTTTCCATCCATTCTTCTGTATTGGGGATTGATTTACATCCAGACCAGATCTGGACATTTTATGGCCTCTAGGGTACATATGGCCCCTCAGCTGTCCCTGTCCATGCCATGGTGTCAGCAGTCTCTGCCTCAGTGGATGTGTGTGCAGCAACATCAATGGGGGGGGGGGGATCAAGGGGGTGGGGGGGGGGGGGGGGGGGGGGGGCATCATGGGAGGAGATATGGGGAGGCCAGGCAGTGACAGGTCGCAGGAGCAAACACCACACACACAAACACACACACACAAAGAGAGAGAGAGACTGATGAACACCCCTGTCTATCTACATTAACATTCTTCTCATTTAGAGAACACTGAGAAATTGTTCAAAAGTGTAATTTCTAGGGAGGAAGCTAAATTTAGCATGGAATAAATGCTACTTTGCTCCACGTCCAACCCATTTCCCTCCTCTCTAGGTGTCAAGGCTGGTTTCCCTACCCACTTAACATAAAGACCAGAGTGATAGGTATAATAAGTGTTAATTTAGCAAGTTTTCAACTTGTCTGGAATTATTGACTTAAAACTCAAATGAATAATGGGCACAAGTGCACAAGGGCACAAGTGCATAATGGGCACAAGTCCATTCCAGATCATTTCAAAATTTCTGATTGTCATTGTTAAATAAATGGGATCCAATTAAGCATTTCTGCTTGGGTGTGAGGCTTACTAAATGACTCAAGGTCAGTTTGTCTTCAGCCTTAACACCCCTCAAAGAATTGTGGTGATAAATTAGAGCCAGTGGATTTATGCACACTTTTTTAATGCTAGGAGGCACAATGTCTACAACCAATAAATATATTTTTCCAAATTATTCATTCAAGTGGTTTGATTGAATGATTAGAAAAAAAAAACTATTGTAAATCACCACCAAACACAAGTGCTGGGGGCTTGTAACAACTTTCAGAATGCTACATTTAAATGAGCACAATATTATGTTATTAAAATGAAATAATACTTTAGAACATGCATAGAGCCAAAGATATAATAGACATTACAAAAATAAATAAAAAAGGAAAACAGAAATAAATGACATAATAAAAACTGAAACAATCGTCTAAGCAATTATGTTTAATGATATTTATAAAATGTCATTAAATTGTAGCTGTTATTATGAGGGGAGGGGGAAATATTCCATAAAGCGAGCACAACAATTCCCAAAATAATACTTATGAACCTCCATCCCCTGCTTACCTTGAGAAAATTGGGGGAGGAGGGTGTGGCATTAAAAGGATTTTCTGGGACATTCATTTTGGGTATATGGGAATTGGTTGAAGATGGTTTGGGATCCTTATTTATTGCAGCAATAGCAATAGTATTTAGACTTCTATACTGCTTCACGGTGTTTCTACAGCCCCCTCTAAGTTGTTTACAGAGTCAGCATTTTGCCCCTAACAATCTGGGTCCTCATTTTACCGACCTTGGAAGGATGGAAGGCTGAATCAATCATGAGCTGGTCAACATTGAATTCCAGGCAGTAGGTAGAGTCAACCTGCAATACTGCATTTTAACCACTGAGTCACCCAGATATTCTCCTAGATATTGAGTAGATATTCCTAATATTCCTTTTCCTAAACAATTGTGCCTATCATAGTAATTTTGCTATGGGATTTTTTTCCTAGCGCACATTTTAAAACATCCCAGAGACAGACAATCAATCTCAAAGGAAATCAACCCTGCCTTTTCTTTGGAAGGACAGATATTTAAGCTGAAGCTAGAACAATGGGGAATTGTAATAAAGTGCTGCGATGTCAGAAACCGTGTAACCAGCATAAACCTTCGAAATATATGTGTCAATTTGAAAACAGAAAGAATGTGAGCCAAGCCCTCGTACGAGGGGGCGGACAGTTAGGGTATAAAAATGCTGCCTGAATTTTGCTCTGTGTTCTTTCAATGCCTGAGGGAACCCGTCTCTGCAGACACATGAATAAAACCTTGTTTTCCTTGGATCAACAAATCTTTTGGTGGTTTTTTTATCTGCTTCCACCTCACAATTTGACGCTCAACGTGTGCCCCGACGGAATTTTGACTGGAGAAAAGGGACTGGGTAAGTGTGGCGCCACCGCCTCCCATTGTAGAGGGGCCCCTCCCTTGTCTCAGTTGGATCCTGGGATAACTGCACTTAGCAGACGATCCTTGGAAACAAGAGAGAGAGAAGCCGGCCTGACGCTCTGGGAGTGTCGTTGATCACCTGAAGTGGGGACGCCCACACTCCTTTCGTCTCCGGGAGACCAGGGATGTATCAGTGAGTTTGTTGCCTTTCGGGATAGAAGAAGGGATATACTGTCCTTAAACTCTGGGAATCCAGCGACTGCTGGAGGATTCCCTGAGTTGGGAATCTCTGGGAGATTGTTGGCGGGCAGCGTGAAGAATGGGAAAGAGACAAAGCAAGTGTGAAACGTTCCAAGAGGGAACGGGTATTGAGATAGAAAAGACCCCGAGAAGGCTGATTCCAACTGACTCCCCATTGGGTCAACTACAACAACAATGGTCGTTGCCTCATCTGAGGACTTACACTTGGAGTCTAGAGAAAAAGAAAATGATCTACCTATGCCAAAATAGGTGGCCGAAGTATCCCCTAGTAGACCCTGAGTTTCCTTACCACTGAGATCCCGAAGGGAATACCAGCACGTACTGGATAACTCAGTTGAAAGAATATATAGTGAAACACCAGATGAAGGAGCAAATACCCTATGTGGAGGTATGATATCATGCTCACTTTGAAGGTCCAGTTCCACCAGAAACAGAAGTAGGACAGTTTGTCAGCAAGGTGGAGGAAAGCGAAACTGAGGACTGGATGGGGAGTCCACCAGCATCTGCTCCGGCAGTCCTGGCACCACCGCCCCTGCTGGCTCCAGTTTCCCACGCTCCACCTCCACCTACATATCCAGGACTCAGAAGGGAACTGGCTCAATTAAACAAGGACCTAGAAAATTTGCCTCTAGGAGGAAGGTCGGCCAATCCCATGTCGGCCTTCCCAGTCAGAGAAGTCCCAAATGGTATGAATGCGCAGGGGAATCCAGTCACCATTTTCGTGGCTGTCCCCATAAAATCTGCTGAGTTACGGGATCTGAAAAAGACTCTTCCAAAACTCCATGAGAATGCTCATGAAGTGGTGGAACAGTTGGAATTGTTTCTGGTGCCCAATGAATACACATTCCAAGAACTAATGTATTTTCTTGGACACCTTTTCACCCCCGAAGAGAGGAATCTCATTAGGAGGGCAGCAATGGCTGCCTGGGATAGGAGACATGCAGGGCAACAGGGAGCAGTGGCTGCAGATACAAAGTTCCCCATAGCCGATCCAAATTGGAACATCAATAATAACGCTCATAGGGAGCACATGAGAGATATGAAACACATGATCATTGAAGGAATTAAATTGGCCATCCCTCAAGGGAAAAACTTGACCAAAGCATTTGAAATAACACAAGGAAAGGATGAATCCCCAGGGGATTTCTGTGCTCGGCTCTGTGAAGGGTTAACCAAGTACTCCGGAGTGAAGCCAGATACCCCTGCCTTCGAGACTCTCCTGAAGGTGCAATTCGTCACCAAAGCATGGCCAGATATCCAGAAAAAGATCCAGAAGACAGAGGGATGGACTGATTTGGGCATGACAGATTTGATGAGAGCAGCCCAACAGGTTTTTGTGAACCGAGACTCAGTTAAAACCAAACAGAAGTCTCAGATGATGGTAGCTGCTGTGCAAATGGCAGCCAAGAATGAAGTTAGGAAAAACAGGGAGACCCAGATGTCAGATCCGAGGCCAAGGTGGAGAGATGAAAGATCTCCCAGCAGGGAGTGGAGACCCCCGGTTAGGCGAGGAGGTCCAGGGGGCAATCGAGGCGGTCGATTCCAACGGCCGTCCCAGAGTAGAACTTGCTTCAGATGCGGGAAAGAGGGACATTTTGTGCGCGAATGTCCCAAAACTCCAGAGGAACGAAGCTATGCCCTATATGATTAGGGAAGTTCCGGCTCTCCAAGAGGGACCCGTGGGGAGCCATTGGTAAATGTGTTAGTGGGTCCTGACCATCAGGAACGGCTGTTCCTGATCAACACCGGCGCAAGCCGGACATCTGTATGCGATCCATTAGAGGGAGCATGCAGGTCAAAGCAGACTTTAAAGGTGGTTGGGGTGAGTGGGAAATCCCAAGAAGTCAAGATTTTGGAAGAGGTGAGATTGGAATTGAATGATGTGGTTACTGAAACCGAAATATTGTATATTCCAGATTTAGGGGTGAACTTGCTAGGAAGAGACTTGTTGGATGTTTTTGGAATAGAATTGTGGGATAGAAGGAAGGAAGTTCGCATATGTATGTTTACAATGGAAGATGAGGAGAAGATATCATCAGATGTGTGGGCAGGAGGTGAAGGGGTTAGTAGGATGGCAATACAGCCCATTCAGATCAAGATACAACCAGGAATAACTAAACTGTGGACTCCACAATATACTCTGAGTAAGAGAGATAGGGAAGGGTTGAAACCAGTGATTGATGATTATTGAAACAGAGACTGTTGGAACCTACTATGTCATCGTTCAATTCACTGGTTTTAGCAGTAATAAAAAAGGATGGGAAGTATAGATTGGTTGATGATTTGAGGAGGATCAATGAGATAGTGGTTCCTAGATTCCCAGTGATTCCTGATCCCTATACCATCTTGGGGCGGATCCCTCCCAAAGACAAATGGTTTACTGTGATAGATCTGAAGGATGCCTTTTGGGCGTGCCCCTTGGAGGAGGGGAGTAGAGACTTGTTTGCCTTTGAATGGAATGATCCTGAGAGTGGAAGGAAACAGCAGTTGAGGTGGACAGTACTTCCTCAGGGATATACCGACAGCCCTTTGTTGTTTGGACAGGCGTTGGAAGAAAAGTTGGTGTCGTTTGAGAGAGAGAAAGGAATCACCCTAATTCAGTACGTGGATGACTTGTTGTTAACTGGGGAGAAAGAGAAGGAAGTGAGAGCGGCTTCTGTGAGTCTGTTGAATTGGCTGAAGGAGCAGGGGCTGAAAGTCTCAAAAGAGAAGCTTTAGTTTGTTGAAAAAAAGTTGAAATATTTGGGACATTATATTCAGCAGGGGGTGAGGTCCTTGGACCCTGAAAGGGTGAAGGGGATCATGAGCTTGGCTCCTCCCAGGAGCAAGACAGAGGTGCGGAAAGCGTTGGGATTATTGGGGTATTGAAGAATCTGGGTAGACCAATTCACAGTGTTGGCACAGTTTTTGTATAGAAAGTTGCCTGGAAAGGGAGAGCGCATAGAATGGGAGGAGGGAGATAGTGAAAGGTGGGAAGAGCTGAAGAAGGCTTTGTCAACCGCTCCGGTTTTAGCCTTGCCAAACATGAAACTACCATTTCATTTGTATATGGCGGTGGCTCAGGGAACAGCAATTGGAGTACTTGCCCAAGAGAGGGGGGGGCAGTACCAGCCGGTAGCCTTCCTAAGCAAGGGTTTGGAGCCAGTTGTGAAAGGATGGCCAGTTTGTGTTCAGGCTCTGGCAGCAATAGCGATGTTGGTGGTGGAGAGCAAAAAGTTAACCTTTGGGGGAGCTGTGGTGGTGCATTCGCCTTATCAGGTCAACTCAGTGTTGAGCCAGTTGGCTACCACTTGGATGACTGAAGGGAGGATATTGAAGTATGAAACCATTTTGAGAACCAGTCCTGATGTGGTAATAGGGACAGACAAGACTCTAAATCCAGCAGAATTCTTGGAGGGGAGAAGGCAGGCGTGGGAACCGGAAGACCATGATTGTCTGTTGCAAGTGGATCTCATGACGAAGGTTAGAGAGGACTTGGAAAAGACTCCATTGGAGAAGGGAGAGAAGTGGTTTATAGATGGATCTAGCAGGGTGGAAAATGGAAAGCGAAAATCTGGGTTTGCAATAGTAACCGGGGAAGGTGAGGTAATAGAGAAAGGGTTACTCCCAGCTACTTGGTCAGCTCAGAAATGTGAATTGTTTGCCCTGACCAGAGCCTTGGAATTGGCTGAGGGGATGGAAGTAACGATTTGGACTGATTCCAAGAATGCATGGGGGTGTGTGCACACGTTTGGGAAAATCTGTAAAGAAAGAGGGTATATCAAGGCGAATGGGAAGCAAATAGAGCAAGTGCAGTTAGTAGAACAAGCCTTAGAGGCATTGCAACTCCCCAGCCGAGTATCAATTGTCCATGTGAGCACACATCAGAAGGGGAACACACCGGAGGTTGTGGGAAACCGATGGGTGGACAAATGGGTGAAGGAAGCTGCGGGGGAGATAGAGTTGGTAATGGTATCTATACCAATACTGGAAAAGGAGGACGAGAAGGAGGAATGGGAGCCAGAGAAAAAGGGAAAGTTAGAGTTGGAGAAAGAGGGATGTGTCAAAACCCCAGAGGGATGGAAGATGTCGGAGGGAGTCAAGGTGGTGTCACCCATTGTCATGAGGGGAATATTGGAGAAAGTTCCTGAAGGAGGACATTGGGGAATGGAGGCCTTGGTCATGTCCGTTAAACCTCACTATTGAAGTCTGAGGATGTGGACGGTAGGTCAGAGCATCTGCTGGAAATGTTTGATTTGTTTGAAAGTAAATAAGAATGTGGCATGCAAGAAAGAGATGGGAGGGAGACCCCTAGTGGGTTGGCCTTTTCAGAGAGCACAAATTGATTTCACTGAGTTGCCAGAAAAGGGGGGTTGGAAAGAATCTTCCCTTAGCTCTGCTCAGGATCAGAACTTGTCCAAGGAAAGACACAGGGGTTTCTCCCTTTGAAATGCTGATGGGGAGACCCTATTTGGCCAAACAAGGCAATCCCATACCAGAGTTCAGGGACTTGTTCCTTTGGAAATATTTGCTGGCACTGTCTCGGTCTTTGCTTTCTCTTCACGAACAGGGACTGTTGGTGCAACGACCACCTTTGGCTGGTAGCCAACACCCACACGAGGCTGGAGACTGGGCCCTGATAAAGACTTGGAGAAGTGAAAAACTGCAACCTAGCTGGGAAGGTCCGTACCAGGTGCTACTGACGACTGAATCTGCAGTCTGTACTCGGGAAGGAGGCTGGACGCATTACAGCACAGTCAAGAAAGCACCGGAACCTGAAAAACCTTGCAAGGCAATCCCAGTGGACGGTCAGCCGCTAAAGGTAACCTTGAAGAAATAGCCAGCAGAAACCACCATGGAGATGTCGGCTCAACTCTGGAGAGGACTATTTGTTGCAACTATATTTACATTAATACATCAAAGAAGTTCACAATATGTTGGACCTGCGGGTGACTTGGGAACAGACTTGTGGGAAGACAATGTGTTCATAAAGGATCTCAAGAAGGTCTCACATTCCTTGAACATCACCAATTGCTGGTTATGCATGCACATGTCAGGAAGAACAGGTGAACTTGAGTGGCACATGTACAATCGGGTATGTGATATAAACTTGGCCTTCCCCAAGGCCGGATACGTAATAAAAGAGACTCAGAATCTGGCCTTACTCAGAGACTCTGGACCCAAATCTCCCATGGTATAATAACACCATTGGGAGTAGCCATGAACTACCGAGATATACATATTCTAAATAACTTCACGGAAACAATGTTCAATGATACAATAAAGAATATTAAAATGATTAACACTGAGCTTTCTGAAGTAAGACAGGTTGCTCTACAAAATAGATATGCTTTAGACATTGTATTAGCTACAAAAGGGTGTGTGTGTGCTCTGATTCATTCACATTGCTGTGTATACATTCATGATTTCCAACCCAATATTACAAAGACAGTAAAAGTAATGGAAGAACGTATTCGCTCTAATCCATTATCACAAAGAGGTGACTCCTCATTGCCAGACCTGTGGGGAGCACTATGGTCTTAGCTTCCCAGTTCCACTTGGTTTAGATCTACCATAATGGGAATTATATTGATTATTATATGCTGTGTATTGTTGTGTTGTTGTGTTCAGTGTCTCCCTGGTGCAATAACAACGTGTGGGAAGATAGGGAAATCCTTGGGTTCAAGATTTGAGAAGAAGCAGGAAGCAGAACCTCTAATGATATATCAGAGAGAAATCACTCTGAAAGAAGCAGAGAATCTGCTCTTTGAGTTTGAGACAAGAGTGCAAAAAGAAAAAGGGGGGATTGTGAGCAGAACCGAAGTCATATTGGATGGCCCATTGAATTGAATAAGGAAGTGTGTCTCAAAACTCAGTAGCTCTGCTAAATAAGAAAGTGTTCCAGTTTGTGCATAAGAGAAAAAAACAAGATAAGACTAGAACAATGGGGAATTGTAATAAAGTGCTGCGATGTCAGAAACCGTGTAACTGCTTTTGCTGGATAGGGAGCCAGCATATTCGAAATATATGTGTCAATTTGAAAACAGAAAGAATGTGAGCCAAGCCCTCGTACGAGGGGGCGGACAGTTAGGGCATAAAAATGCTGCCTGAATTTTGCTCTGTGTTCCTTCAATGCCTGAGGGAACCCGTCTCTGCAGACACATGAATAAAACCTTGTTTTCCTTGGATCAACAAATCTTTGGGTGGTTTTTTTATCCGCTTCCACCTCACAGTGCCATCAGTGCAATGAGCATGGATTTGGGCATGTGGAGGAAACAGTGGATGACAGGGATGCCTGGCATGCTAACATCCTTGGAATTGGGAAGGCACAACTTGTGACTGAAAACAACAAGTATGTGGGAGTAGCTTTCAGAGACAGGGATGTGTGAAAGAGGAAAGAGAAGGAATGCCCAGAGATGCTATCACTTTCTATTTCTCTACATTCTAATAAGGAAGAAGATGTTGACTTACCACCCAGAAAGTAGCTTGAGGAATTTGTGCTACACTACATCCATTTCTCAGAAACATGAACCATTCCTATGGCGACCTTGAGAAGGAAATGAAAGCCTGCTTAAAAGATCAGAGAAGATCAGTATTACCAAGCCTTCTCTGAATAGTGTCACCTCTGATCTATCACTGTTGTATCTTGCCAGATGAAGAAACATTGGCTGATGTAGCTATAAAAGCAGCTATTAAATAAAAAGATGCAGAAAAGAACAACCAGTCCCATTTTCACTCATGTTTCTTCATAAAAACAAAATTCTTCTCTCTCCTTCATCCCTCATCAACTCTTCATCAGCACATGATTCCAAGATATCTTAAGATGCCCTTCTCTCCAGTCTGTTAATTTTATTTATTTAGATGTAGTTGTTTTTGACAGTAGGATGCTGATGATAAGTTTTTTTACAGATGTACCCTAGAAACGAACCAATTGAATTCCTTTCCAGATACTTTTTAAAAAAATGTTCCCACATGACTCATAATTACATTTTGCAAGCTGAAGTTCAAGAGTGTGAGAGAGAAAGAAACAGAAGTGGACAAAAGTTATTTTGACCTCCCCCCGTGATGAAGAGATCTTTGGTACAGTCCAAGAGATTTCAGGTTAAGAAGTTTGTTTGTTCCGGGGATCTGCAACTCTCTCTGCATGTTTGCCTGGCGGGACAGGAACTCGATGGCTTAAAGTCATTTTAATTCAGGTGAGTTAACAGTACTGAGTTATATCCTGTTAACTTTGTAGAATTTCTTCCCTGAAAATGTAACATTTATTAAATTGAATCTTCTAACATATCAGTTGGGACTACCAGCACTGCAGGACAAAAATCCAGAAGAACAAGAGTTGGTGGCAGTTATAACTTGAAAAAAAACTAACTTTGTTATCCCAAATGGTTATTTGAATTTTTTAAAGGTTCAGAAGTGGAGCTGAACTTGTTTAAAAAGTGATCAAAAATAGTTCATACCAAGCATGGAAGAATGAAAATCCAGCTTTAGGGTAAAACCACATTTCTGTAGAATTAAGAGTCTGGCTGTGAAAAAAGGATTATGTGTTGATTTTACTAGGGAATTGTTTACTCAAAATTTTGTTTGCCTCGAGGGATAGAAAGAGAACAATGCAGCGAGACTGGGAAGTGTTTGCAGAATATCATCTGTGTTCAGACTACAAGCAGACCTTTGTTTGCTACCTCTAAAAAAACTACCTTAACCACAAGGAGATTTGCACCCTAAAAGTTTCAAAGGACAATTTCACATTCCTCTTCAACTGAAACAATAACCTTTGAAACACAGAAACTATGGGAAGACAGATTTGCAGGTTCATCTGTGTTTTCTCATAAGTAGTTCTTCATAATTATTGAAAGGAATGTCATACATCAGAAACTTCAATAAAGGGTAGCTTTGTTTGTGCAATTATACACCACAATTTCCAGATGCAGATTTTTTTTCAGATGTATTGGTTTCATATTGTAAATTATCTGCTTTCCCCCCTTTTTATAATGAAAAGTGACCTATAAATAAGAATTAATAAATGGAAGTTGAGATCTTCTGTTAGGAAATATCTAGGTTCATACATTGCTCTAAACCATAATATTGATTTGGTTTAAGTCAGCATATTCTTGAAAAACAGTATCTATGATTTGCAAAGTGTAGTTTATGGCAGGGTTGGGCGACCCGTTGCCCCCAGAAGTAGAGTTTGCTGGGCACAAAGAAATGAATTCAGCACAAATTCATCACTGAGCCTTAAATTAGATACAAACCACTGAATGTTAATGGGACAATTTAGGTTCTTGCAGGGTGAGGAGAGGAACAAGTTAGGATTATGAGTAGGGTTTAGAATGTTGTGCAGTTCCTGCTGCTGCTGCTTTGTTCATAGAAGTTTAGTTAAAGAAAGCATGGATTAGTGCAATGTGACAATCTAGCAGTGAATATGATTGTTACGTTCATAAAAAGAGTGATTGTCATATCATGGTCAACTCCAAAGAAGATTCTTACGGCAGAATCAGTTCTGCAGCTGCAGAAATCAACTTCTTTTGCTGCAGTGCTTCTCTAGGATGGAAATCAGAAAATGATCAATAATATTTTGTCTCCCATTGATTATACAAACTTGGGTTCATTATCACATGGAAACAGGAGGGATAACTGAATGTAGAATAACAGAGTTGGAAGGGACCTTGGAGGCCTTCTAGTCCAACCTCCTGCCTGAGCAGGAGAGCGTCTATTTTTCCAGACAAATAGCTATCCAATCTCTTAAAAACCTCCAGTGATGGAGCCCTCACAACTTCCAGAGGCAAACCATTCCACTGATTAATTGTTCTCACTGGCAAGAAATTTCTCCTTAGTTCTAGGTTGCTTCTCTCCTTTGATTAGTTTCCATCCATTGCTTCTTGTCCTGCCTTCGGGTGGTGGAGAATGGCAGCCTCTCAAGTATTGGAAAGCTGCTATCATGTTGCCTTTAGTCCTTCTTCTCACTAGATTAGACATACCCAATTCCTGCAACCGTTCTTCATGTATTATAGCCTCCAGTCCCCCCTCATCATCTTTGTTGTTCTTCTCTTTCTCAAGTCTTGACATCTTTATATACATTTATATTGTGGTGGCTAAAACTGGATGTAGTATTCCAGGTGCAATCTTACTAAGATTTTATAAAGTGGTACTAGTTCACATGACCTTGATTCTATCTATTAATGTAGCCTAGGATTGTGTTGGCTTTTTGGATGGCTGCTGCACACTGCTGGCTCACATTTAAGTCATTGTCTACTAGAATACCTGTCACAGTTACTGCTATTGAGCCACCTTTCACCTAATCCATACCTGTGTGTTTGGTTTTTCTTGCCTATGTGTAAAACCTTACTTTTACTATTTGGATTACCTTACTGCATTCTGTGTTAAACTTCAAGACAGACACATGGGTTAAAATAAGCTAAAACTAAGAGGAGGAGAAGCAAATAGAGGAAAGAAAAAAATTATATTAAGAATCCATCTTATTTTCACAAAAGAAAGGCATTTTACAAATTGATCAAGAATGCACACAATGTCTTGAATCTATACTTTAATCACAGAAATGTAAATTTATTTCCAAGTGAAACAGTCTCCACTTGTTACAATTCTTGATCTTTGAACCAGATTTGAACTTATCAGTCACCACATAGACCAAAAGTATTCTATGTTAAGATTCTACTTTGCAATTTGTCAAACATTTCCTTTCTCTGTGAAGATTACTTTCTGTTATGCTTGAGACTTTTTCTAAAATTTCTTTTGGAAGCCGTATTTTTATATTATTATTATTATTATTATTATTATTATTATTATTATTATTATTA
>BLBF01000058.1:24139120-24174400 GCA_015471245.1 Laticauda colubrina
TATTATTATTATTATTATTATTATTATTATTATTATTATTATTATTATTATTATTTTGTTTTATTTTATATATATAATGTTTTTTTAAGTTTTCGCAGGTACTTACATGTGTGCTGTTCAGCTTCCTTCGGGTATTATCCCACGTCATTGTAGTGCTTTTAAAGTTGTAGCAACGTTTCAGCAGAATCTCATCTGCCATCATCAGGCTTCTGTATTGAGTTTGTATGTGGGTCAGGCTCTCACAGCCATTGGTTTTAAATTTGAGGTTAGCCTATTGCTGTGCCAGGATGTTTTTTTTTTTTCTACATCCTGATTGGTTGGGAGTCTTGGTCTGTGTTTATTGGACTTGGAGTTTGTTTGATTGGTGTTTCTGGTTTCTTCTGTCTGTTTTGTGGCTTTGATTGGCTGGCAACACTCTGTTCCTGTATTGGAGGCTTTCAGTGCAGCTTGTCTTCGTGTGAAAGGATGGCTGTTATCTATTAGGAAGCTAGGTTTCATCTGGGTGCCTGGTGGGGGGGTGTTTGAGCTGGAAGTAACAGAGGGACTCTGTTTGTGCCCAGGTGTTTGCCTGGCTTGTGGTGTGCAGATCTATTTGAGAGTGCAGGCTTCCAAATGATTGACAGTCTGGTGGAACCATCTCTTCTATTCATGCTTTCAGGATATTTTTGCCTGGGCAAAAACAGACTCCCTCTGATAGCTCCAACCTAACCCCCCCACCAGGCACCCAGGTGAAACCCAGCTTGCTAATGAATAGCAGCTTGCTAATGAAGAGCAGCTGTCCCTTCACACGGAGCCAAGCTGCACTAAAAGCCTCCAGCACAAGAACAGACTGTTGCCAGCCAATCAAAGCCACAAAACAGACAGAAGAAACCAGGAACAACAATCAATCAAACTCCAAGTCCAATGAACACAGGTCCAGGCTCCCAGCCAATCAGAATGGACCAGCCTCAAATTTAAAACCAGGAGCTGTAAGACCCATATCCATACAGAAGCCTGATGATGGCAGATGAGATTCTGCTGAAACGTTGCTACAACTTTAACAGAACTACAATGACGTGGGATAATACCCAAAGGAAGCTAAACAGCACACACACACACACACACACACATATATATATATATGTATATATATATATGTGTGTGTGTGTGTGTGTGTGTGTGTGTGTGTGTGTGTGTATGTATGTATGTATGTTTTCTTAGGCTTTCGCGGGTACTTACATGTGTGCTGTTTAGCTTCTAGTCCAACACAGGTTATTTCCTTTTCTTACTTTCCAAAAACCCATCAACAAAATTAATTCCATAACTCTTCCAAATAACAGAGTTGGTAGGCATCTTGGAAGTCTAATCCATTTCCATGTTCAAGTGGGAGAAACTGGCTGTCCGGTCTCTTCTTAAACTCCTCCAGTGATGGAGCACCTACAACTGATGGGGGGAAGCCGTTCCACTGGTTAATTGTTCTCCCTGATGGGAAATTTCTCCTTCCTTCTAGATTGGATATTTCTGATTAGTTTCCATCCATTGCTTGTTGCCTTCAGGTGCTTTGGCAAATAGGTTGATCCTCTCTTCTTTGTGGCAGTTCCTTAGAAACTGAAACACTTCTATCATGTCACCCCTAGTCCTTCTTTTCATGAAACTAGACATATCCAATTCCTGCAAGCATTCTTCGTATGTTTTAGCCTCCAGGCCCCTTTTCTCAAAGCTTCAGAAAATTGGACTAGTGAAGACTTTGTCCCCCCCCAAAATAAGCTAGAATGTATTTTTTTACTTCCATTTAGTTGTGTTTGATTCTTGGAGATGGCCCAGACAAATGCCTGCAGTTTTCTTAACAAGTTTTTTTAATGGGTTCTAGAGAGAAAATGACTGGCCCAAAGTCACCAGCTGGCTTTGTACCTAATGCAGGACTAGAACTCACAGTCTCCTGGCAGGACTAGAACTCACAGTCTCCTAGCCTGGTGCCTTAACCACTCCACCAAACTGGCTGTAGTGTTATTGTACCTACACTTAGAATACTATTGGTAGACTGAAGAGAATTTTCCCTGAAACGTTTTAAATAGCCTCTTATGTATAAAATAGATTGATAGTTTGGCCAAAGCAGGATTTTTAATAATATGCCAGTGAGTTTTATTGCCAGATAATAAGCTCCAAAATACTCAAGAGAACAATTTCATGTTCCATTTTTAAAAGATATTGATTTGTTTTGTGCCTGCTTTTATTCTCCACCCCATCTGGAGATGTGCGAATCACTAACAATTTTATCTGATTAATATCAGAAAAATAACCTTTTGAGTTCTGCATGACACTTTCCCTATGGGCTTAATTCATGCAGAATTTTGGACCCAATTATGTTTGCAAAGTCTCTGGGTGCATTATGCACCTGCTCCTAATTTACATATCTTTTAACATAAATTAAACATTGAACAACAGAAAATAGTCTTACTTTCATTGTTTAAGG
Organism: Laticauda colubrina; assembly: GCA_015471245.1. Classification (NCBI taxonomy): domain Eukaryota; kingdom Metazoa; phylum Chordata; class Lepidosauria; order Squamata; family Elapidae; genus Laticauda; species Laticauda colubrina. The sequence goes on from BLBF01000058.1 coordinate 24,141,573, forward strand.
CTTATTTTTAAAATCCAGGTTTCACTGATTGAATTCTTTTTCTAATTCTCACTTACATGCAATTTTCAGTGATAACAAATCCTTTCCTAAACAATTTTTATGGATCTTTATTTAAGGAAAGAAAAACCTTAGCACCCTGATCTGAAACTAGCCTTTCTGCTGATGCAAAATTTGATGGGGCCAGTTTGTCCATGACCCATATTCATGACCAACCTACCCAGTATGACCCATACTCACGACCAACCTACTCAGCAATGGATCAACATCTGAGAGGCCCTGACAAATGGCCAGCTCAAATGTTCCCCTGATGCATAAATCAAAATCCATTTTTAAAACAACTTCTACCCTATCATAACTATTGTACACATTTTGTATTTCTAGCAAGCTGGCTGGTGGTTTTTTCTGATATTCTTCTTTTAAGCAGGCTTTCCATAAAAACCTTTTCTACAAAGGAGTTTTGTATAAATGATACTTTGTTGTACCCAGCTTCATAAGGAGTTGCACACTATGGAAATCATGTCCTGTGATTGCAGTTTCTTAAAGCTATGTGTTGCATAGCAGTGACCCAATCCAATTGGCAATCATCTATTGCTATATACAAGATTTTGAATGAAGACTCATTGGACAGTTGAGGGTGGCATGGATAAAGGTGCTGGAGAACAAAACTGAGTGTGATCCAATATTTGAGGGATTGCCACAAAGAGGAAGGGGTCAAGTCAAATTATTTTCCAAAGCACCAGAGGGCAGGATAAGAAACAATGGTGGGAAACTTATCAAGGAGAGAAGCAACCTTGGAATTAAGGAGAAAGTTCCTAACGGAGAACAATAACCAGCTTGCCTTCAGAAGTTGTGGGTTTCCTTCATCACTGGAGATTTTAAAGAGACTGGACAGCCATTTGTCTGGAATGGTATAGGGTCTCCTGCTTGAGCAGTGGGTTGAAGACTTCCAAAGTCCCTTCCAGCTCCTATTCTATTCTATTCTTCTATTCCACTCCACCCTACTCCACTCCATTCCATTTCTACAAGCCTAGGCTAGTCTGCTGTTTTGTGATGAAATAGAAGTTGCTTTCCCATCATTATTGTGGAAATAACCTGGTTTATTTCTAGTTTTTGTATATAATGGTGTATATGTATATCATTTTATCCTTTTGTTGTTATTCAGCTGCTAAGTCATGTCCAACTCTTTGCAACCCCATGGACCATAGCATTCAATTCCCCCCACCTCCAGTGTCTTCTGGAATTTGCCCAAATTCATGTTCATTGTGTCGATGACACTATCTAAATTATCTCATCTTCTGCCGTCCCCTTCTCCTTTTGACTTCAGTCTTTCTCAGCATCATTGTCTTCTCCAAGGAGTCCTATCTTTTCCTGAAATGGCCAAAGTATTTGAACTTCAGCTTCAGGATCTGCCCTTTGAAAGGACAGTCAGGGTTCCTTTAGCATTGACTGATTGGGGTCTCCTTGAAGTCCAAGAGACTCTCAAGAGTCTTCTCCAGCACCATAATTCGAAAGTATCAGTTCTTTGGCGCTCAGCCTTCCTTATGGTCAACTTCTCAAACCTGTACATTATTGCTGGGAAAATCAGAGCTTTGGACCTTTGGACCTTTATCGACAAGGTGATGCCTTTGTTTTTCTTGTCCAGATTTGCCATAGCTTTTCTCCCAGGGATCATTTCATGACTGTAGTCGCCATCCTCAGTGATCTTGGAGCCCAAGAAAATAAAATCTGTCACTGATTCCATTTCTTCCCCTTGTATTTCCCAGGAACTAATGGGACTGGATGCCATGATCTTGCCTTAGGTAGCAACATAGTTTTGGCCTCTCCTGCTGATCCATTTTGGAATTGGGTGGAAAGGTTGATTGTCCAAATTCTGTCTTTTATTAAAAATACAATCTATTATCTACTAGAGAGCTTGAAGGAGATGGAGGGAGATGGGCAGTTAAGATATATAGATAAATGATAGAGACAGACAGACAGACAGAGAGACAGATGATAGACATGAGTGATAGAGATGGACAAATATACAATAGGAGAGAGGAAGAAATTACATTAATTATTAGATGTACAGCTCTTCCTTAGTGTGTGACCATCATCTGTGCTACACTAATATTTGTCTGATACCATCCATCATCTAAGATCGATTGTGAAATGATTGTTCTTTGCCCCAGTATATAGGCTGCTAGTTGAGTCAAAATGATTTTATGACAAGCTACTTCTACAAAACAGCATATCCATTTTCTTCAGACAGAGACCATGGGTTCTACCTCAGCCAAGCCCTTTAAAAATCAGAAGTATGAAGACCTCAAGCGACAGTGCCTTGAGCAGAAGAAGCTCTTTGAAGACCCTGAATTTCCTGCTATTGATGTTTCTCTCTTCTATCTTAATCCACCACTACCAAATGTGAAGTGGAAACGCCCAGAGGTATGTGAGATATCAGTCTAGTTGCCCCATTATTTCTAAATCTAATTTTTAAAGAACCTTGTTCTTGCTTAACTTTGTTATGTGCCCAAGCTTTGTGCTGTCCATTTTACACCTCACTATCTTTAAAGCTTTCCTATCATATCTGAACCAGGGGGATATTTTATCCTGTGGTAGGGTGAATTTCGGAATTGCTAAACCATAGCTGTACCAGTACAAATTAAAATTCCAAAAAAGATTACTTACAGTTGTTTGGACAATTGAAGAAAAGTATCCAGTACATTGCTTCAGAATTCAAAACTCAATTGCTTTAAAACTTGATGAATTTGGTAGTCAACACATTTTGACATGAAAATTTTGTATTCATTATTTGTTTGGTGCTCATTGTGCTAGTTAAAAACTTGTTGATGTCAGCTGCTTCATGACTCACTATCCCTTCTGGCTGAAACAAGGGATCACACGCATGTCAGAGTTGGCTTGCTGTCAGGATTCCGACGATTGCCCTAATTAAATCATGAGCTTTGAGCTTCAAAAGAATCCAAAAGATTTACTAGGAGCAACATGTCCAGCATTAACCTGTATGAAGCCAAATCTGACACATGTAATTTACGGTCACCTTTGACCCTGTTTCTCCTCTCCCCCTTGGGTGTGTCATCAATCAGATTCTCCAATGAAGCACATTCATGGGCTGGATATCATCAATCACGTTCTCCAGTGAAGGATTTTTGTGGGCAGAAGGTCTGGTGCCTGGGCTACAATCTTTTTAAGATAAGTGTGGAATGCACTTCTGGTTTTAATTGCCAATCTGCTCCTTCAGGTTTTTTTCCCTCTCCTGCTTATGGCAACTCAGAAACAAGCATAGGAATATTTTACAAGTTGACATTTGGTTTGTTTAGTCCTTGTCATTTTTAGTACTCATCATGGCTCCCCAAACCAATTAACTACGAGTACTGAGATACCACTGTATAAAGTTCCATAGGCTAAAGACAAAGAAGCTGTCAGGCGGAGCTCCATTCAAAATCCAGGAAAGAAATACTTAGACTCTTTAGTTTAGAGAAAAGATATCTTTTACTGAAAGTGAAGTGGTAGCAACCAAAGAATTCTGAATCTGAGAATTTAGGCGCGCAATTCACATATAGAAAGTGATGGAAATGTTCCCACCCCCAATAGTTCAAATGACACTTCCAATTAGAAGTTGTGGATATGATTATGTGGGCATCTTCAGGTGATGATGAGGCCTCTGTCCGTTGACCTTGGCATAGTTTGATAACGGGTTGCAGTTGCGCAGAGAGAAGAAAGCTAAGCGAGAAATAGAAACCTAACTCTACTTTATGCTCCCCCCTTCCATTTATACATCAGACGAATGTAACTCCTCCAGCTCACTTCCCCAACTATTCCTACCTCTCTTTTCCACCCCCCGTTACTTATGGCAGTCGAAAAGATGCAAAGCAATAGCAGAAGATCTTGAAGACTGACATTTGGCCCTCCTAGAAAAAGGGAAATCATCAGTCCTAGAAGTCCTAGAAGAGAGAGAGAGGAGAGAATATAAAGACAATTATTAATCATTAAACAATTACAAAACAATACACTCCTAAGGCTTATCAGGATACTTGGAATGAAATGCTTTGATCAACTTAGGGGCTTTAACATCTGTTTCATTAACCCATTCGGCTTGTGAAGAAGGGAAATGTTTCCAGGCTACAAGATACTGGAATCGACCCCTCCATTTCCGAGAATCCAGAATTTCTTTAACTTCAAAATGTTGTTCGCCTTCAATCAATATTGGTATGGGAGAGTCAGTCTGGATGGGCCTTAGGTCAGAAGTACGCTCAGGTTTTAGCAAACTAACATGGAAAACCGGATGAATTCGTCGAAGAGTTTTGGGTAAGTTCAGCTGGACCGTTACAGGATTTATAATCCATTCAATTGTGAATGGACCAACGTATTTAGGACCAAGCTTCTTTGACTTTTGAGTGGTTTGCAGGTATCTGGTGGACAGGAAAACCTTGTCGCCCACTTTATATTCTTTCTGTGGGGATCTTTTCTTGTCTGCAAATTTCTTATGAGCTTGATGGGCCTCATCTAATGCTTTGCGTGTTACTGGCCAGTTAAGTTGGAGTTGAGTTATCCATTCATCCAATGAATGGATGTTGGGCTTTTCACGAGGAAGTTCAGGTATGGGAACGAAATCTTGTCCCAAAGCCACTTTAAATGGAGTAAATCCAGTACTGCTGTGTACGGAGTTGTTATATGCCACTTTGGCAAATGGTAGTAATTCGGACCAGTTATCTTGTTGATAATTTATGTAACATCTGAGATATTGTTCTAACACTGAGTTAGTCCTCTCACAGGCCCCATTGGTTTGGGGGTGGTGGGCAGAGCTTAGCCCCTGGGAGGAGCCTATTAACTTCAGGAACTCTTTCCAAAAATTTGAGGTAAATTGGACCCCTCTGTCAGAGATTATGCGTTCCAGGACGCCATGTAACCTATAGATATGTGATATAAATAGTTTAGCCAGCGTCTTAGCAGAGGGAATCTTGGAACAAGGTATGCAATGTACTTGTTTGGAAAACAAATTGGTTACTACCCAGATTACCGTGTTTCCACCGCTTTCGGGTAATTCTACTATAAAGTCCATAGAGATTTCCTTCCAAGGAGTCGTTGGTCTAGCTACATTTTGTAACAATCCTACTGGCTTACCAGGAGGTCTCTTTGCCGAAGCACAAATCGGACAGCTAGCTACATAAGCTTCAATGTCCTTCTTTAAAGTAGGCCACCAGAATTGCCGCTTAACCAGATGTAAGGTCTTCACAAATGCGAAATGGCCAGCTGCTTTAGAATCATGAGCCTGTTGTAGTATTTGGCTTCTCAGTACCTGTGGCACATACAACTTGGCCCCCACCCAAGCCAAACCATCTCTAATTGTATAGTCACTTGAATGAGCCAGGAACCATTCGTCCAGTTTTAAAGCTTCTTTTAATTGTTCGGTAAGGTCATTCGATAAAACCACTTCTTCTCCTTTGGGCTCTGGTGACCACTGGGGCAGCTAGGTGTTTGGCTGAGACAATTGGGCTTATCACCTCCTGACGCATACTATTATATTGAGGTAGTCTAGAGAGAGCATCTGCCATGAAGTTCTTCCCGCCTGGAATGTACTTCAATGAGAAATTGAATCGCTTGAAGTACTGGGCCCAGCGAACTTGTTTAAGGGACAGCTTCCGGGGTGTTTTTAAGGCTTCCAGATTCTTATGATCAGTCCATACCTCAAACGGGTGTTTTGCTCCTTCCAGGAAATGTCTCCAGGTCAGCAAGGCCCAACGAACTGCAAAAGCTTCTTTCTCCCAGACGGTCCATCTTCTCTCTGTTTCAGACAGTTTACGGGAGGTATACGCACAAGGCTGTAAGGTCCCTTTCTCGTTGATTTGAAGTAATACCGCTCCAATAGCTACATCACTTGCGTCAGCTTGAATCACGAAAGGAGTGTCCATATCCGGGTGTTTCAGCACTGGTTCTGCAGCAAACAGTCGTTTTAGCTTTTCAAAAGCGGCTTGGCACTCCATGGACCACTCCAGCGGCTTTCCTGGCCTCGGCTTCACCTCCCCTTTTGTTTTTAAGAGATTTCTGATGGGCATTGCTATCTTAGCAAACGTTGGGATGAATTGCCGATAAAAATTTGCAAATCCCAAAAAGCTTTGAAGTTGTTTTCTGGTGCGTGGTGGAGCCCACTCCAGAACGGCACGCACCTTCTCTGGATCCATCTCTATGCCTTCGGATGAAATGCGATATCCCAAATAGTCAATTTTGTCTTGGTGGAATTCACACTTTGACAATTTAGCATACAACTTAGCGGCACACAGTTTCTGTAAAAGCGACCGCACTAACTTCACATGTTCATCCAGGGTCTCTGTGTAGATAAGGATATCATCAAGATAAACCAACCCCCCCCCCCTGTATAAATGTTCATGTAACACTTGATTGATCATTTGCATGAATACAGCTGGGGCCCCTTGTAAACCAAAAGGAAGAACGTTGAATTGGAAGCAACCCATCGGGCAGTTAAAAGCGGTCTTCCACTCATCCCCTTCCTTAATTCGAATCCGGTAGTATGCTTCTCTCAAATCCAACTTCGTGAAGATCTTTCCCTTCGCTAAATGGGCCAACATGTCCTTCATCAAAGGAAGCGGGTACACGTTTTCCACAGAAATAGCATTCAAATTTCTGTAATCCACCACCAAGCGTTTGGAACCATCTTTCTTTTCACGGAACAACACTGGGGCCGCTACCCGGGGTCTAGCAGGTTGAATGAAACCACGTTCCAAATTTTTATCAATAAACAATCTTAGCTCTTCCAATTCCCGTGGGGTCATTGAGTACAACTTTGGTTTCGGGAGCTTCACCCCAGGCAAAATCTCAATAGCACAGTCTGTTGGTCGGTGAGGTGGAAGCTCATCCGAGGCCTTCTCACTGAACACTTCTTTTAAATCCCAATACTCTTCAGGAATTTTCTCTTCATCTTTTACGGGCTCAGTACTTGTGGAAGCTATTTCAATTAGGTCTTCAGGCTTCGGCTGAGAACTGGTCCCTCCTCCCGGTCGCTGCTTTGTGCGTATGCGCAACAACCCCTTCCTCCAGTTAACCTGGGGGTTCCATTTCCGGAGCCAGGGCAATCCCAGTATTAATGGTTGCTCCATCCCAGGGACCACAATAAAACGCAGGGTTTCATCATGCTCTCCCATGACCATTTCTATAGGTTCCATTACAAAACGTGCAGGGCAACCTCCAGCCACTGATCCATCTAGTTGGCAAAAGGAAATGGGCATCTTCAAAGGTTTTAACTTTAGGCCCATTTTCTTCACTACTTCCGTGTTTATTATACACCTGGTGCACCCAGAATCTAACAGGGCTAGCATTTCCCCTTCGACCCCTGAATTGGGTACCCTCAACTTCACCGGAATGGTCATAGGGCCCACACTTGGACTTACCAGGAAGTCGTCTTCCGAGTCAGAATCCTCCTCCTCAGGGGTTCCTGGGGCTTCTGATTCCTCTCCTGCGGGACGGGCAACCCCTGCTGTCTCTTTCGACTTTAGTGCTGTTTCGCGAGGCTTCGCTGGGGATTTTTCAGGTTTCTTTCCTTCCTTTGGCGCCCCCTTTGGCTCCAACTTGACTCTGCAGTTCACAGCCCGGTGACCTTCTTTCCCGCATCGAAAGCAGGCCGAGGGGTTGGGTCTTGCCGCCACTCCTCCCTTCTGAGGTTTAGGAGCCTCTTGAGAGCGCGAGGGGGAAAACTTGCTCCACCCATAACCTCCCCGCCGTTTACTTCGGATTAAATCAATTTCCACTTCTTCTGCCAACAGGTACCACATCTGCAAGTCATTGGGGTCTCTTCTAGCAGTGCATCTCTGGTACACATCTTCATTTAAACCATCTTTAAACAGTTCTATCAGGGTTTCTTGGGGCCAGCCTCGGAAATGGCCTGCTAACTGCCTAAGTTCTTGAGTGTAATCAGCCACAGACCTCCGCCCCTGTTTTATGGTTTTCATCCTAATTCGGGCCTTGCGCTCCGCCAGTGGGTCCTCAAACCTAGCCCGCAGTGTAGCCATAAATAGGTTACAATTCAGCAACTGAGGAGCATTATCATTATGCAAAGTCACCATCCACTCTGCCGCTATTCCCTCCAGAGCCTTGGTAACACACCTCACTTTGGCTGCTTCTGAGGGAAAATCCTTCCCATACTCCTCCATATGGCTCCATACTTGAGCTAAGAAAAATCCCAAGGCTTTGGGATCCCCTCCGTATTTTACTTCTAACGGAGGCAGCCTAGGAGCTCTACGCCTTCTAGGAATCACACCTCCTGCCGAAGGCCCCGGGGCTGCTGCTGGATCGGGTTGATTTATGGGAGAGGGAGTTGCTCTGCTTCTTCTGGCTGGGGCTGCTTCCCCTCCCCCTTCATACCTTTGTGGAGCTTGAGGTTGTTCAAAGGCTTCATTCAGGAGTTTCCTGGCTTGATCCAGCAAGAGTTCCCTCTTTTCCTTCTCTTGCCAAGGCTCCTCTTTTCCACGCCGGCGGGTAGTTGTGACCCCAGGGGGGGGGTCCTTCTCCGGATCTTTCCAACCAACTCCCACCGACCATCTGGGCTTCACAGCTTGATCCTCTTCCAGACTGAGCTCTGCTAGCGATTGGGCTTCCTGCACCAGCAAAGAATCTTGGCCTCCAATGGCTCCCAGATCCTCCTGGTCACTATTTGAAGATGACATGATGTCCAGGCCCCCTCAGAAGAAAATTGGGTATTCTCTCCGGGTGGGCAGGTGGGGTCAGATTCAGAATAATGTCAGGCGGAGCTCCATTCAAAATCCAGGAAAGAAATACTTAGACTCTTTAGTTTAGAGAAAAGATATCTTTTACTGAAAGTGAAGTGGTAGCCAAAGAATTCTGAATCTGAGAATTTAGGCGCGCAATTCACATATAGAAAGTGATGGAAATGTTCCCACCCCCAATAGTTCAAATGACACTTCCAATTAGAAGTTGTGGATATGATCATGTGGGCGTCTTCATGTGATGATGAGGCCTCTGTCCGTTGACCTTGGCATAGTTTGATAACGGGTTGCAGTTGCGCAGAGAGAAGAAAGCGAAGCGAGAAATAGAAACCTAACTCTATTTTATGCTCCCCCCTCCCATTTATACATCAGACGAATGTAACTCCTCCAGCTCACTTCTCCAACTATTCCTATCTCTCTTTTCCACCCCCCGTTACTTATGGCAGTCAAGAAGATGCAAAGCAATAGCAGAAGATCTTGAAGACTGACAGAAGCAAAGACAGGTCCAGGAGCCAAGATAGATTTGAAAGAATATCTAACTTTAGCTGTAGTGTTGGTACAAATATTTCGTCACCTCTCTGAAATTAAAATGTGTTGGTGTTGCTTATGTGGGCTGGGCTGAGCCTATGAGTATTTTGCTTTCCTAGATTAGTGGATACTAATTGTGATTTAAGTCCCATGGTACAATCTGATTTAGTTGGAACTAAAGCTTATCTTCCCCCAGGAAAGCACCTAATGAGTGATTATGACAATCTTTATTTCTCCACTCAATGAGTATGATTATCAGATGGGTCTCATTGATCCCATTTCAAAATTCCAATCCCACTCTAGTATTTTAATAGTTCACTGATACAAAGATGAGGGGCTATGCTCACTTATTCCTCTCTGCTTTCTCCAGATCAGAAGGAGAAAAGCATATTGAGATTTTAACAATCCAGATGGAAAATTACTACGTGCTTTGCTTTTCCAATTAAGACATAAAGCTGAATGCAAGAACTAATGGAAAAGGCTGATTCAGATCAGAAACAGAAATGCAGTAACTACAGTTGTTGTTTTTTAGATGGCATGTGGTATCCATCCCCACCCATTATTTTTCTTCCCTGGATTGTCTTTTAGACCGCTGTTTAGAAACTCCACATCTGATTATGTTTTTATCTATTTGAATGCCATTTTTGAAGGTTTGTCTTTTGACATTACTATTGATATTTTGGGGGCAAATAAAACATCAAAATACAAGTCACTTCTATGGGATATACAGTTTGGTATACAGGTAGTCCTCAACAACAGTTCATTTAGTGATAATTCAAAGTTACAATGGTACTGAAAAAAGTGACATGGCTGTTTTTCACACTTACAACCTTTGTAGCATCCCCATGGTCACTTGATCAAATTCACATTGTTCTGTCCGGAAAAACGTGAGGTAGACCGGGTTCCAACAGTAAAAGTCTTTATTTAAACAATTATTGTTAAACGGAACAGTTTGGCTCTAGCCGCGGCAGCCTTTATATAAGGCTTGCCTGCCGGCCTGTAGCCAATAACAGTTACTTGATTTTGCCACCTTTTGGCGGCTCTTTTGGATTGGTTCCTAGTGAACCAATCCCTATGCCGGCTTTTCTAGCCAATTACATTCGAGGATTTGGAGTAAACTATTTTATACAGAACACCCCTCTCCCCTTGGTTTAGTCCTACATGGTGACGTAGTCGCGCAGGTAGGTGGGGCTTCTTCTGATTTGGTGGGGCTTTTCTTCTGACTGGACTTGCGTGGTTCATTTTTGCTGGAGACTTCAACCGGTTCGGATGGGGTTGCTGTCTCTCTGGCTCTTTTCCATGGAACCGCCTGGAAGGGTGAGTCGGCCATTTTGCTATCACTTGAGTTTCTCAGGCTGGTGGTTTTGCCGCTCCCTCCTGGCTTCTCCGGGCAGGTCGAGCTGGCTTGGCTGGCCCCTTCGTCTGGATTTTCTTCACCAGTCTCATCTAACCGTAAGTTTCCTTTTTGCTCTTTTCGATTGGTTAGATGTTCTGGGTTTATTTTAAAAAGTTCTTTATTATTTTCTTGTATTTCCCCCCCTTCTTTGGTTTTGTTTTCATCGATTTTTATTATTTGTGGTTGTGAGTTTGTATTTCTTTCAATGTTTCGGGAACGAAGCTGGTCTATATGCTGCTTCCATTCCCTGCCATCGTTTACGGTTAGTCGGTAGGACCGGGGGCCTGTGAGCTGTGTGATTGTGGCTGGAAGCCATAGGGGGTCCCCGGTGAAATTTTTTGCGCAGACTAGGTCGCCGATTTCAAATGTTCGGAAACGGCTGGAGGAGTCGGGGGGTCTTTCCAAAGTGTAATTTGGGTGCAACCTGTCTAATTGCGACCTAAGTTTTCTTCCCATTAATATTTCCGTTGGGATTTTGTTGGTTACAGTGCTGGGTATGATATGTTGGAGGGTGAGTGGACGGTTAATTTCATCCTGGACATCCCCAAGGTCCATTTTCTCTAAACCCTCTTTAGTAAACCTGACCATTCTCTCTGCCCTACCATTTGCTGCTGGGTGGGCTGGCGCGGTCAGTGCATGGCTTATAGCTAGGGAGGCTAGGTATTGTTCAAATTGGATGGTGGTTAATTGTGGCCCGTTGTCGGACACTAGGACATCCGGCAATCCATGGGTTGTGAAGAGTTTGTTAAGTTGTTTAATGACCGCCTCGGTTGTCGTAGATGACATTACTACAACTTCCAGCCAATTTGAGTATGCATCTACGACAATTTAAAAGGTATGCCCCCTAGTAGGACCCACGAAATCAATGTGGATCCGAGACCAGGGGCCTCGTGGGGTCTCCCAGTTCCTTATGGGTGCTTGTGGTGGGGAAGGCCTGGTTTTTTGACATTTAGTACAAGTAGCAATCCAGTATTCGATGTCTTTATCTAGACCAGGCCACCAGACATAGCTTCTAGCTAGGCTTTTCATTTTTACAATACCAGGGTGGCCTTCGTGAAGCATACCCAACACTCTAGTCTGTAGTTTAGGAGGGATTACTGCCCAATCACCCCACAATAAACAACCTTTTAGAATTGAGAGTTCGGTTTGTCTGGTCCAGAAAGGTTTAAAGTTTTCAGTTTTTTGGTTTTCCGGCCAGCCTTTACCTACCCAGTTTAATATGCAGGCAGTCACTGGGTCCTTTGCGGTGGCTCTGGCGACATCATTTGCAGATATTGGTAGTTTGGGGCATGTTTCTATTTGCAGGGTGGTCATTGTTGGTGCCGGGTCTTCCTCCGTCGTTGGCAGCGGTGCTCTGCTTAATGCGTCTGCATGTGAGATTTGCTTCCCAGGTCGATGTGTCAATGTGTAAGAGTATGCTGCTAGGAACTCTGACCATCTAGTCATCCGCGGGGATAAAATGTTCGGTGTAGGCTTGTTTCCCGCCAGAATTCCTAGTAACGGTTTATGGTCCGTTACAATCAAAAATGTTCTTCCATAAAGGTATTCGTGAAAACGTTTCATTCCGGTGACGATTGCCAGGGCTTCTCTGTTTAGTTGACTATAGTTACGTTCTGTTTTAGACAGAGTCTTTGAGTAATAAGCGATGGGTGCCTCTCTCCCATCTGGCAATTGGTGGCTCAGGATGGCACCGACTCCAAACGGTGAGGCGTCGCAGGTTACCGTCAATGGAAGTGTTTTACTAAACTGGATAAGAATGGAGTTTGATGTTAATAAATTTTTTATTTTCTGGAATGCCTTTTGCTCTCTATGACCCCAAGTCCAATTTGTTTTCTTATCCAGCAAACGGTGTAATGGTTCCGCTATTGTTGCTTTGTGGGGGAGGAATACGTTATAGAAATTTATTAGACCCCAAAATGCCTGCAATTCCATTTTGTTTTTTGGCTATGGTGCGTCTTTAATGGCTTTGACTTTTTTTTCAGTAGGGTGTATACCCTCTCCGTCAATTAAGTAACCCAGAAATTTGACGCGATCAGTCATTAAACAGCATTTTTCTTTTTTAACTTTCAGACCGGATTCTCTAAATTTTGTTAGTACATCTCTTAGTCTTTTTTCTAATTGGGTCGTATCTTTAGCCGAAATCAGGACGTCGTCAAAATATGGTACGACCCCTTTTATTCCATTTAATAGGCGTTCCATGAGGCTTTGGAAAACGCCTGGGGCAACGCTTTACTCCAAATTGAAGTCTGTTACACTTGAATGCCCCTTTGTGAGTCACTATTGTCTGTGCCTCAGCCGTTAAGGGGTCTACTGGAAGCTGTTGGTAAGCTTGTGCTAGATCTAGTTTGGCAAAAAATTTTCCTCCCCCGAGTGAGTGTAGCAAATGTTGTACGACTGGCACCGGGTATACGCTTTGTTGCAGTGCATGGTTCAGGGTAGCCTTGTAGTCTCCGCAGATGCGTACCGACCCGTCAGGGTTAACCGGTGTTACTATTGGCGTCTCCCATTTAGCATGGTCAACAGGCTCCAAAACCCCTTGGTCAATTAATGTATTCAATTGTTCCTCTATTTTTGCTTTTAATGCAAAGGGAACTCATCTGGCTTTTATTCTTCTAGGGGCCTTCTAAAGGAAATTGGGGTCCCCCGATACCTGCCTAGGGTGCCATCGAAAACGTCCTGGAACTCGTGGATCAGGTTTTCTTCCCAGTCGGTTTCAGCCACTCGGTCCACTCCGGTCATTTCAGTGCCCAATGGTGCGAACCATTCGATGCCCAGGAGGCTGGGTCAGTCTCGGTCGACTATTGTCAGAGGCAGGACTTCAACATGCTGCTTGTAAGCGACTCGGAAATGTCCTTGACCTACCACAGGGATTCGATTCCCCTGGTAGTCCTTCAGAGTTAATTTTTGTTTCTGGAGTTCTTTTAGTTTGATATTTGGGACCAGTTGTCTGATTGTGTCCCATGACACCATTGACAGGAAAGACCCTGAATCAACTTCCATCTCACAGGGGGTGCCTTCAATTTTTACGATGATTTTAACTTTTTTTCCGCTTTCCGTCTGAGCGCTTCCGATAGTGACAGTTTGATGGGTCTTTTCTCGGTTACTGGCTCGTTTGTTGCGCTCCCACTTTCTCTTGGCTTGTTTTGATTCAGCTTGTGGGGGAGAGTTACTGTGTCTGTTAGGGCTGTTATTTTTTCGATTCCTACAGACTTTCTCGATGTGTCCCTTTTTCTTGCAAGCTCGGCAGATGGCATCAAGAAATCTGCAATCGGCTCGAGGGTGGTTTCCTCCGCAACCAGCGCATTCCCGCCAGTTTCTTTTTTCGTGCCTTTTTTTGTTGGCGTACAGGCGGTGGACCTCATCATCATCCTCTCCGGATTCTGATGTCTTGTCAAAATCTTCATGGTGTGTAGTGGTGGGAAATTGCTTCTTCCCTCTGGTTAGGTTCGTTTTGTCGTTATTCACGTTCATTTGTTTCATGGTGGCCGCTGACTTTTTCACAGCTTCTGCAGCTGTGGCTTTTGCGATTGCTTCAGCCACGATTATGTTGGGTATATTTAGCAATTTACTTTGTAAATTAGAATCTTTTAAATACAATACCATTCGATCTCGCATGGCTTCATCTAAGTTCAGGAACTCGCACGCTCCCCCCCCCCCAGTTGTCGGAGGGCTGCCACAAAATCAGCGATGGTCTCACCTTCCTTTTGGTCCCTTCGGTAGAATTCGTGCCGTTTGATGAGATTTTACACCACTGGTGCATAGTGAGCCTTTAACATTCGCTGGAGTTCGGGCCAGGTCATTTGTTTTATGTCTCTGGGCTTCGCCAATGCTTTGGCCATCTTAAACACAGTTGGTCCGCAATGCTTAAGAAGACAGCCCTCTTACGCTGGTCTGAGATCTCTTCCATCTCGTTACTTTCTAAGTACATTTGGAAACGGTCTACATAGGATTCCCAATCCTCTTCATTGGAATTGAAGGGTGCGGGCGGTGCATTATTTCTGGCCATCGCTTCAAGCCTGGATTTCAATTCGCTGCGTGCACAGTCTCATGTTTTAGGACGATCCCACCCTCATCGCCAGTGTTCCGTCCGGAAAAATACAAGGTAGACCGGGTTCCAATAGTAAAAGTCTTTATTTCAACAATTATTGTTAAACGGAACAGTTTGGCCTCTAGCCGCGGCAGCCTTTATATACGGCTTGCCTGCCAGCTTGTAGCCAATAATGGTTACTTGATTTTGCCGCCTTTTGGCGGCTCTTTTGGATTGGTTCCTAGTGAACCAATCCCTATGCCGGCTTTTCTAGCCAATCACATTCGAGGATTTGGAGTGAACTATTTTATACAGAACACACATACTTGGCAAGTGATTCATATTTAAGACAGTTACATTGTCCTGGGATCTCATGTGGTCAGCTTTTGTGACCTTCTGACAAACAAAGTCTATGGGGAATCCAGATTCACTTAACAGCCATGTTACTAACTTAACAAATGCAATGATTCACTTAACAACTGTGGCAGGAAAAGTTGTAAAATGGGGCAAACTCATTTAACAAATATTTTACTTAGCAACATAAATTTGGGGTTCCATTGGGGTCGTAACTCGAGGACTGCCTGTATAGCCAACTCATTTTATGCAATCTTTCCAGAGCAGTTTTTTTGGCAATTTTCTTAATTTTTTTTTACTCTTCTAAAGCCAAGGAAGTGGGATTGGCCTTATTCATGAAAATGTGTATGCAACCTTAATAGCAAAACTGCCTGCCTGGTTTGCTTAGAGCAGGGGTGTTGATTTCACTGAGGGCCACATCAGTGTTGTGTTTGACTTCACAGGGCTGGAGCCGGGGTGGGCATGACATCACTCGTGTGGGGGCACCTGTGGCGGCCTGAGTGCTTTGCCAGTGAAAATGGGCTCCCGAGTTCCGTTTGGGCTGCGACTGCCTCCTGCAACCCTCTGCCAGAGAATATGGAGCTCTCCCAAGTGCAGTCCTTCCGATGTTTGTTTTCGTGGGCAAAGGCACTGTGTTCCAGTCCTTCATTGTTTCCAGGGTGGCCCTGTGGGCCAGAGTTAAGTACCCTCTGGGCCCAGATACCCCTGGCTTAGAGAGACACTAACACTGGTTCTTTTTGAAATTCTTCCTGGAATGATCATATGATGTGTGCTTGCATGCTCAGTTCAAGAAGTGCTGAAAAACAAAAGCAGTATCTGCAGGGAATCCCAAATAACTGGAACCATTTTCTTTCTTTTAAAAGAAAGAAAAAACCAAGAATTCATTAAAAAAAAAAAAGCCAAGCCAAAATCTTTGCAATGGGAAAGACAAATAGTGGTTAGACTTTGATCTTTGCTGACGTTCATCCTACCAAGAATTCACTGGGAATCAAATAACTATATCTGTTATCAACAGGCATAATTCTTTTACATTTCTGATCGGCCCATGTTTTAAAAATGTTTCGCACCTTGATAATATATTCTTCACATTCAGCTAACTAGGAAGGGGTGAAAAGAAATCTGTCTCTCATATTTTCTCTATGTAGTTATCTAGGTTGCACCTCCTAGACTTACAGGAAAAAATGAACATGTGGCTTGGCTTAAAACTATGTTTTTAAAACTGCAATTTTTGTTAAATATGCATGAATATATTAAAGTGAAGTATCTGCAAAATGCATATAAAAATTGTACTCACTGACTGATGACAATTGGGACTGGCAATTCTGTCAAGCAGTGTGGTTTTTATGTGAATATGATCTGGTTCTAAGGGTCTTTGTAACTTCTGATTAGAGCCATCAAACCCAAATCATCATACAGAACAGGTTTCAGATATTTTTGCTTTATAGCATCCCCGGAATCCGTTACCTTTGTCTCTCATTATCCTATTTATTAAAAACAAAGGAAAACTCTAATCATTTACAGGTAGAATTGTACAACCATAATTGGCATAACAAAAATTAAGACTCAAGCGTAATTGCATCAATCAGACAGTTGTTAAATGAATTTTGTCCCATTTTTGGACCTTTCTTGCTACAGTTGTTAATTTGGATTCCCCATTGACTTTGCTGATTAGAAGATCACAAAAGATGATCACATGATGCAGGGACATTGCAACAGTCATAAATATGAGTCAGTTGCCAAATGTGTGGATTTTGATTAAGTGACCATGGGAATGCTGCAAGAGAGTGTGAAAATGCTCATAAGTCACTTTTTTCAATGCCATTGTAACTTTGGCCACTAAACAAACTGTTGTATACTGAGGACTACCTGTACTTGAATTTCCCAGTTTTCCCCAGTTTCATTTCTAGTCTACTATAAGTTGGATTGTCCAGTTTAGGTAGAATATGACTGTTTGTTTTGGTTTTCAGAAATCTGTCCTTTCTTTGCTGAATAGCTGGAGGCCAATCCATCAAGGAGAGTTACTTATAGGCTCTGCCTTGTTTGCTCATCTGCACTTAATTTAACTGTTGATTCAACTCAGATTGTAATGCTTTGTGTCAACTGTGTTTAGATCCTCAGTTTTGTTATGCCAGTGAACAACATGGCATAACTGATTTTGTTTGTAGGCAGTTTCTGGAATTAGAACAAAGGGAGCAGCTTTTTTTCTATATTCCGACTTTAACCCTCAAAACATCTATTGTCCTGTGGGTTTGGGGGAAACAAGGAGGCTATTTCCTTAAATATGAGCCAGCTGTGAGCTGCAGCCACCAAAAAAACCCAATGCAGTACTAGTGCACTTGGTAGCCACAGTATAAAAAAGATGTTAAGACTCTGGAAAGGGTGCAGAGAAGAGCAACAAAGATGTTTAGGGGGCTGGAAGCTAAAACACATGAAGAATAATTGCAGGAACTGGGTATGGCTTGTCTAGAGAGTAGGGGTGACGTGATAACAGTGTTCCAATATTTGAGGGGCTGTCACAAAGAAGGGGTGGTCAATCTGTTCTCCAAAGCACCAGAAGGCAAGACAAGAAGCAATGGATGGAAAGTAACCAAGGAGAGAAGTAACCTAGAACTAAGGAGAAATTTCCTGATAGTGAGAACAATTAACCAATGGAATGGCTTCAGAAGTTGTGGGTGCTCCATCACTGGAGGCTTTTAAGAAGACAACCATTTATCCAGAATGGTAGGGTGTCCTGCTTCAGGAGGGGGTGGACTAAAAGACCTCCAAGGTCCCTTCCAACTCTGTTATTCTGTTATGTTCTGTTATTTAGTAACTTGCAGCTACTTGTTCTGTTCCTGCATATCTTTTGATACGTGTTTTGATTAAAATAAAAGCTGCCTTTTTGAAGAACCTGCAATTGTGGACATCACAATGTTTTTGATTGCTGCTCCGGGCATGTTTACTTGTCTGGGCACTTTCATTGGGTCTACTTTTTTACCTTATAAAGTTTAAAAATTTATTGCAACCTATTTAAAGGTTTATATACTCATTTTGTGTGCATTTAACATGCTAATACTAATTGAATTGGTATGCCGCACAAACCACTTCTACATCACTGCCAAATGTCATTCCTTTTTTGGATGAATCTTTGCTTAAACAGAAAAGAAAGCAACTCTTGAAATAGGGCCCAAAAGAACCAACCAAGGCACATCTACCAGATGAAGTTTAAGCTGAGCCAAACAATAATCTGGATAAGAGGAATTTAATAAGTAAAAGAAGTCAAGAGATCACCAGTCTTCCCTGCATCCAGAGGGATGCAAATACACGAAGGATGGTTTTGAAATTAAGCAATTTTGTAAAATATGCTATCTTATACACAGCATCTTAATGAACCCCAGAGCTAAGTATTCACACATATATATTTCAATGGTTGAAAGATGCTTAAAATGCTTCATTCCAAAAGTGGCTTGCTTTCTTTATGTCCACTTTTTTCAACAGATTTCTGTTTATGTGGTTGCAATCACCATCTATGTATTTTTGAGCCTAGGAGGATAACATCTGTAACTACTACAAGTCCCTTTTTTCTGCTTTGACGAATATTTTTTTTATATATAATTAGAAGCAAACTGAAATTTAAAGTCTTCCTGTCTTCCTGTGAGTGCAGTCTATCTGCTATGTTGCTATTTCTTCTTGCAATTTTTATTCTATTTTCTTCTATTCCAGATTTTCTTATGATATAGTTTACATGTAAGTTAAACTAATAATGTGGCAGTGTGTGATGTTGGTTCACTCTTTTCCCAATTTTAAAGCAATTATACAGGAGTTGCTCCTTATTTCATTCTAATGGTTTCTTCATGCACATCATACAGATTCCATATTACAATATTACATTAATAGAATATTGCACTGAGTTAACTTAACCAAGTTAATCTATTATTCTGGTTTTCTGCCTGTTCACTAAATTTGCAGAATTAATCAAGGGCTGCCATTTTTCTCCAGTAGGATTTTCTAACAGCTACATGACCTGCTTTATTCTCTTTATATTAGGAAGAATTGTACATGCTGACAATGGCATGGTATAAATGGGAGAATAAAATAATTGTCTATTTTTATTCTAAGGAGGACAGAAAAAACTTGGAAACTTTTTTTTAAATGAGTAGCATAAAAAAAGATGGATAGATTATTCACCCTTCCCCAATCAGGAGAGGACTCATTATCTGAGGTGCCTGAAGGTCTCCATGGTTACTAGACTTTAGCACCATTGTTGATAACTGCTGAGAAAATATAAGGGGGAGGGGTGTCTCACAGCACCAAGTCATCCCAACCCTGCCCTGTAAGACCCATCATTCCCAAAGGAAAAATGAAGTTTCATCTTTTGTAAATGATGTTTATTAGCACCTTTTACTCAATGTAATTCTTTCTTGCAAAGGTTTATGTGTGTGCCTTATTAGGCAGATTGCAAAATACTGAAGTACCCTATACCAGGACAAAATCCAGATGTGACCTGAATATTTGTCCTAATTTAAAATTTTCATTCAGCTGCTTTCTTTGGGAGGGGCAGAAACATGCCTATGGAGGAAAGGTATATTTTAGTGAATTTTCTTACAGAATTTATGCTAAATTCTGCAAAATTGATGAACATCATCAGGGTTACTGTTGTTATTTCATTACTGATTTGCAAAATAACATAAACCTCAACATATTTTTTAAAGGTAAGATGTTGGACAAATCAAGACCCTGTCCTCCCTGCAAAAAAGAAACAATGGAAGTGTCTAATGGGACAAAATTCTTAGAGGAAAATTACTTCTCTGTTACAGTACTGGGTGGCTGTTTTTTCTTAATAAAAGAAGCTTTCAAAACCATATCTCTGTCCAATATAACTGATGCAAGACCAAATTGAAAACTTAAGATTCCATCTCTATGTTTGTCAAAAAAGGCAGGGCTTCTATCATGATGCCACCTTGATTTTTTGATATATACATCACTAGGGATTTTCCTATCCAAGACTATCTTCTAACCATCTTAGAGATCATCTATTTTCAAAGATCCTTAAGGAGCCTCATTCTCAACTGCCATCATGACAGAAAAAGCTTACAAGCCACTTAGGATGGGTAAATAAACTTCTCCCAGAGGGTGAAGTGGGAGATAACTTGAGTTGAGGTCCTACACTTGGGGAGGGGGCTCAGGCTGGAGAAGAAGCAATCCAAGGTGTAGAACACAATGAAAGAACAGAATCAGTGCAGAGGTCTCATCAGCTGAGCTCACATCAGCTTTTCTGTAGAAAACTGTTATTATCCATGTTTCCTCCTTATCCTAAAATATATCTATGGAGTTCTTCTGGCTGAATGGAAAGTGTTAAATGTCTTCTCAGCTGGGGAGACTAAGGGAAGACAGAAAAAACCCCCACTGACATAATTCAGAGGTGCATGTGGCATACAAAGGCAGAAGGTTAAGGATTGGTTGCCATGGAAACTGCATCTCCCAATGGCAGCAGTGGGCCATAAATATGCCGTTGTAATGCAATCAGGTTGACATTATACAGGGGAAGCACACAGAGATAGAGTCACAATAAAAGCAGCAAAACCAAACAAAAGCTATGTGAATTTAATTGCAGAATTAACAGACAGCCCTTGTTCTATATCTGCAGGATCTAGTGTTCTGCCTTCATCAGTTTTGCCCTTTAGGATTGCTTTGCTCCATGTTGTCTGATTAAAAATGTTCTATAATTCCATATTAAAACATTAAAATACATTCAACTGTGACTTTGGAGGTGGCCATCTTTCTCTGGATTGAGGAGTTAAGCAGGGTTGGGCCACCATAAAAATCCATGGCGTAAGTTAGATTTTTGGAGGGAGTGGATGTATGTGCTTCGCGGTTTTGTGATTTTACTATGCCTTGATCATTTGTGACTCAGAGATTCTTGGATAGATGGGTGGCCATAAAGATGGATAAACACGCAGACTAACAGAGACAAATATGGTGGACTGTCTACAAAAGAGGACTATTACAAAAGAGCTTGGAGGGGTGTGGTGTGGTGGGGAGCATGAGAAAGATAACTCCTCTTTAACTATGATAGGTGTAAGTTGAGCTGGAGAATTGACTTTCAAGATTCTGCTACATTACCCAACTAGCAATGAAATTATTTCAGCAGGGAGTTTGAAAAAAAGGTTATATATTTATCTGTTAAAATTATTTGCTGCCTGTCTCGCTGAGGGCTACTCTAGATGGTTTATAACAGTGATAGCTAACCTTTTCTTCATCGCGTGCCAAAAAATCTGCAAGTCCTGATATTCTGTATTTTTCCCAATTGTTTTTCCTCAATCCTTGTATCATCCTGTTGGAAGAAATATCCTTTTGGGTTCAGTTCCAAGTGGGGAAAAAGACACTGGAAACATGGAGGCTGTTAGGAAAGATGGTTTAAATTGTGGACAGCAGGACCACATGGCTTGAAGCTCCAAAGTGAAAAGGATTGATCACATACTTCAAGTGAGAAGAGAAGGTCAAAAAGGGCTGAGATGCTGGGTTTTATATCATTTGTTGGGATTTGAATTGGAGCTTTTATTCTGATTGGTTAGACTCCCATGGGGCCATGCAGGGGCAGCTCTGTAGGCTGTCCTGAGTTCCAGGCTTGGTTGAGCCTGGCTGGATGATGATGAAGCAGACTTTTTCTCTTTACAATAATCGTTGCACTAGGCATGTTGTGAACAAGATGCCTGCCTGTTTGGAACTTAAAACCCTGTAAGATCTTAAACTGCTCATTTTCCAAAAGAGTCTCAGTAGTTTTTACTATGTTCAAACTCAAACCTCTAGTTTCCAATGACTAATTCTGACAATTCAGTCTTGACACTGCTTGTACGTGTAGTCCTTATAACCATTCGTTTAGTGACCATTTAGAATTACAACAGCACTGTAAAAAGTGTCTTATGACCTTTTTTCACACTTATGACCTTTGCAGCATCCTCATGGTCACATGATCAAAAATTGGATGCTTGGCAACTGACGTATTTGTGACAGTTGCAGTGTTTCGAGGTCATGTGATTCCCTTTGCAATCTTTTGACAGTTAATGAGGAAGTCAGGTTCACTTAACTGTATTGCTAACTTAACTGCAGTGATTCACTTAGCAACTTTAGGAAGAAAGGTTGTAAAATGGGGCATTTAACTGTCTTGCTTAGCAACAGAAATTTTGGGCTCAATGGTGATCATAACTCAAGGACTATCTGTAATTAAATAAACGTTAAAAAAAATCGCATTTTAG
This sequence comes from Laticauda colubrina, assembly GCA_015471245.1. Classification (NCBI taxonomy): domain Eukaryota; kingdom Metazoa; phylum Chordata; class Lepidosauria; order Squamata; family Elapidae; genus Laticauda; species Laticauda colubrina. The sequence goes on from BLBF01000058.1 coordinate 24,163,845, forward strand.
TTTTTGTTTCAGGCCAATCCACTACATTTTGGTTTCATTGTATTTGGAAAAAGTTACATAATTTTGATTTACACAAAAATTAACATGGAATGGATGGAGGGAGATATTCAGGGTTCCTTCCCCAACCTTCTCCTCCTCCTCCTTATTAAGGATGATGCAAAAAAATACATGTATTGCTTATCTAAGGAAAATGGCAAAACACTCCACAAGTATGTTACAGATTTCCAAATAATCCATCAACTTCTTTAGAAACAGCTAAGCTGGTTATTGTTGGGCTACATTTTCTAAGTTCAGTCATATGAAAAGATCCGGTTTGATTACAAATTGGAAGCTGCAATCCTCTGAGGAATGTTTGCTGACTTCTGCTTATCCTAGGGATATTTTGTCTGCATCTGTTCCTCTTGGACCTTGCTAAACAAGGTTTAGCCAGCCAGTTTTATGACCTATGAAGAGAGTTACCCAATCACCAAAGGAAAACATGTTAATTCCTAACTATTTTTGATGGTCAACTTCTTCCAAGAGTCTTAATGTCTGGAGGATGTTCATAAATCATACAATTCTTATCTCCCCAAAGAAGAATTTTTTAAAATAATTTGTTAGTTTCCTTCAGCAGACCACCATCAAGGTCAGCTTCCTGTTGAGCAATGGACTTCATTCCACTTTGTGCAAAATTCATCTGTTTTGATTTCAAATGACCTTTTTCTTTATTTTATGGAAAAAGTAAACGATTCACAAAAGTTTTCCAAACCTAAACCATCCTATCCTATATAGCCACAATAAGGCATCTGCAACCATCCAGGGTTTGTTGGATCCCATCAACTCTTATCATGGGTCATGCTACCTAGAATTCCTAGAAGTGACAATGCTCCAGTATCTGATAAGCTAGGGGTTTACCCCATACAATCACATAATAGAATAACAGAGTTGGAAGGATTTTTATACTTGAATCTCACTTAGAGGTATCCTTGCTAGAAATCCTTTCCCATTTCTTCAGTCAGCAGCAGGGTCTGCAAATACATTGGAAAGTTCTTCCACCAATTTCTGAATATGGCCATTCTGTTGGTATGCTACTTTGTTCATCACAGATGGAGCTGGTTATCCTATAAAGAAGTAGATCAGAATTCTTGGCAGATGGTTGCCATACATCTTACGGAATGATAACTTTGTAGAGTTGGAAGGTACCTCAAAGTATCCCAGTATTTGAGGGGCTGCCACAAAGAGGGCTGGGTAAATTTATTTTCCAAAGCACCGGAAGGCAGGACAAGAAAGAGATGTAAACTAATCGAGGAGAGAAGCAGCCTGGAATTGAGGAGAAACTTCCTAACAGCGAGGACAATTAACCAGTGGAACAGCTTCCCTCCAGAGGTTGTGGAGACTTCATCACTGGAGGTTTTCAAGAAGAGACTGGACAATCACTTGTCTGAAATAATATAGGGTTTCCTGCTAGAACAGGGGCTAGATTAGAAGACCTCCAAGGTCCCTTCCAGCTCTATTGTAATTGAGTTGATCTTCTAGTCTTGGTTCTGAAGGGTGCAGGAAAACAAATTGTCCCATCCCTGAAAGGTGGCTGAACAGCTCCTCCTGAAAACCCCCCAGAAATGAAGAACCTGCAATAATCAGAGATAGATTGGTCTAATGTTGTGAAGGTCTTACCATCAGGAAGTTTTTTCCTTCTATTTAAATGAAATCTATGTAGGAACAGTTTTTTTTAAATTTACATGAACATATTATCATGTCTCCCCTTTTCTCCTTCAGCCTAAACACCCTTCAGTTCCTTCATGTCTACAAGTCCCTATGCAAAGAGCAGGGGACTTCTTATCCAAAGTATCTGAAGGCAGGAAAACAAGTAATAGGTGGAAGTTTGATAAAAATCCAACCTAGAAGTAAGAAGGAACTTCCTGACAGTAAGAACAATTAATCAGTGCTCCATCACTGGAGGTTTTCAAGAATAGTCTGGACAACCATTTGACTGGGATGGTGTAAGAACTCCTGCTCAAGCAGGGGTTTGTAGTAGAAGACCTCCAAAATATCTTCCAGCCTTTTGATTCTGTGTTCTATTTTCTCCTCTGAACACTCTCCAATCTATCCATGTATTTCTGGAAATAGAGTGCCTAGAATCTTAAAAAAATATTCTGGGTATTGCCTCACTAGTGCTGAGGAGAGAGAAATAATGACTTCATGTCTCTTTGATGCAATGCAAATAATGCATTAGACCTTCTAGAAATTGTCTCATAGTGCTGACTCATGTTCAGTGTATTATCAATGCTCACACCCAATTTCTTCCCAGATGTAGTATTTGTGAATCCATCATCTTTTATGTGGTTGTGGGTTTTGTTTGTTTGCTTGTTTGTTTTGTGTTTTGGGTGCCTTCAAGACAGTGTTGGCTCCTGGTGACTGCCTTGACAAATAGGTTTTTTTGGCAACATGTTTGAAATGATTTGCCATTGCCTCCTTCCCAGGGCTGAGAAAGGAACTGGCCCAGGGTCATCCAGCTGACTGTGCCTAAAACAGGACTAGAAGTCACAGTCTCTCTAATTTCTAGTTTGATGCCTTACCCACTATGCCAAACTCTCTCTCATCTTCTATATGTATTCAGTGTTTTCCCCTAAATGTGAAATTTAACATTTTTTTCTGTTAAAGGGCATCTTGTTCATCTCAGGTCTACATATCAACATGTCTAGATTAGGCTATCACATCATTGTGTTGTTTTGACAGCTCCAATTTGTGACCCTCATACATTGGATTATCAGCCATCAATTCCATCATCAAGATCATTAATATAAATGTTGAATTAAATGAGCCTGATGAATGATCCCTGTGAGACCCATGAGATATTGTTCTCCAACTTGATGCAGCAGAGCCATTAATGCTTATTCTTTGAAACTCACAATGTCCGCTCAGTTATCTACTTATCATGCTTCAAATGTTAACTTTTTCGAAATGCAGATCTTTGTTTTTAAGAAAAAGAAATGGCTGGGTGAAATTGCTAAAAACACAAATGTGCATCCTATCTGCAAAAAGATTACATACACAACACCAGGCCACTTTTATGTGAATAGAATGCAGGCTTTGGCTGTTCGAGGCAATTTGTATCATGTTTCCTGCATGAATTGTTTATGATCTCTCCAGCGCTCTTGCCAGTTGGGGCTATTGGAAGTTGCAGTTCAACATCTGGAAAATCAAGATTTTCCTCATTTCTAAGCAGAATTCTAGTAGTTGAGATTTGGATCTAGTTAGTTCTGGGCTCTGCTGGAAATAATCATTAGGAGAAAAAAGTTTCCCCCAGCTGGGGGAAATCTAATAATTTCAACACCTATTCAGTTGTTGTCTTGTAAATAAAGATAAAATGACCTTAGTGTCAAGGATTTCTATGTTATTTTCATTCTTTTCTGCACAAACACAGAGTTAGAGTTGATGTAGATGAAATTTTCAGTTCTAAGATAAATAGATGGAAGTATTACATTAAATATAATTTTAAACAGGTTAAATATAATTTTAAACATTGATGTCTGGGGTACTTTTTTTTTTTACAGATAATGCTTTACCTTATGAATAAATAAAAACCAGAATTTCAATTGCTAAATATGGTGGTTATTAAATTAGTCATGCCCAATTTTACAACCTTTTTATTTTTAAACAAATTACAGCATTTATTAAATAAATTATGAGGTCATTGACTGAACCTGGCTTTCCCCATTGCTTGTTGGAAGCCAGCTGAAAAGGTTTCAAATGGTGATCACATGACCCCAGGAAGCTACAACCATTGTAAATACATGCAGGTTGACAAACACCCAAATTTTGATAATGTGATTGGAGATGCTGTGACAGTTGTAAGTGCAATAACTGTTTGTAAGTCACTTTTTTCAGTGCAGTTATAACCTTGAATCACTAAACAAATGGTTGTAAGACAAGGACTACATGTATAGGAAAATTCCTGGAACAAATGTCCAGGGCTACAACCAGATATGATGGAATGGGATACCCCAAGATATTCTAATCACTTCAAAATTGGAGTTTTGTACTCCACAGCCATTTTGAGTTGGAAATATTTTGTTTCATGCTCAGTACAGCTCAATAATTATCAAATGGTCCACTTACCATTCAAATTGAATCATGGAAGACACCTTGGAGTTCTTATAGCCCAACTCACTGCTCAAGGTAGGAGACCTTATATCATCCAAGACAAATGGCTGTGTAATCATTCCTTGAAAGCCTGGAGCAATGGAGCACTTGGTGTTCTATATGTAAAGTGGGTGACTCCAAATCTGCAAACCTGATTGGTCAAATAAAATAAGCATTGGATTGGTTCACTAGGAACCAATCCAAAGAGCTGCTAAAAAGCGGCAAAATTAAACAACTGCCATTGGCTGCAAGCAGGCAAGCTAGCCTGTATAAAAGGCTGGCCTCGGCTTCAGCCAAGTGTTCCTATTTACTAACTAGTTGAAGAATAAAGTATTTGTTGTTGGAACCCGGTCTACCTCGTGTGTTTTCCGAACAAAACACTTACAACTCCAATAGCTGTTCTGTGGGTCAATTGTTCTCACTGTCAAGAAATTTCTCTTTGGTTTCAGATTGGATCTCCCTTTAACAAGCTTCCATCCATTTTTGTTTGCCCCTTTAATTCAGGGTTTTGAATTCAAAATAGGGCTTTAATTTTAATCCACATATAACATTTTTCAGTGTAACAGTACTATGCAAAGAAAATTCAGTCCACGACACCAACAGAAATATATTTTAATTAGGAACAGAAGCAGACTGCAAGGCTCAACTCAGACAAATAGACATTGCTGGAAGACATGAACTAAGAAAGGATACAGAAGTAAAGCATATAAGATATAGGCTGGAGTTTCTGCAATGGGAACAGGCTAAATATGAAGTGTCGCAACATCTTTCTGGATTAAAAAGTAACAGGAAAAATGTTCTTTATCACTGAAGTGATGAAGTGGATTGTATGTCCTCTGATAAAGAGGAATGTTTACACTTCATCCTTCAGTGCAGGAAAACTGTTACATTTCATACCTCCCCCCCAAAAAAATCCCCAGACAAATTAGGGATTATTTTGCTAGCTGGATAAAAATTGATGTCTGTGCATCTTGCTATTTTAATTGGCCACTCTGTGCTGTGTGAGGCCATTGAGTGATCCAAGTCAGTATTATTTGCACTGACTAATAAAGGCACAGAGAAGAGTTTTTCTCAGTCCTACCCCAATGTGTTAGATCCCAAATTTGAGATTTTTCATTCATAAAGGAGTGAGCTATGGCTTCCCTTCCTGGGTAGGAATTCAGATCTAATTATGAAAATAACACTGTTTGTTTTAGGAGAATGACATTATAGTGACAAATCCAGTCACGGATTACTTCCATAACATAAAGAGATATATAACATCTTGAGAGGCTTAGGTGTCGTAACAGACTATAACTTAAGTATGAGCCAGCAGTGTGTTTCAGCTGCCAAAAACCTAATGCAATTATCAGCTTTACATCAACACACCAATAATTTCAAGTTCATTTATAGCATTGAGTGAATTTATAGTAATGCTTTACACTGTGCTGGTGAGACCACACTTGGAATACCGTATCCAGTTCTGGTCACCTTGATACAAAAAATATGTTCAAACCCGAGAAAGAATGTGGAGAAGAGCAACAAAGGTGATAAAGGATTTGGAGGCTAAACCATATGAACAATGAGTGAACAATGATTAAAGGGAGATCCAACCTAGAATTAAGGAGAAATGTCTCACCAGATAGCAGAGTAATGAAGGAGTAAAGCCTTAATTGCATCTCAAAAGGTGAAGAATGCAGAGAAATGTGAAACTGGGACATTCCTGCTGTTTCTCATTCATCAATAATAGTGACTATATCACCTGTTTAATGACCAAGTTTCTTCCAAGCATGCTGGGATTTTGCAGCATGTACAAAAGGTTGATTGAATGTCCAACCAAATAAAATCTTAAGAAGAAGACATTCTGGCAAAATTACAACCACTGGTACTTATCATTTACTTCCCAGAGGTCAGAATTAAATAGTATATCCAGACATTAAGAATGCAGGAGACCAAAAACAACCAATTTTTACCATTCATGTTGAGAAGACAATATTTTGATCTGCAATTTCATGCATTTTTTAAAAAAGATCTGCTTTTTGAACCTTTGAATGTGGCACCCACAATGTTACAGGTAGTCCTTGACTTACTATAATTCATTTAGTGAACATTTGAAGTTACAACATTGAAAAAGGTGATTTTTGACCGTTTTCATATTTACATCCATTGTCGCATCCGATGATCCCATGATCAAAATTCAGACACTTGGCAACCAGCTCATATTTATAACAGTTGCAGTGTCCAGGGATCATGTTACCACCTTTTACAACCTTCTGGCAAGCAAAGTCAATGAGGAAGCCAGATTCACTTCAGAACCATGTTGCTAACTTGACAACTTGCAATGATTCACTGAACACCTGTGGCAAGAAAGGTAGTAAAATGAGGCAAAAATCACTTAACAACTGTCTCATTTAGCAAGAGAAATGCTGGGCTTAATTGTGGTTGTCAGTCGAGGGGGTCAACCTATTTTCCAAAGCACCCAAAGCAAAGGTGGTATTCAGCAGGTTCTGACCAGTTCTGGAGAACCAGTAGCGGAAATTTTGAGAAGGTTGGAGAAGCGGCAAATCCCACCTCTGACTGGCCCCGCCCCATCTATTCTCTGCCTCCCAAGTCCCAGCTGATTGGCTGGCTCTTCTTTTGTTGCCCTGCACAGGACAATAGAGCTGGAAAGCAGGTTAGTGGGGTGGGGTTGGAATGGAGATTGACAGTATTCTTCCACATCCACCAAGCCATGCCCACAGAATCAGCAGTAATTTTTTTTTTGTAAAAATTTTATTTGGGTTTTCACAAAACATAATACAAATAAAATATCTTTTTTTGAGAATAGCATGATCCCAGGTTATTACTTCTCCATACAGACACAAACTCAATTTCATATTCATCTTTGTGTTCTATTCCATATCTTATTACTATTTTAACATTTTCTCAATAATTTTTCCCTTTAGTTTTCTCAACCTTGCTTTTAATTATCTCATTCCTTTCTAAATTCAATTATATATATATCTTTTTTTCTAAGTTTCAATATCTTTCTAATCATTATATTTATACTGTTGTCTGTCCTGTTTCAATTTCATATTTTCTTTTCTCATTAAACAATATTTTCCCCTGTAGTTACTGATTGGAGTATGACACCTTTGTATCTTTTAATTTTTGTCCATTCAACTCTTATTTAAACTTCAATTTATGCCTTTACAATTATAACATTCAATATAACACATAACTTCCAGTGGAATTCTGCTTGATACATTCTTAAAATACACACTAGCTTCTTAAAGAGAAAGTATACATATAACAATAATAAATAAAATACTTATTCTATTCCAATTCAGCTCTATCATTAATGTTAGTTATAATCTTTGACATCTTTAATGTTTCTTTTCAATGGGATATCATACTTCCTTTGGAACACTTATAATATTTCCAAAATTTTTCCATATTTCTTTCATATTCCTCTTCACTTAAATTTTTTATAACTCATTAATAATAATTAAAATGTTCCCATCCTTTCCTAATTTCATTCTCTCATTCACTTTATTTCATTTATTTATTAACAAACATTCCATTACATGACAATGAGTATTTTATCTGTCATTTTAATCACACTTGTTTCATATTTTCTAAGTTCATTTCTATTTCTAATATAACATTTCTATTTCTAATATATGTACCCTTGCAGAATCCATCTATCAATTAAATTTTCACCCATTATCTGTGTCTTCTAAATAGGCTTATACCTTTAATCCTTGTACATTTTCCCTGTTTTTCTATATCCTGTTTCTGTCCTTTATAACTTCTTTTCCTTTCCCTCGTCCCCCTCTTCTTCTCCCTCCCCTTTTTGACCTTGTCTCTCTAATTTTAATTCTCTCTTCTGTAATCCTCTCTTCTGTTTCTTCCTAATATTGTAATTACTTTTCAAACTATTCTTTTTTTTTTCAGATCTTAACTTTTTCACTCTCTTTCCCCTCCTTTCCTTTTCTTTCCCCACAAAGAATTACTTGGCAATTGAAGATGGCTTCTTTTTTGTCCCGCCCTTCTTGTTCTACAGGCATTTCTTGTTGTTTCTCATAGTTCAGAATCTCCATTTCTAAAAATTGAAATACGAAGCCAAAAGAACACCTTCCCTCTTGTTCCTTCTATTTTTTAAGTTCCATTTTCAGTTCTTCTAAGAGTGATACCATTTTAAAAAATTTTAAACAACCACCCGATTGATTTTAAGCCCCTATCACATAGCACCAATGGATGGAAAGAGGATGTAAAACAGAGAGAAACACTTGCCATCCGTTGGTTAACGCGATGCTTCCGTTCTGTACTCACTGCGTCCATTTTTCATCCTCTCTATCCGTCCAGCATCCGTCTACTGACATTTCATCCGCTCAAAAAGTTTTGAGCTGCACAAAACTTTTTGAGCGGAAAATGTATCCAACGCGTCCGTTCTGCATCTGCAACGCATACGGGGAACATCCGTTAGACGTCCGTCGTCATCCGTTATGCATCCGCTGTATCTGCTAGGCATCCGCTGCGCATCCACACAACTCGCATCAGCTCCACTGGAAAACGGACACAGGGAGGAAGCGAAACGGACGCGGAACGGACACACAGCATTAGTAGCATGGACAGAGAAAGGATGAAAGCAGATGCAGCTCGCATACAAAGCATTAAAATGGAAAAAACGTTCTGATAGGGGACGTATCTCAGATATTTAGGATGTCTGCAGGATGTCTAGAAGATGCAAAAGGACACCAGTGGAAAACCTATATTTCCTATAAAAAGGGGGAGGAACTCACCTGGATCTCACTTTCAGTCCAGCAGCCCTGCTGTGCAGACCGCTTCAGCCTTCATCTGGCTCTTACTCTTCCACAGCATCCAGTCATCTCCACCATGGATCGTAACACAGTCCTTTTGGTAGCCACCATCGTTCTACAACAGTGCGAAGCCATCTACAGGCTCTCTCACCTGTTCTACATGAAGAAAAAGAGGGGGCCAAGAAGTGTCTGGGTCCGAAGATGGATCGCCAGAAGAGCAGAGTACGGACTGTATAACAAGCTGATGGTGGAGCTGAGGAACGAAGACACTCATGCATTCCAGAACTTCATGAGGATGCCTCCAGCCATGTTTGACGAAGTTGTGGAGCATCTGAGCCCCAGGTTGACCAAGCAGAGCACCAACTTCCGGCCCAGCCTGGTCCCTGGGCTGAAAGAAGCACAGACTCTGTGCCACCTGGCCTCCGGGACCATGTACAGGAGCATGCAGTACGGCTGGAGGGTGCCACACAACATCATCAGCATTGTGGTCAGAGAAGTGGTGCAGGCCATCATCGAAGAATACCTGGAGGAGCTCCTCCAGTGCCCCTCCACTGAAGAAGGCTGGAAGAAAGTTGCAGAGCAGTGGTATCAGAAGTGCAACTTCCCCCACACCGTTGGAGCCATAGATGGGAAGCACGTGGCCTGCAAAGCTCCAGCCAAGTCAGGGTCCACTTATTTCAACTCCAAGGGCTTCTTCAGCATCATCCTCTTCGCCATGGTCGATGCTGACTACAAGTTCATGTACATCGATGCTTCAGGCAATGGGTCAGCTTCAGATGCCCAGGTATACAACGGCAGTCATCTCAAGGAGGGGCTGGAATGCAACCTCATCATGGGATTCCCAGATCCAGACTCCCTGCCCAACGACACACAAGATGTACCGTACTTCATCGTGGGGGATGACGCCTTCTTCCTCAGAACCTACTTTATGAAGTCCTACACTTCCAGATGCCTCACCTGTGAAGAGAGGATCTTCAGCTACAGGTTGTCCAGGGCAAGGCGGCTGGTGGAGAACGCCTTTGGCATCCTGGCCAACAGGTTCCAGGTACTTCTCACCACCATGCAGCATCGCCCACAGACCGTGAGGAGGATCGTGGAAGCTTGCTGCATCCTGCACAATCTCATGCGCACCCGCTACCCAGTGTTTCAGAACAAGCTCGTGGACCTCCAACAAGGCAATGGGGACATGGAGCCTGATGAATAGAGGCAAGGGCGAAACCTGATAGACACTGTGGATGTGCAAGGCCCCAACAGAGCTTCATGTGAAGGGAAGAAGCAGCGCAACCTCCTGAAACATTGGTGCAACTCCCCAGCTGGAGCAGTGGACTGGCAAGACAGGATGATAGGTGCTTAATGGATGCTTCCTTCATCCTGTCTCATCACACTGATGAGATTGTGCCATGTATGTTGAGTGGCCCTACAATGAACAGGGCATTTAATAAAGAGTTGTGTTTATGTTGAAACATAACTATTATGTGTGGATCAATGATTAAATTGTTATTGATAATAAAGGGCCAAAGGTGTGGCACCTGGGAGGGTGGACCATACAGTCCCACTATGCTTGCACTGGAGGGTTCTCTATCCCACTGCTATCCTTTCCCATCCTACAGCTATTACCCATCCAACAGGTATCCCTGCCCATCCCACAGCTAT
>BLBF01000058.1:24181680-24235334 GCA_015471245.1 Laticauda colubrina
TCTACTCTACTCTACTCTACTCTACTCTACTCTACTCTACTCTACTCTACTCTACTCTACTCTACTCTACTCTACTACCTGTATTCAAACACTGGTGAGAAAGTATTGCCTGCCTCTCTATCCAACTAAAGGCTGCCAGCCCATGGCTGCCAGCCCTCCTAGGATATAGAAGTCATTGATAAGTCAAAACAGTTCTCTTAATTTCACCATTGACTGCTTTTTTGCTCTTGGGAACTCTCCATGTGGATGAGTAAAAGGAGGTGTGAGATGATCTAAGGAAGAGAGGAAAGAAAATAAGAGGCAATGATGTTTACTTTGAAAGCTTACAATAAACTCCAAAAGGACCCAGAGCTTGCCTCAAGTCCCGCTAAAGTCATAAAAGTGAAATAGATACCAACATAAAACCAAACAGATTTAATTATCTTTTTCAAAGTCCTGCTTTTCTATTTTTTTTTACAATGGCTTATATCCGAAAGCATTTGAGAGAGCTTTGCAAAAATACTATGAGTCTCTTTTCTATACCTTCTCCTGAAAACTCACAGCGAAGCAATTTGTAGTTTAATTTATTTTTGCTTTTTATTCCCAGTCCAGCTGAACCCCAGGATTTTTTATTTTCTGCAAGCAAATTAGAAAGACATGTAGAATGCTGAACTATTAGTGAGGAACACTGTGTGGTCTGCAAGTTGACAGGTGGCAAACCCTGTGATGAGTCCAGAAGCCAGTTTCAACACACCAAACTAATCAGCATGGAAGAATTCATAACTTTTTATTTTATTCACTTGCATCTATAATCATGGGTTGTTTTCATCCAAAGTCTTATTTGTCATCTTTGCAACATTAACTCTGATTGTGATTGGGGAAGGAAAGTTTGAAAAATCTCCACACACCACAAGTTTCATAGCCATCCTGTGTATAACTTTGAAAACAATGTAACATTTATACTGTCAACCATCACAAATAATTAAGCACTTATTCTTTAAGAAAAATCACTCCAAAATTTAGCATATTGATAAGGTAATTATTTTGATTGCAATCAATCACAAATTTATTCTCCAGGTAGTCCTATTTAGCGACCACAATTGAGACTGGCAACTTGGTCAGTAAGTGAAGTAGTCATTAAATGAAACTACAACTGTATTGATCTTCCTTCAATCTTTCTTTTTTAATAGATCTGAGAAGGTCAAGTGCATTGGTTGTAAAGATAGTTTATCAATCCTGTCATAATTGCAAAAAGTAATTAAATTAGGAAATTGCTAAATGAGGATTACGTGTATACAGATAGTCCTCAACTTACAACAGTTTGTTTAGTGACTGTTCAGAGATACAATGGGATTCCAAAGCTGTTTTTAAACTTGCAACCATTGCAGCATGGTGGTGACATGATCAAAATTCAGAAGCTTGGTAACTGATTCATATTTATTTTTAATTATATTTTATTATGCAATTTCCTTTGTTATATATAAAATGTCCATATCCACAATGGCAGATCTGGGTACAATCTATCTGAAATACAAGTAACAAACCTTATACACACATTAATTATAACCATTATTCACTCAATCTATTCATAATCTTCACTTACCCTTATTAAACAATTTCCATTATTTAATTAAATGCTCTGTTCAATTTTATCATATAATTAGTTAATATGAGTCAGCAACTGACTCATATTTATGATGGTTGCGGGGTCCCTAACCCTAACCCTAATCCTCTGGCAAGTAAAGTCAATGGAAGAGCCAGATTCACTTCACCATGTTACTGACTTAACTACAGTAATTTATTTAAGAAATAAATAATAAATAAATTTAAGTAATTTATTTAAGAAAGAAAGGTTGTAAAACTCACTTAAAAGAAATTTTGGGCTCAAATGTGTTGTAAGTCAAGAACTATCTTTCTACGTACTATGCATTTGTTTGTATTTTCTCTCTTTCTCTCCCCCCCCCCCCCAATCCATCTTTCTACCTGAAGTAGAGAGACTGCATGGAATTCTCATAAAAAGATGCAAATACTGAATCAGAATGCGTGCTAGTTTATGGACATGTGTTTAATGTTTATTTTTCTGTGCCTGATCTTTGCAACCTCCCTTAAATAAATAATGAATGTACCTTAGCAAATTATTAAAATGTTCTTCAGTAACATTGATGTATTATAATATGAACTGAAAAACTGGGGAAGGGAAGGGAGTATTTGTGTTAAACAGTCTTTTATGTAGAACTAGTGAACAAAGAATAATCTTTTGATGCCAAATTATGCTGTTTGCTTTTCTGAGAGCAGTCAATTAAAAGATTTAATTTTAAGAAGAGGGAGAACAATGCTGTGATTCAAACTATTTACAAGCTTATGTTTCCAAAGAATATAGCATTGACTTGACTCTTGAGGCTGCAACATGGAGAAATATCAAACAATCACAAAGCTCCTAAAATTTGGCCCTGTAAAAATTTAACGTGCCTTTGATTAATCCCTGTTGCCTTGAAAAAACAGCCTGGAAGAATAAATTGGAAACATGCCAAGACAGCTGGGAGCTTTTAAATATTAACAACTTTTGTGGTTTTGGACCATTTCACTGCCCTTTAAAACCAAATGAACAAACTTTTTTTCCACACTCTAAACTCCAGACATAGGTATTAGTTCAGCCAGAACTTGCCATTCTTCCTATGTTCTTAGTGAATCTAATTCAATTTTTTCTTGTTTGTATTATCTTATGTGGCTTCAGATTCTAGAGCTAACAATTAAAAAGTCATATTTTCCTTAAAGGTGCCCCAATAACAGATGTTGGCTGAAATCATATATCAGTCCAAATTATGGTTCCTTTTAATTATGGTTTGTTGAACAAATTTGATTTATCAAATAATACTTAATCACAGCTTTAGTTTGTACAGATAGTCTTCAATTTACTACCATCCATTTAGCAACCATTTGAAGTTACAATGACAGTGAAAAAAGTGACAAAGCTGGTCCTTACATTTATGATGGTTACAGCATCCCCATAGTCACATGATATGATTTGGGTGCTTGGTAATCAGTATGTATTTATGATGTTTGCAGCATTTCTGGGTCATGTGATCACCATTTGTGACCTTCCTGGCCAGTTTCTGACAAGGAAAGGAAGAGAGGGAGGAAAGATAAAGCATGAGAGATGGAAGGAAAAATGAAAGAAGGAAAAAGGAAGGGAGGGAAGAAAGAAATAGAAAAAGGGAGGGAGGGAGGGAAGGAAGGAATAATGAAAGAGGGAAGTAGGAAGGAAGAAGGAAGTTAAGACAAATCAGAGAAAGAAAAAGAAGGAAGGAAGGAAAGCCAAGCCAATGGGGAAAGATCTCCATAAGGAAGGAAGGAACAGAAGGAAGGACGGAAAAAAAAGAAGGAAGAGAGGGAGGGAGAGAGGAAGGGAGGAAAGACAGAAATAAAAAGTGGAAGGAAGGAAAGAAAAATGAAAGAAAAAGCTAGGAAGGAAGAAGGAAGGTAAGATAAAGCAGGAGGAAGAAGGGAGGAAAAATGAAAGAAAATTAGGAAGGAAGAAGGTAAGACAAAGCAGGAGAGAGGGAATTTTAACAGTGTATCCTTGGGGGGCCCAATGCTGACAATCCTGCCATATTCTAACCCCTTAATTCTTCCTCTTCCAGATTTTGGAACATTTACTGATAAAAGTTCAGGTCTAAATAGAGACTAGTGTTCCTTAAAAATCCAGTAGAAAGGAAACCAGGTCATACTTTTATTTATACAACACTAAATGCCAGGAAATTAAGCTTGCAAGTATTTTGAATGTCAGTCAGATTCTTACTGTAATGCTTCCGCGTATCCTCTATTCACAATATATATGAAATCTTATGTAAATAAGAAAGGGAGAAAAAGAAGATGTATTTTTGGTTCTGTTTTTATTTGCTTTGGCCCTGTCCCTCAATGAGCCTTAAACCACATCCACATGCAGCGCTGTCCATCATGACGACCTCTGGGACTATCTGGCTCAAGTAGTGAGAGGATCCAGACAAAAGTTCCCATTTAAATGACGGCCCAGCTCTGTTCTTCTGGCAAGAGGCAGTGAGTAAGATACACAACTTCTCTGAACTGGTCAGAAGTTGAGCATTCATGAATGGGCGAGTTTCCAATATGAACTGCCAAACAAGGGAAAACATATTTTGGAACATGAGTTCTGATTATGTCAGGCATTGGGCAAGAAAAAACATCTCAAAAAGAAGTTGAAAAATAGAGCTTTTCTAGAGCCTATGATTGGGGAAAACAAAAAATCCTCAGTAGATACAAGATGTTTTCTACATTACTAAGAATTGTGGAAAAGAAATAGACTATGAATTGTCTGTAGACAAGGACATTTAGAAGTTATTTTGATGCTGAATGGTATAGGGTCTCTGCTCAAGCAGGAGATTGGACTCAAAGACTAAGATTAATTCCTATGTCCTTTCCAACTTTCTTATTCTGAATTCTCTACAGGTAGTCCTCAACTTACAACAGTTCATTTAATGACCATTCAGTGTTACAACAGCACTCAAAAAATGACTTATGACCGTTTTTCACACTTAGGGCCATTGTTGCATGCACATTGTCACATGATCACATGATCATATGCACATTGTCACATGATCAAAATTCAGACACTTGGCAGCTTATTCATATTTATGACAGTTGCAGTGTCCTGGGGTCCTATGATCATCTTTTATGATATCCCAACAAGCAGACTCAATGTGGAAGCCAGATTCATTTAACAACCATGTTACTATCTGAACAACTGCATGATTCACTTAACAACTATGGCAAGATAATAAAATGGGGCAAAACTCACTGAATAAATATTTCACTTAGCAACATAATTTCTGAGCTCAGTTCTGATCATAAATTGAGAGGTTCCAATGTATTTTATTCTGATGATTTGGTCTCATCAGCAGAATGAACACCACCATATATAAGTGTTTGTTTCATTCATCAAAAATCCTCAAAACAGTGTTTCTAAAAAGATACTGGAGAAAATACACTGCTCAAAAAAATAAAGGGAACACTTAAACAACACAATGTAACTCCAAGTCAATCACACTTCTGTGAAATCAAACTGTCCACTTAGGTAGCAACACTGATTCACAATCAATTTCACATGCTGTTGTGCAAATGGAAGAGACAACAGGTGGAAAGCATAGGCAGGTAGCAAGACATCCCCAATAAAAGATGGTTCTGCAGGTGGTGACCACAGACCACTTCTCAGTTCCTAGGCTTTCTGGCTGATGGTTTGGTCACTTTTGAATGCTGGCGGTGCTTTCACTCTAGTAGTAGCATGAGACGGAGTCTACAACCCACACAAGTGGCTCAGGTAGTGCAGCTCATCCAGGATGGCACATCAAACCAGGAGACAGGCCAGTACATCAGGAGACGTGGAGGAGGCTATAGGAGGGCAACAGCCCAGCATCAGGACCGCTACCTC
Source organism: Laticauda colubrina (assembly GCA_015471245.1). Taxonomy (NCBI): domain Eukaryota; kingdom Metazoa; phylum Chordata; class Lepidosauria; order Squamata; family Elapidae; genus Laticauda; species Laticauda colubrina. The sequence goes on from BLBF01000058.1 coordinate 24,187,103, forward strand.
TGCCTTTGTGCAAGGAGGGACAGGAGGAGCACTGCCAGAGCCCTGCAAAATGACCTCCAGCAGGCCACAAATGTGCATGTGGCTGCTCAGACGGTCAGAAACAGACTGTATGAGGGCCCGGTGTCCACAGGTGGGGATTGTGCTTTCAGCCCAACACTGTGCAGGATGTTTGGCATTTGCCAGAGAACAACAAGCAACAGCAAATTCGCCAGTGGTGCCCTGTGCTCTTCACAGATGAAAGCAGGTTCACACTGAGCACATGTGACAGACGTGACAGGGTCTGGAGACGTCGTGGAGATTGTTCTGCTGCCTGCAACATCCTCCAGCATGACCAGTTTGGCAGTGGGTCAGTAATGGTGTGGGGTGGCATTTCTTTAGGGGGCCGCACAGCCCTCCATGTGCTCGCCAGAGGTAGCCTGACTGCCATTAGGTACCAAGATGAGATCCTCAGACCCCTTGTGAGACCATATGCTGGTGCAGTTGGCCCTGGGTTCCTCCTAATGCATGACAATTGTAGACCTCATGTGGCTGGAGTGTGTCAGCAGTTCCTGCAAGATGAAGGCATTGATGCTATGGACTGACCCGCCCGTTTCCCAGACCTGAATCCAATTGAGCACATCTGGGCCATCATGTCTCGCTCCATCCACCAATGCCAGTTGCACCACAGACTGTCCAGGAGTTGGGGTGTCCAGGTGTGGGAGGAGATCCCTCAGGAGACCATCCACCTCCTCATCAGGAGCATGTACAGGCATTGTAGGGAGGTCATACAGGCACATGGAGTCCACACATACTACTGAGCCTCATTTTGACTTGTTTTAAGCACATTACATCAAAGTTGGATCCGCCTGTAGTGTTTTTTTCCACTTTAATTTTGAGTGTAACTCCAAATCCAGACCTCCATGGGTTGCTAAATTTGATTTCCATTGATAATTTTTGTGTGATTTTGTTGTCAGCACATTCAACTATGTAATGAACAAAGTATTTAATAAGAATATTTCATTCATTCAGATCTAGGAAGTCTTATTTTTGTGTTCCCTTTATTTTTTTTGAGCAGTGTAGTTTCCATGAAGTTTTCATTTTTGATCCACATTTTTGACTTTACCATATGTATATTTTTTTAAAAAATGAGTTGTAATCATGATTTAGATTCCCATTGCTACATGCTGGTTAACCACAAATTGAATCTTCAGATCACTGAACTAATCTTCAGATCCAGTCTAAGTGAGAATTTGAATTTGTGGTCTCTACTATGTAGAGTGTTGGCACATTCATTTTGCAAGAGCAAACTGTTCAATGAATGAATGTTCAATTGTTCAAACAGCAAACTGTTCAATGAATGTTCAAAGAATTCTACAACTAGAATTCTTTCCTCTGGTCACATGAATCAGAAGTTATATGTGTGAGATCCATGAAAGTCGTGCTTTAATCAGTTGCACTTCCCTACTCCAAACTCACTTCTGAGAGTGCTTGCTTGATGGACTTTTGCTTTATTCTATTGGGTTAAAATAATGGACCGTTCATTAATTCTGTTACTGTAGGAAATTATCAGGCTGAGCCCAAGGGAGAGGTCAGGCAAGTCATCAATCTTGAATCCCTTTGCATCCACAACAGATCTAAGCACACCTTGACCTTCCATTGACTCTTATCTGTTTGTTTTAACTCTTAGCAGTTCAGATTGTTGTGGAGAGTGTTAGGATGCATTAAACCTGTATTCAACCACCCTGGCTCCTGCTTTCCTGACATTTATCCTGAATCACTTTGGGTACCAAATTTATTTCTTTTAAAACTTCACCAAAAGAGAAGTCAATAACTTTCCCTCTCAGCCAAATTAAGGAGCTTACTAGTTATTAATCTAGGAGATATCAACCAGACCATTTTGTTTGTATGCTTTATTCTCACAGGAGTTCTGTGAAGATCCTCATCTGACCATACAAGGAATTAGTTCCCACGATTTACATCAAGGGAGCCTGGGAAACTGTTGGTTTGTGGCTGCTTGTTCTTGCTTAGCTCTTCGGAAGAAGCTGTGGCAGAAGGTAGTCCTCCAGAGTCATAAATGTTGCATTCTTTGGTTAAAATTTAAACATGGTGTTCCAAAGCCATATCACCCTTGGAATGGTGGCCTCAGGCATGCCCCAGTACCTTCACATCAAAACAAGGTGCATCCTCCTCACACCATAGCAATACATGTTGTTGGGTTGAGAGAAGGGAAGATTGTGTTTTGTCTAGAGTTGTATATCTCAACCTCGGTGACTTTGAGATATGTGAACTTCAACACCTAGAATTCCCCAGCCAGCATGCTGTGGGATGCACAATTATATAAGTTAAGGATGAAGTAAGTTAAAAACAGTTTGTGGTAGGTAAGATCTGTTCCTTTAAATTTTATCAATTGATTCAGAAGAATCCAAATCTTTATGACTTTCTTTTCCAGAAAAACACGAATCATTTATTATTGTTATTCCAGGGAGAAATTACCCATCTGTACCTTTAATGGATAACTTTAATGTAGGTTTATTTGAAATGATGTTTTTCTTCTTTCATGAAGAGACTGTCAGTTGCAATTTCCATTTATGTGTACAGATTTTATTCCAGCATCAAGCAAATTGATCTGGCTCACCAATTAATGTTTCCTATCCTATGTTTGCAGTATATTTTCAGTTTCTTTGCATACTGTAGGTGATTCCAAATATTAAGGAACAGGACTGGGACCAAAAGAAACCAGAGAAATATGCTGGAATCTTTCATTTCCATTTCTGGTGTTTTGGAGAATGGATTGATGTGGTCATAGATGATCGGTTGCCAACGATAGACAATAAGCTGATCTACTGCTCTTCTAAGGAGCCTAATGAATTCTGGAGTGCACTTCTGGAGAAAGCTTATGCAAAGTATGTGGTGATTAATGAGGTATAATTGCAGTTTTATCAGCCACTCAAAAATAATATTTCTTAGTATGGGGATATTCATAGTCATTGTTCTCCTCTACAAAGACCTTGAAATGTGTTCATACTACTCCTTCCCTATTTCAGATCCAATCCGGTATAAATAGCATAGGGTTTTAGAAGTAGCAGAAAAGAATTGGATTAAAAGAGGGTCAATTCTGTTAGCAAAGCAAACAATTATTCTATTATTGGTTTTATTTTCATGGCAGTTCATTACAAGATTTTCCAAAACTGTGTAGATCTAGAGATTTACATTTCTGCAAAGTTAGAGAAGGTAGCCTGAAGTCTTCCAAAGTTCATTTGAAGCTCTATCCTATTGTCTCTTCTCTTGTGCAGGAACCCCTGGAGAGTTCAAGAAGGTCAGGTGTAGTTATGGGGAAATAAATAGCAAAATCTCATTCTTTGTGTGTCTGAAACTCTGTGTTATGTTTTCTCTAGGATGGCAGGTTGTTATGAAGCCTTAGATGGGGGCAGCACAGCTGAGGCAATTGTTGATTTCACAGGAGCTGTAGCAGAATCCATCAACCTAATTGATGGTAATTATGACTATAGTATCATCGAGCAGGTGAAACTCTTTAGAGATTTGCTGAAAGTTAACAAAAGGGGAGGATTGATCAGCTGCTACATCATGGTAAGTGCACAGAGAACAAGCTGTGATGTGTCCTGTGGTCTATTTTTGATTCTTTATCAAAATGTCATTCCTATAAGGTAGACTAGATGAAGCAATCAACTCCCTAGGAAGGCTAAAACTGCCTTTATTTAGATTGGCTGTAATACAGAATCTTGCAAGTCTAGTTGTGCTGTATCTTCTCCCCCCTTCTTTATACTCAAGTGAACCAAGAAGGTGTCTACCTGAGCCACTTCTGAATGTTATCTATTTCTCTGGACTTATACAAGTTTCAGTCCTTTTGGTCTGCACATCTCCATCATGGTGATCTTCCTTACTCTCTCCACAAATTCAAGAAAAGAGGCAAGATGATTGAGAATAGCCTAGTTTGTTCTGTGTGAAGTGTGATGGTTTTGCTATTTCTGCTCTTCAGTAGAAATGTCCCCCCTCTTTCTTCTAGGGCTAATCAGAGAAATGCTCCTCCATCATTTTATTGTCCCAAAAGTGCTTTTTCAAGAGGTGGCCTTTATGACTCTCTAAAAGAATTCAAATGATCAGCTGTCTACAAGGGGTATAAATCCTTCCATTCCCCATCAACCAGCCAAAGCTGAAGAAGCTTCTTGGATGAGAACCAAAACATCATCAAAGAAAAACCAGAAAGTCCAGTTGTCTCTTGAAAAAGCACCTTTGAGACAACCATGACCTGGATGACTGAGAATCTCCATAGACACATTTATTACCAATTGTCATTCAGATGGATGAGATATTTTGGCTTGGACAAATATCTCAAAGGAGAAGAGAATGTCTGTGAAAATGGGTGGAGTGTGCAGATCTTGCACCTTTTAGGGATAAAGTGTCTGAGGGCTTTACATTTTCCAGTGGTGACTTCTCCGACTGAGCTTTTTCAAAACAGTGCTATAGTCAGAATTAAAAGGAAGCCTTGAAAAATCACCAGGGAGTTTTTTCAGACAAATCATTTATCTAATTTGTCTGTGCACAAGTTGTGTGGACTCAAAATTGCTAGTCATAAATGATTTAATTTCCCTCACCTCACTTCAATCCAAATTACCTTCTCCAGTGTTAAAAATTTCCCTGGAAATGGGATTCAAGAGAGATTCTATGTAGACAATCTATCCTTTTCCACCACCTTCTCCGCAAAATATTTTATGGGAATATAAACTTGGAAGGGATAACAGGGAAGCTAGAGTGATAGTGTGATCAGTTGAGAATGCATCACAGAATGTCTCCAGATCTGCAGGATATGTTTTATAGATATACTCAATTTTTTTTCTTGGAGACAAATCCTTGTGGGAAGGATCTGAGATGAACAGAAATTTGGAAACTATCAACATAGCCATGATGTCTCCTGAAATGTTGTTGACCTTCATAGAAATATCCACCCTTTTGGAATGGGACAAAATATGAGTAATTCCTGGATCGGATTTTAGAGATTATTAAAATGAGACATGTCCAAGCATGCTTTGTCATCCATTCCATGCCGCCCATAATCAGCTTCACACACACACACACACACACACATTTTTCTATATACCCACACTGGTTGTGGGTAAATAAGGATGGAAATGATTATAATCTTGTAAAATCCTGAAGAGCAATATTATAACAAAACAAAAAAACAGCACAAAGGCCTACTAGTTGCATCAGACCCTATAGCACCAACTAAATTCTGCAAAAAGTCCTATCAGGCAATTCTTACCCCAGTCCTGTAACTTTTATTGTTGTCTGCAATTCAGCCATGCTATGTAGCATCTGAGAGCAAATATTAAATCAGGTATAAATGTTTAATGCCTAAGATTGCTATACCTAAGTTAGACATCTGGCTGAAATCATTGGGCACTGATCTACACTCAAGAGTTTATCTGTGGGACAAAAAGTACAAGCTCTAAACATGTCTTCAGAATGCAACATTTTTCCATAACTTCCTTAATCTCATGAGTGGAAATAAGGGTAGGGTTCTTATTCTGCACTAATTAATTCTCAGGCAGAACAGCTCTGCCACGAGTTACAAGTATAGTGGATGGTAGAACTGTAGATCAATTTAACACTGAAAATTTGATTTAATTTTAATTATTCAGTTTAATATTGTTCATATTCACTTATCCATGTGACCATCCCCTTTCCTCATCATAAGAAAACTTGTTTCTTTTGACATGCAATTTACTCTACAGTTTTGTAGGGTTCCACAAGAAATGTTTTCTTTGGTAATTTTTTTCAGGCATATCCTACTTTGAGTAAACCTCTCTAGTAAGAACCCTTCCTATTGGTGTAACATGTCATTTTACTCTAAAAGAAATCCATGTTGTCAGCTTTAGGCTTCTATGTCCCTAGAAGATTCCTCTAGTCTCCTTCTGGAACAGGATATTCTGTGGATTAGCCTATTTATTTCATATGACAACTTACCAGGGGATCTGATTAAGTGTTTCTTACTTGTTTCAGTGAGGAAATTATTCATTATCTCTGCTGAAGAATATTCATGAGGCATAGTTTATTTCATAGCTGAAGGAGACATCTACTTCTTCAGGGAGAATTTAATAAAAAAAAACAGTCCCCAAATAAAATATTAAGATAACAGAAAGAAGACAACTGTGATACCATATGCCAAAATAACAATGGTATATCTTTGAGTTGTCATTCTAATCACACATCAACATTCATTCTAATCACACATCAACATGCATTCAAGACTTGCTTGAAAGAACTCAGTGGAGTTGTCTTTTGTGTTTCTACTGCTGAGTGTATGCCTGAACAGAACTTCTCAAGTTTGACTGACATATGACATTAGCAAGTTCTGGAGGTTCTTATCATTTCTTAAGAGGTAGGTAAGAAAGTAATATCCCATTTAGCCTGATAGTAAATAATAGTATACAGTGTGATGGAGCAATATTTAGAAGAGGTTTCTATTGATGGGAGAAACCAATAACCACAATGAAAGTTTGCATTAATTTGTGTTCATCTTATGCCTAGCCTTCATCCTTCAGTGATTTTGAAGTAGAGACGGATGTGGGTTTAGTGAAAGGTCATGCCTATTCAGTGACATCTATTCTGAAAATGTCTGTTGGACAGAAGAACCTGTGCAGTGGAAAGTCTGAGAAACTTTTTATGATCCGATTAAGGAATCCTTGGGGAAACAAGGAATGGAAAGGAGCATGGAGTGATGAGTAAGTAATCCATATTTTAAGAATGAGAAGAAGCATTAGAACCAAGATAATGGGAAATGTTAATACCACTTTATAATGTCTTGGTAAGACCACACTTGGAATACCGCAACCAGTTTTAGTCGCAATGATGTAAAAAAGATATTGAGATTATAGAAAGAGTGCAGAGAAGAGCAACAAAGATAATTAGGGGACTGGAGGCTAAAACATGTAAAAGAATGGTTGCTGGAATTGGGACTGTCTGGTCTAGTGAAAAGAAGAACTAGGAAGTGACATGATAGGAGTGTTCCAAGGGGCTGTCACAAAGAACCTGTTCTCCAAAGCACTTGAAGACTGGACAAGAAGTAATGGATGGAAACTAATCAAGAAGAGAACCAACCTAGAACTAAGGAGAAATTTCCTGATGGTTAGAACAATTAATCAATGGAATGACTTGCCTCCAGAAGTTGTGGATGCTCCAACACTGGAGGTTTTTAAGAAGAGACTGGACAGCCATTTGATTTTAATGGTATAGGGTTTCCTGCTTGAGAAGGGGGTTGGACTAAAAACCCCAAGCTCCCTTCCAACTCTGTTATAAGTTTCTAGCTTTGAGTGAATTACAAGGTATAGTTATGAAATCTTTAAATGTGGAAATAAAATGAAAAACTTGTCAGTTTATATATATATAGGGGGGAAATACAAGTCTATTTATTTTCCTTAATGAAGAAGGGATGAAATAATACTTAGATATTTACAGAAGATATAAACACTGAGTTAGACATATATGGTAGAAAATGAGAAAGTCAAAATGTTGTTAATGAGTTAGAAAAGGAGCCTGGAAAAAGTAGAAAGAAATTCAATATGTGGAAATTCTCCACTTAGGAAACAAAAATATGGTAATGTAGAAGATGAGTAAATAAATAATGGTTTATTTGCTAAAAGAGTTTGTGAAAAAAAAATCTTGAAAGTAAGAAAGCAAACTGAATATGAACCAGTTGTATGATATGACTGTTAAAAAAACAAATGCAATTTCAGAAATTCTCAACAAAAGACAAAAGAAGGATCTCTACACATATGGGCCTTTGTGGGTAGTGACAAATAAGCAACTGGCCTAGAGTGTTGGGAAGACATGCAAAGAAAATATTTATCGGGTGCCCCCTGTGCAGATCCTCAGGGAAGAAAAAACTCAAAGCGTTATTAAGAGAAAAGTTTAAGTCCAACACTTTGTGAATGAAATTTTTAAAAAGTTGCTTTTAAAGGAGGGAAAACATTGAGAAATTGCCCAAAAGTTTTGGAATAGCATCTCTGGCTAAAGGTCACAAAATAATATCAATTGGAAGGTTATCTTTCTTAAAGACATTTGAGAAAGAGTCAAAGTAGGCTGGGTTGTCCACAATAAACCACTAGTGTAGCTGAACACTAGATGTTCTTATATTTTTTTAAAATGGATAAAATGGCTGTTTAACTTTTTCCCCTTTCTTTTTTTAGATCTGAGGAATGGAAAAAAGTGAGCAAGTCAGAGCGAACAAAATTAGGTCTCACCCTTGAAAATAACGGAGAATTTTGGTGAGCTCAGTTAATCAATGTCCATGTCATATTTAGTTTTGCTTTCAATAATCCTTAATGGTGTTGTCTTCTCTGCACAAGAAACTATTTTTTCCTGTTACAAATTCCTATCATTCATTCATTCATTCATCCATCCATCCATCCATTCTCTCTTCTATGCCATTCAACTTCTGATTGCACAGAGCAGTGAACATAGGAAGAAATAAACAGAAAATGTAAAACTTCAATACTCAACAGCATGCCTTATAATGATACTCACCAACTTGAAACTCATCACATCCCTTGAATGTTTTCTTCCCAAATCCATCTTTTAATTTTGTTATAGAAACACATCTGGTCGGAGGTAATTCAATATATCAGAAGAAGCTGCTTCATAAAAGTGGGACACATTCTTGAGAAGAACCCGCTATGAGACTCCTTTGGAGATAGCATCTTCATCAAGATCTCCCCCAGATCTTACCAGATGGAGAGATTTGGTGGAGAATAGACAACCTCAAAGATAGTTAGACCTTGAGTCATTTAGGGTTGTATAATTTAGTTGTGTAGGAAAAAATAAAATGATTACCTATGGCAGAGAATCCTAGCCTTTGAGTAGCAAACAGATGACCCTTTGGTATTTTGTTCACCCTGTAGTAGTTGATCAACCTAACATACAACTACAGGTAGTCCTTGACTTACAACAGTTCATTTAGTGACTGCTCAAGATTACAACAGCACTGAAAAAGTGACTTATGACTGTTTTTCATAGTTACAACCTTTGCAGCATCCCCATGATCATGGGATCAAAATTCAGATGCTTGGCAACTGCTTAATATTTATGACCGTTGCTCTGTCCCGGTGTCAGATGATCACCTTTTGCAACCTTTTGACAAGCAAAGTCAATGGGGAAGCCAGATTCATTTAACAACCAGGTTACTAACTTATCAATTTCACTAATTCACTGAACAACAGTGGTAAGAAAAGTCATAAAATGGGGCAAAACTCACTTAACAAATATCTCACTTAACACTACAAATTTTGACTGTGGTCATAAGTTCAGGACTACCTGTAGAACATTAACCCAGTCAAGATGTATAAAAACCAAGTCGGTCTATTCTTTAACTTTAGTCAATGACCAATATTTCATTTGGAAAAGCATAAAGGTTAAAACTTGCTAGCTAAAATAAAGCCAAATATTATAATAGCAGGGATTCCAAAGAATTTAAGCTTCATTCCTCCAAACCGTCAGAAAAAGAATTGTAAAGATTGATTGAAAAAGAGTGAAAAATAATTTTAGGTTTGTTTTTCCAGCCTCAGCTGATTTCAGGTCATAGACTATACATTCGGGAAGGGTTATTTTTTTTATGAAAAAGAAACATTCTCCATTCATAATGTGCTTAGGGATTTTTTTTTCTTTTTTAATGCACTATGGTTCAGGATGACATTTGAAGACTGGTGCAAAAACTTCACTGATGTGGACATATGTCGGATTGTGAACACCTCTTTCTTCAGTATTCATAAGACCTGGGAAAAGAAAATGATGCGTGGACAGTGGACAAAGAATCCAAATGCCATGTTAAATCGCTCTGGAGGGTGTTTAAACAATGAAGCCACTTTTCTCCAAAACCCTCAGGTTTTCATATAATTTACATTTGATGCATACATAATTTGGTTCTTCTGTGAGCATAAACCTAAACATATTTGTTGTTCCAGTATTTGAGTGGCTCCTACAAAGACAAAGGTGTCAAACTATTTTCCAAAAGGCAAGAGAAGAAACAATGGTTGGAAATTAACCAAGGAGAGAAGCAGTTTAGAACTAAGGAGTAATTTTCTAACAGTAAGAGCAATTAATCAGTGGAACAGCTTGCCTTCAGAAATTGTGGGTTCTCCATCACTGAAGGCTTTCCAAAAGAGACTAGACAACCGTTTGGCTGAAGTGATATAGGGTCTTCTGCTCAAGCAGGATGTTGGACTAGAAGACTTCTCAGTTTCCTTCCAACTATGTTCTATGATCTTTTTTATCTTGCATTTTGCATTTTTTTCTTCAGCATCTCTCCAATGCTGAAAGATTTACAAAATAGTTCTCAATTTAACAGCTATTTGTTAGAGATCGTTTAAAGTTACAATGACACTGAAAAAAGCAATTGACCGCCAGTCCCTACACGTAACTACTGTTGCAGGATCCCCACAGCCACGAATAAAAATTCAAACAATTAATAACCGGCATCCATTCATGATGGTTGCAGCATCTCAGGATCATTTGATCTCTAATTGCAATCTTTCTGGCTGGCTTCTGACAAGCAAAATTGTGGGGAGGAGGGTAGATTTACTTCATGACTATGGTTTCACTTAACAACTGCAATGATTTGCTTAACAACTATGGCAGAAAAGTCTTAAAATTATGGATTATGTCAACATCCAGCTCAAGAATCCAAATAAAACTCCAGGTTCATTCCATTTCTGAAAAACTTAAGCCCATGTCACACTGCACCAATGGATGGAAAGAGGATGTAAAATGGAGAGAAACACTTGCCATCCGTTGGTTAACGCGATTCATCTGTTCTGTACTCACTGCGTCCGTTTTTCATGCTCTCTATCCGTCCAGCATCCGTCGACTGAGGTTCCATCCACTCAAAAAGTTTTGAGCTGCTCAAAACCTTTTGAGCGGAAAATGTATCAAACGCATCTGTTCTGCATCTGCAACGCATACAGGGAACATCCGTTCTACATCCGTTGTCATCTGTTACGCATCCGCTATATCCGCTAGGCATCCGCTGCACATCCGTGCAACTCAAATCGGCTCCAGCGGAAAACGGACACGGAGGAAGCGAAACGGACGCGGAACGGACATAAAGCATTAGTAGCATGGATGGAGAAAGGATGAAAGCGGATGCAGCTCGCATACAAAGCATTTAAAATGGAAAAAACGTTCTCAGAGGGGACCTATCTCGGATATTAAGGATGTCTAGACGATGCATAGAGGATGCAAAAGGACACCTAGTGGAAAACCTATATTGCCTATAAAAAGGGGGAGCAACTCACCTAGATCTCACTTTCAGTCCAGCACCCCTGCTGTGCAGACCTCTGCAGCCTTCATCTGGCTCTTGCTCTTCCACAGCATCTATTGATGTCCACCATGGATCGTAACACAGTCCTTTTGGTAGCCACCATTGTTCTGCAACATTGTGAAGCCATCTACAGGCTCTTTCAACTGTTCTACAGGAAGAAAAGGAGGCTGCCAAGAAGCGTCTGCGTCCAAAGATGGATCGGGAGAAGAGCAGAGTACGGACTGTACAACAAGCTGATGGTGGAGCTGAGGAACGAAGACACTCGTGCATTCCAGAACTTCATGAGGATGCCTCCATCCATGGTTGATGAAGTTGTGGAGTGGCTGAGACCCAGGTTGACCAAGCAGAGCACCAACTTCTGGCCCAGCCTGGACCCTGGGCTCAAGGTGGCACTCACTCTGCGCCACCTGGCCTCAGGGACCACCTACAGGAGCATGCAGTACGGCTGGAGGGTGCCACACAACACCATCAGCATTGTGGTCAGAGAAGTGGTGCAGGCCATCATCGAAGAATACCTGGAGGAGCTCCTCCAGTGCCCTTCCACTGAAGAAGGCTGGAAGAAAGTTGCAGAGCAGTGGTATCAGAGGTGGAACTTCCCCTACACCATTGGAGCCATAGATGGCAAGCACGTGGCCTGCAAAGCTCCAGCCAAGTCGGGGTCCACTTATTTCAACTACAAGGGCTTCTTCAGCATCATCCTCTTCGCCATGGTCAATGCTGACTACAAGTTCATGTACATCGATGCTTCAGGCAACGGCTCATTTTAAGATGCCCAGGTATACAACGCCAGTCACCTCAAGGAGGGGCTGGAACGCAACCTCATCGTGGGCTTCCCAGATCCAGACTCCCTGCCCAGCGACATGCAAGATGTGCCCTACTTCATCATGGGGGATGACGCCTTCTCCCTCACAACCTACCTCATGAAGCCCTACACCTCCAGACTCCTCACCCGTGAATAGAGGATCTTCAACTACAGGCTGTCCAGGGCAAGGCGGCTGGTGGAGAACGCCTTTGGCATCCTGGCCAACAGGTTCCAGGTACTTCTCACCACCATGCAGCATCGCCCACAGACCGTGAGGAGGATCGTGGAAGCTTGCTGCATCCTGCACAATCTCATGCACACCCGCTACCCAGTGTTGCAGAACAAGCTCGTGGACCTCCAACAAGGCAATGGGGATATGGAGCCTGGTGAATGGAGGCAAGGGCGAAACCTGATAGACACTGAGGATGTGCAAGGCCCCAGCAGAGCTTCACGTGAAGGGAAGAAGCAGCGCAACCTCCTGAGACACTGGTGCAGCTACCCAGCTGGAGCAGTGGAGTGGCAAGACAGGATGATACATGATTAATGGATGCTTCCTTCAGCCTGTCTCAACACACTGATGAGATTGGGCCATGTACGTTGGGTGGGCCTACAATGAACAGGGCATTTAATAAAGAGTTGTGTTTATGTTGACATGTGTGGCTGATTGATTACATTATTATTGATAATAAAGGGCCATAGGTGTGGCACCTGGGAGGGTGGACCATACAGTCCCACTATGCTTGCACTGGAGGTTTATCTATCCCACAGCTATTACCCATCCCAAAGGTATCCCTGCGCATCCCACAGGTATCCCTGCCCATCCCACAGCTATTACCCATCCCAAAGGTATCCCTGCCCATCCCACAGCTATTACTCATCCCAAAGGTATCCCTGCCCATCCCACTGCTATCCTTACCCATCCCACAAGCATGCAAAGGCTTAAACCATTTCTAAAAGTTTCCACCAAGACTTTATTTACAATAATAAATGAAGCAAGTGTGTGATAAACTTTATTAATAACAAGCTGTAAAAGAAAAATGACCCAAGTCAAGTGTCCAAAGCAAAAATAAAGTCAACAGGTAGCCACCCAGTCTCTGGCACTCTTCTTGGTCACTGTGAGGTGTGCCCAGTCTCAGGGGTGAAGGGTCCAGGTGCTGTGGAGGTGGCTGCTGCTGGAGTGCTGGTCTGAGGTGTCATTGGGGTGCCTGGACCCGAGAGGACAACAGGTGACGGTGTGTTGAGGAAGCTCTCGGCCAGCTGGCTCAGCCCTGTGATGTTGAGAGCTCCTTCCTCCATGCCATGGGGTGTCAGCCCCAGTACCGAGGACAGATGTACTGAGTCCGGGCTTGGCTGTGGGGTGGAGGAAGGAGCAGTGTAGTGGGGCTGTCTGGTCTGCAGCTGGGTGAGGACTGGCGTGGGTGGCATCTGTGGCGTGGGTGGCATCGGTGGCATGGGTGGCATCGGTGGCACCAGTGGTGTCCGATGTACCTGTGCCTGGACTGGGAAGGGCTGCCTATGCAGCTGGACCTCCTGGTAGCCGTAGCCTTGGTAGGGGAGGGCCTGTGGAAAGCCTTGGAAGGGCAGTGACATCACCTGGGGTGGAGGAGCAGGCCTGGACTGGGTGGGAGCAGGTTCATCTTGGTCTGGAGGGTTGTGAAGAAGATCGGTGATCCTGTCCCTCACCACCTGGTACTGGGGTTCCGACATGTTCATGAGGGTCTGGTTGACATAGGTGAGGAAGGGCTTGCGGTTGGAGGATGGGGCGTCGGTGTGTACCAGCTGAGAGAGGAGATCTACGCTGCTCCTGATGGTGTCTCTTATCTTCAGCAGGACAGTGTGGCTCTGGCCCTCCGGTTTGCCTCTCTGCCTTTCTGTGGAGGTGGAGCTGGGAGTGGATGCGGGTTGGGGTGTGGTGGAAGTGCCGTCTCTTCTCCCACTGCGTCAGGGGATCCTCCACGTGCTCCACCACGGGTAGTACAGCTGTCGGGGGGGGTCTCCGTCATGGCACACTCCACAGATACCTGCCTGGACACAGGAGCTGACTCTTGGCCAGAAGAGGACTGGCTCTCAGCAGGCTGCCTGAGAGAGAGGGTTGTGAGAGGGGCTGCTCTTCAGTGGCGGACTTCACCCTCCAAGAAGCTGCACTTGGCCATCACGTAGGTCTCTCTGTCCGTCAGCTTGACCGCGGCCTGCCAGATTTCTTGAGGTGCAGCTTCCCGTACCAGGTGTGCATGTGCTTCCACCAGCCAAGGAGCACCTCCAAAGTGTAGCCCAGGCTCTCCGCATTCTCTCTCCAAGCAGCCTGCTTCCTTTTGGTGTCTCGATAGAGCCTGTGTCCCTTCCGCCATATATACTCATTCTCCCTCAGCCACTCCAGCACCTCATCCTCATGTTCCTCTTCTATGTTGTATTGCTTCCTCTCCCGTTCTTGCATCTGCCTCTTCCTCCCTTTGGCAGAGCCATATGGGCCCTCATCAGAGGGGCTTCGAGGTTGTAGGGGCTGCTCCTCCACACCACCACCACCACCACCAGCAGCAACAACAGTAGCAGCAAAAGCAGGACCAGTGGCACCAGCAGCACCAGCAGCACCAGGAGCAGGAGCAGGAGCACCAGCAGGACCAGCAGGACCAGGAGCATGAGCAGGACCAGGAGCACCAGCAGGACCAGCGGGACCAGGAGCAGCGCCAGCAGAGTAAGCACCAGGAGCAGGACCAGCAGGACCAGGAGCAGCGCCAGCAGAGTAAGCACCAGCAGAAGCACCAGCACCAGGAGCAGTGCCAGCAGAGTAAGCACCAGCAGAAGCCCTAGCACCAGGAGCAGCGCTAGCAGAGTAAGCACCAGCAGAAGCACCAGCACCAGGAGCAGTGCCAGCAGAGTAAGCACCAGCAGAAGCACCAGCACCAGGAGCAGTGCCAGCAGAGGAAGCACCAGCAGAAGCACCACCACCAGGAGCAGTGCCAGCAGAGGAAGCACCAGCAGAAGCACCACCACCAGAAGCAGCATCAGCAGAAGCACCACTTCCAGAAGCAGCATCAGCAGAAGCCCCAGCACCAGAAGATCGAGCCCGGGCAGCAAAAGCCCCAGCAGAAGCAGTCAGGGCCAGGGGGTGGGAGGGTGGCCCTGTCCCTCTTGCCAGGGCTGGCAGCAGATGGCAGAGGCTTCCGTTTCTTCCCCATGGTTGTTGGGTTGCTGGCTGGCTGGTTGGCTGGCAAGCTGTGTCTGGAAGCAGGTCTTTCCTCTGAATGGTGACCTGCTTGGGAGCTGCTTCCCTTTATATCCGCGGGGCTGATGCAATGCATCCTCCCCGCATGCGCAGTGAACACTAGGCTTCCGCTAGGCTTCCGCTGTGCATCCACTTCATCCGCTCGGCACCCGCTGTGCATCCGCTTCATCCGCTCGGCATCCGCTCGGCATCTGCTCGACATCCGCTCTTTCCATTCCGTGTCTGCTTTGCTGCGCTCCCCCGGAAGCCTTGCAGATGTGCCATCTGCTCTCATCCGCTTCCATCCGCTAGGCTTCTGTGGAGCATCCGCTTTCCCTCCGCCCTACGTCCTCCCCCCCGTCTGTTCCTTTCCGTGTTGTCCGCTCTGGTTATGCAAATTTGGGGCACTTTTGAGAGCGGATAACAACAGATGGAACATTTTTCTTGTCCGCTGTGTCCTTTTTACAAACGTTTTGCATCCATCGGCCAGTGTGACAGGGCCTTTAATTCTTTATTGAATACACTGCATGGTATGGTTCCCAAACACCAGTTCATAGAATTAAATAATAATAATTTGCCCAGCCAAACCCCCAAACTCTCAGTTTGTCTATGTAAACACCTGTTCATTTTGTTATAGGAACCATTTGCTTCAACTCGACACTTGCTACTTGAAAAGGTTTCAGGCTCTCCCAGTCTTCAGCAGAATCGTAGAGGTTTTGTTTCTCGATCTAACCTGTTTTAATCATACCTAGTCCTCCTTTTCTCTTTTTTTCTCTATTTTTGTCCTCTTTGTTGGTCTTCTAGTCCAATCAATTGTTCAAGGCAGGAGTCCTTATACTCTATACAACATACAAATGGTTGTCCAATCTACTCTTGAAAACCTCCAGTGATGGAGCACCCAAAGCCTTAGGAGGGAACATTTAAACTGATTATTTCTCCAGATACTGTATACATTTCTAAAACTATTTCAGTATTTTATTTTCTGCAGTGATCTGCATTGTGATATTTTGAGAAACTATCCAGTCTGGTGACTAAATTCCATCAGAAATTTTGGTATCAAAATGGCCAAAGATCAGATTCACAGCCAATTGTCTTTATTTGAAAGTGGTCACATGCAGTTTTTATCCCTCAACTATCCCAAGATAAATAGCATGTTCCAGCGCCTTAAAAAGAATAAAAAGAATAAAACTGCGTTTAAAAAGAATAAAACTGGCACGGAAAACTAATCCTTGAGTTTCATTCTACGGGTTGAACTTTGATCCACCTCCTATTCATTGCCCTATGTCACTACATTTGTCTACATAACAACCCTGGTGCTTGGCTGGTTACATATTTTGGCATTCCAACTTCCAACATTGGCCAATCAGATATCTTCCAAGGTTCCATCAATAAGGCTGATAAGAATTCCCATAACTCAGAATTAATCTCCAGGAGGTTTAGTATTTTCCAAGTATTTACTTCAACATCCAAAGAGCCTTCAAGTTCGGAGATTATGGCATTGAGCCTCAAAACATCTGGACTGTACTTAGTTGGGGAAAGTAGCATTAACTGCCATGTGAGGTTGCTATATGCAGGCACATATACAGCACTGGAAAAATCTAAAATGTCAATCAGCCTGCACAAGGCCTTTGTAACAGTTGCTTCCCAACCCTTTGATTGTCTGTTTTCATAACCTACACTTTCACAGCAGTTTTGTCTGTACTTCTTTTTTTCAGTATATTTTTGATGTTACGAAGGTGGAAGACAAAGTCTTGATCTCTCTACAGCAGAAGGACCAACGGATTCACCGGAAAGAAGGGGCAGGAGATAATCTTGTTATAGGCTTTGAAATTTTCAAGGTAGGTCTCCATCCACCTGTACTCAAGACAATTGCTTTGAAGAATTGATGTATCTTGTATTTTTCTTATTGTTATTCCATAAGCTGTATCTTCATGTACAGGTAGACCTCACTTAACTAGCACTTGTTCAGCAACTGAAATTACAACAGTACTGAACAAATGGAATTCACAAGTGATCCATGAAATTCCAGCTGTTACAGTGTCCCCACAATCACATTTTTATGACTTGGGGCTTTTGGCAATCAGTGCGCAATTACAATGATTATTGTATCTCTCAGTGATATGATTACCAATTACAACCTTCATTGATGGTTTCCATCAGGCAAAGTAAATGGTAAAACTGGCAGGAAGTTGTAAGTCGTGGTCATGAGATCTCATGCTTTATGACCATATAGGATTTGCTTTAACAAAGCAACCAGAACTGTCATGATAAATCATATGATTTTTTGCTCATATGTGGCAGAATTGCCAGTCCCAATTATCATAGCTAAACAAGGGTGACCTATAAGATTGTTTTCACATAGATTTGCATCCAGTTTTGGTCACTTCAATATAAAAAAGATGTTGAGACTCTAGAAAGAAAAGAAAAAAGAACAACAAAAATGATTAGGGGGCTCGAAGCTTAAACATGAAAAACAGTTGCAGGAATTAGGTATGTCCAGTCTAGTGAAAAGTAGGACAATGGGTGATATGAAAGCAATGTTCCAATATTTGAGGGGCTACCACAGAGAAGAGGGTGTCAACTTATTTTCCAAAGCACGTGAAGGCAGGACAAGAAGCAGTGGATGGAAAGTAATCAAGGAGAGCAACCTAGTACTAAGGATACATTTTCTGACAGTGAAAACAATTAACCAGTGGAAGGGCTTGCCTCCAGAAGGTGTGGGTGCTCTAACACTGAAAGTTTTTAAGAAGAGATTGGGTGTTGGTAGAATTACCTGAGAACGCCCTTTCTATATACGCTGCAAGAGTGGGATATGACTCCTCCTACTGACATCATAGAGCTGGGTCTGCCACCATAAAAACCATCAGCCTTGGCTGCTCCCATCTTTTAGGCGAAGATTCTTTACAGACATAATGTGTCTCTGGAAGATAAACATAACAAAACACCCCCTCCCAGACGAACTAGGGTGGGCTGGACTCTCTTGTAGCATATATAGAAAGGGCGTTCTCAGGTAATTCTACCAATGCCCATTCTCATACACGCTGCTAAGACAGCCCAGGAATGGGACATACCAAAGCCTACATGCCCATGGGAGGGTTAACATCTGGGTAGGTCACTCCGACTGTGGAACCACCTGTTGAAGCACCCTCCTTCTGAAAGAGGCATCCACCAAAGCAAAGGAGTCCAACCTACAATGTCATATAAACAGCAACGGAGACACCCAGGTAGCAACCCTGCAAATCTTTCCAACAAAGCCTGAGAAGACCAGGCAGCCGAAGTAGCCACACTCCTAGTGGAATGAGCCATGACGTTCATAGGAACTGGCAGGGACAAAGCTTGGTAAGACTTGGAGATGCAAGTCTGAATCCACCTCCCAATCGTAGAAGGAGCCACCTTGATGCCCAAGCAGGTGGGATGAAATGATACAAACATAGCCTCCGATCTCCTAAATTCAGCAGTCCTCTTGATGTAGATCTTGAGGGCCCGCCTTATGCCAACTGTGTTCTAACTCATGTTGTGGTCCTGGGCAGAAATTTGGCAAAACAACTTTTTGTGCCTGGGGAAACCAGGAGTTTATCTTAGGAACAAACAAGGAATCTAACCTCAAAACTACCATTTCCTCATAGAACACACAATGGTCCTGTCTAATGGAGAGGGCCGCCAACTCCGACATCCTCCTGGCTGAAGTGATGGCCACCAAAAACGCCATCTTAAAGGTCATGAGTTGTGGAGACACTGATCTAAGAGGTTCAAAGGGAGGACCCATGAGAGCCTGGAGAACTTTAGGGAGATTCCATGTGGGAAATCTGTGAAGCATAGGAGGACGAAGGTTAGCAGCCCCCCATAGAAACCTGCGTACAGAGGAATGTTGAGATAAAAAATCAAAACCCTCCCAGGACAAAGCAGAGGAAAGCGCCTGTCAGATCCATGTCTCTGTCATTTCTTAAATGGAAGAAGAAAAGGGGGGGGGGGAGACTATTAAAGAAACCTTTCTTGATGTAACCTGAATATATTTAATCTTATATCAAATTTGTATAATCTACACATGATACAATGGAGAGATGAAACCCAGATGGCCGGAACCTATCACCTCTGAGAGAGTCAGCCAGGAGATAAAGAGACCATAAAAATTCCACAGTGAGATGTGTCCTGAGAAACTCTGAAAAATATCTTTCTAAAAAGGGGGTGGGGGGGAATTTTACATGTTGGCTCTTTGTTTCACTAAATACATATCAAGATAAGGGGAGGGATTTTAAACTCCCTTATCTATCTCTGCATGCCTGAGAGACTTTAGACACTGCTTTTAACCCCTACATGAATTGTCTCATCTCAATAAAGTATTCCTTTTTGATATGTTTTGATACATTTTCAGAAGTTCATTCTGGTTGATTGAATGAGAAAAATTATGTAGCCTGACAGAGCTGCAACTTGGCAGTGAAGAGTATTGGGGCGAGGCCTTTATCAAGCCCATCCTGGAGGAACATTAATACCTCCACCACAGAAGCAGAGGAAGGTATAATTTCCGACTTAACAGGCCATGAACAGAAGACCTTCCAGGTAGCATTGTAGATGTGTGAGGTGGAAGGCTTGCAGGAGGCCTGAATGGTTTGCCGCTCAAGCAGCTAAGCGGAACCACTGAGGGTCCAGGTGAATCAAGTCCCCCTGCTGTAGGGAGGTCCTGTTGTACAGGCAGATTCACCAGATCTGCAAACCAGGTCTCCTAGGCCAATGGGGGGCCAGGATAATCAGCTCCGCCTTCTCCTCCAACAACTTCTGGGTTACAACCAGAATTACCGGAAGAGGGGAAAAGGAGACTTGGAGGCCAGCAACTCCAAAGCACGTTGGTCCCCTCCACTCCCTGGGTCGGAAACCTGGTGAAGAATCTGCTTACCTGAGCATTGAGGGGAGTGGCAAAGAGATCCACTGCCGGGGTACTGAACCTGTAGGACAAAGCTAGAAATAATGAGGGATGGAGATTCCATTCCGCATGATCGACTTGGGACTGACTCAACCAGTTGGCCTGGACATTGTCGACCCCCGATATGTGATCCACCTTGATGGACAGAAGATATCTCTCTGCCCATCTCCCCAGGTGTTCTGCCTCCCTCATGAGGACCCTGGACTTGGTCCCCCCCCCCATCTGTTGACATAGGCCTTTGCAGCCACATTGACTGTTATGACTAGAATGTGACAACCTGCCACCCTGTGCCAGAAATGTTTCAGGACCAAGAAAATGGCCCTGAGTTCTAGCCAATTTATAGGGCAAACTCTATCTCCCTGAGACCAGCATTCTTGAGCAATCTGGCCCTCTAGATGGGCTCCCCAGCCTTGAAGATTGGCATCCATAGTGAGCAGGACCCTGTCCAACTCCTTGAAGGGGAGGCCCCACCATACTACCTGAGGTCGCCACCACCTGAATAAACGAAGGACCTGCAGTGGAACCTGCACTTTGATG
Source organism: Laticauda colubrina (assembly GCA_015471245.1). Taxonomy (NCBI): domain Eukaryota; kingdom Metazoa; phylum Chordata; class Lepidosauria; order Squamata; family Elapidae; genus Laticauda; species Laticauda colubrina. Next base: position 24,207,873 of record BLBF01000058.1, read on the forward strand.
GACAACTGACTGGTGCCTGCCCATTGGAATGGCAGCAGGAACCACTGGAGCGCACAGGCATGAAGGTGGGCCCACAGGACAATGCCAGTGCAGGAGATCATCTTCCCCAGGAGCTGAGACGGGAGAGATGGGAATGGTGTGCTGGCATCGAATCTGGATGACAAGGGCATTGAGGCTCTCCCCGTGGTCTGGAGAGAGAAAAACTTAGCAGCGGGAATTATCAATGATCGCCCCAAGATGCAACAGCCTGGTCATAGGGGATTGGACTAAGAGATATCTAAGGTGCCTCCCAACTTAAAATAATGTTTCTGTTATTCCTTGAACAGCAGTTCTTGAGTGCAGTTGAGTTTAACTGTTGGAACCCAGCACATGAAAATAGCCTTTAACAAACCAAGTCCTCTGTGAGTAAGAACATGTCATATCTACATTGGTTTTCCAATCTTAGGTGGAAGATAACCGAGAATATCGCTTGCACCAGTTGAAAATACAAGAGAGGATAACTAACTTCACCTATCTGAACAATCGCACCGTGTATTTAAAAGTGTTTCTCAAGCAAGGCCGATACCTTTTGATCCCAACCACATTTTCTCCAAACACTGAAGGGGAATTTATTCTGAGGCTCTTCACAGATGTTCCATCAGCACTCAGGTAGTACTTCAGCTTCTGACAACAGAGCTTTTTGTTTTCTCTTCCCCACTTTTTCTAGCCTTCACTGAAATTTCCAAACATTTGACAAAGGAAGACTGACCCAATGCATGAAGGAAGCTATATAGTCATGGAATTAGGGTGAATAAGATGAACACTCCAGACCCTTTGATGGTAATTACATTTTGTGTCTGTGTGATGAAAACAATATTCATTGAGTTCCTGCAATTTTGATTCACATAAGGGCATTGCTCCAGATTGCAAACTAATCAGTGGTAATTAGGTATATAGCTAGGTGATACTATGGAATGATGACCATTGTTCAAAATGCATTGAAATTAATCTTTCATGCAGTATTTTGGTTTTAAATTTTATCATCATAAGTAGCTGTCTAATGGTTTACAGACAATATCTGGAGTGACTGATAAAGGCAAATATTTATAGCTCAGGGCTAAAATGAGGAGTCCTTAAGTGCTTTCTGACCTTGGTTGTTTTCTTGCATATGTTTCATCACCCAGCTTGGTAATATCATCAGTTCTAGTGCAAGTTCATTGAGCACCAAAGATCCCTAATATCTGAAGCAACTCAAGACAATGAATTAAAACAAAACCACCATTATTATGCATCATTTAGCAAAATGTATTTTTAGCCCAGTATATATTAATTATATAAAGAATCCTGGATAGTCCTTGGCTTGAACATGTTGTATGAACTAAGCTATAAATTTCTGATGGAATGTATATATCTACTAATCCTTCTCTCCAACCAACATACCTGTTGGACTTTGATATTTCAGGGAGCTGAAATTGAACAAACCCAGAATGTCTTATTTGGATATCCTGCTGGGTGTCCCTAAGAGAATGTCCCTTGTTAAAGTCTATAGGGTAGAAGGACTCCAGAGTCATCGGGGTAAGTCCTGCCAAAATGTTATCCAAGCAATGAAATATTGAGTCAAGCCAAAATTGAAAAATTTGTCCATCCATGGTTCACCGAAAGAGTTATTGCTTAGCTACACCCAGTGCAAAATTTTCAAAAGACTAACCATTTAGAATTCTCCATGCTTGGAGTCACACTTACGATTTTTGATGTAATGCAGAAGAAGCATGTGGCCATTTTACTGGTTCAAAATAAAACATAGAAAAAATATGATTGGAAGGGATCATGCAGCTTTTCTAGTCCAACCCCCCTGCCTATAGTAGGAAATCCTATGCCATTCTGGACAAATGACTCTTCTTGAAAACTTCATGAACCCATAACTTATGGAGGCAACCTGTTCCTCTGATTAGTTGTCCTCTATGTCAGGAAATTCTGCCTTAGTTCCAGGTTGGCTCTCTCTTTAATCTTTCATCCCCATTACTTCTTGTCTTGTCCTCAAGTGCTTTGGACAATAGGTCAACCTCCATTTCTCTGTGACTGCTATTCAAGTACTGGAAGACTTCTATCATATCATCCTTAATCCTTCTCATTGTTAGACCAGACATACTTCCCTCCCTCCATCATATGGTTTAGTCTCCAGGCCCCTAAACATCTTGATTGGCCTTCTCTGCACTCTTTCTAGAGTCTCAACATCTTTTTGTATTGTGATGGGTTGCAATATTCCAAACTAATATAAATCCCTTTTGATTTATTAAGCATTTGTCAATGCTGTTGTACATATCAAGCATCCACTGCTGGTTTTGCTAAATATGTGTTTTTGCTGATAAAACAGTAATTAATTTCTGCTTTCCTCCAGCTTAATCAAATCAGTATAGCCTACATGGGCAATGCAAAAGCCAATTTACTTGAAAGTCAACCAGTGCCCTCTGCTGTCTAAATACTGCTTTCAGAATGCTTTTCTGCTTCTTTCCTTAACAACAGCAGCAAAAACATATAAATCAAATTAAATTGTTTGCCTCTCAACCAGAATTAGTTTTTAGGTTAGCAAATGGATTACAGTGACATTTTCTGCATTATCTTCCTCTGTATCCTTTTAAAAGGAGAAAAAGAAAACTGGACCCAAGTGAAGGCTGGTCTATCTGAATGCATTGATTAAAGACCAGCCTGCCTAAAACCAGCTTGTTCTCTTTGCAATATGTCTTCTTGTTTCATCCAGACTGAAGTTTCTGTTGTACGTTTTTTGCCCAGTTTGCTGATTGTGTTGAGGAAGCTGATTGGTCTATAGTTGGCAGGATCATCCTTTTCTCCTTTTCTATATATGGGGATAATGACTGCAAGCTCCCAATCTTTGGGGCCTTGGCAAGAGCAAGACCAGAGTTGGAGTCCACAAGTTTAGGCTGCTTCTAGTGGTTTCTGAAGGGATTAGATCTTCTCCTGAGGTCTCCTTTATTCTTAGTTGAGCAGTGAGATTCTTGCTTTCTGTCTGTACCTGAATGCACTGTTAGAGTTTGAGTGATCATCAGAGGAAAGATAAAAGGAAGGAACCAAAAGAGTACAAGAGTGTAATAACAAAAGGCAAAAGGTATGGGATATTGAAAAATGTCAGGCTCCAAGAACCAAGAATGACAGCTAGTTTCAAGTAGTTTCTATATTGTTGTTTACCTGTAGACAGAATTTTGCCAGACTAAAACAACTATCTGCATAACTACAGATATATTCTATGAACTGCTGGGAGGGGGTTGCCTTTGCCCTCTTCCTGCCTACCAGACATTCCAAGCTCCATTGTCTCTTTGCCCTCTGAGAAGCAGATCCTCCTTCCTCGGAATCCAAACTATATTCCACCACAAAAAAAGGCCTTATGAACTGTGCACCTTTCATGTGCCTGAATCAGGTGGAGGGTCATCACAGATGAAGACAAAGGAGTTGTCAGGGCTAAAGGAATCTGGTGTCCTTTTATTGAAATATAAATGTAATTAAATTGTAGCAAAAGCAACTGAAGACAGTTAATAGCAACTCCTTACATATTTAATCATCTTCCCCATCTGTTGCATTAAAAATAAACATTTGGCAGAGTCTTTGGGAACCTCACAGTCAAGATTTCTAATAATTGGTTGCAGCTTTGGGACTCTGGGCTATTTTACTCCTAAATTAGTAAATTCTAAAAACAACAGAAAGATCTGAGTCCTCTTCTATGTTACACTCATAGGACTTTTCCCAGCACCAGCTGTCTGAGTATCTCAGATGGGCTCTGTTATTCATGTGGCCCTTATTTTAGCTTATTCAGCAATTCCTGAATGCTAATTCAGTAGTCCTGAGGGCTACATCTAACTGTCAAACTCAAAAATTATTGACAGCATGTCATGGAAAAAGGGTTCCCATTTGCAGCATTAATGTGTAATATTACACATCTCATGGACTGCAAAAATAATAAAGAAACCAAACCTCACCAAAAATATCACTTGAAGTCAAGATCACCAAACAGAGGCTGCCCTCCTTTAGTTATATCATGCAAACTGATGCATTCAAAAAGTCAATCATACTGGGAGTGATCAATGGAAAAAGGAGAAGGGGCTGCCCTACTGTCAGGCGGAGCTCCATTCAAAATCCAGGAAAGAAATACTTAGACTCTTTAAGCCCATGTCACACTGAACCAACGGATGCAAAGAGGATGTAAAATGGACAAAAAACCTTGCCATCCGTTGGTTAACGTGATGTATCCGTTCTGTACTCACTGCCTCCGTTTTTCATCCTCTCTATCCGTCCAGCATCTGTTTATGGACGTTTCATCCGCTCCAAAAGTTTTGGGCTGCCTAAAACGTTTGCATGGAAAATATATCCAGTTCGTCCGTTCTGCATCCGCTACACATCCGTTACGCATCCGCTATATCCGCTTGGCGTCCGCTGCGCATCCGCGCAACTCGCATCCACCCGGACGCAGGGAGGAAGCGGAAGAGACGTGGAACAGATGCAGAACGGATGCAGAACAGATGCAGCACAGAAACAAAGCATTTAAAACGGAAAAAACGTTCGCAGAGGGGATCTATCTCGGATATTAAGGATGCCTAGAGGATGCCTAGAGGATACAAAGGGACACCTACACTGCCTATAAAAAGGGGGAGCAACTCGTCTGCATCTCACTTTCAGACCAGCAGCCCACCTGTGCAGATCTCTGCAGCCTTCATCTGACTGCTCTTCCACAGCATCCAGTCATGTCCACATACCACAGTCCTTTTGGCAGCCACCATCCTTCTGCAACAGTACGAAGCCATCTACAGGCTCTGTGAACTCTACTATGGGAAGAAAAAGAGGCGGCCAAGAAGCGTCTGGGTCCGAAAATGGATCGGGAGAAGAGCAGAGTACAGACTGTACAACAAGCTGATGGTGGAGCTCAGGAACGAAGACACTCGGGCGTTCCAGAACTTCATGAGGATGCCTCCAGCCATGTTTGACGAACTTGTGCAGCGCCTGACACCCAGGTTAACCAAGGCAAACACCAACTACTGGCCCAGCCTGGAACCTGGGCTCAAGGTGGCACTCACTCTGCGCCACCTGGCCCCAGGGACCACCGACAAAAGCATACAGTACGGCTGGAGGGTGCCACACAACACCATCAGCATTGCGGTCAGAGAAGTGGTGCAGGCCATCATCGAAGAATACAAGGAGGAGCTCCTCCAGTGCCCCTCCACTGAAGAAGGATGGAAGAAAGTTGCAGAGCAGTGGTATCAGAGGTGGAACTTCCCACACACCGTTGGAGCCATCGATGGCAAGCACGTGGCCTGCAAAGCACCAGCCAAGTCGGGGTCCACTTATATCAACTACAAGGGCTTCTTCAGCATCATCCTCTTCGCCATGGTCAATGCTGACTACCAAGTTCATGTACATCGATGCTTCAGGCTACGGCTCATCTTCAGATGCCCAGGTATACAACGCCAGTCACCTCAAGGAGGGGCTGGAAGGCAACCTCATCATGGGCTTCCCAGATCCAGACCCCCTGCCCAACGACATGCAAGATGTGCCCTACTTCATCGTGGGGGATGACGCCTTCTCCCTCAGAACCTACCTCATGAAGCCCTACACTTCCAGACTCCTCACCCGTGAAGAGAAGACCTTCAACTACAGGCTGTCCAGGGCAAGGCGGGTGGTGGAGAACACCTTTGGCATCCTGGCCAACAGGTTCCAGGTACTTCTCACCACCATGCAGCATCGCCCACAGACCGTGAGGAGGATCGTGGAAACTTGCTGCATCCTGCACAATCTCATGCACACCCGCTACCCAGTCTTGCAGAACAGGCTCGTGGACCGTCAACAAGGCAATGGGGACATGGAGCCTGGGGAATGGAGGCAAGGGCGAAACCTGATCGACACTGAGGATGTGCAAGGCCCCAACAGAGCTTCACGTGAAGGGAAGAAGCAGCGAAACCTCCTGAGACATTGGTGCAACTCCCCAGCTGGAGCGGTGGAGTGGCAAGACAGGATGGTAGATGCTTAATGGATGCTTCCTTCAGCCTGTCTCATCACACTGATGAGATTGGGCCATGTATGTTGGGTGGGCTTACAATAAACAGGGCGTTTAATAAAGAGTTGTGTTTATGTTGACATGTGTGTATGATTGATTACATTATTATTGAAAATAAAGGGCCATAGGTGTGGCACCTGGGAGGGTGGACCATACAGTCCCACTATGCTTGCACTGGAGGTTTATCTATCCCACAGCTATTAGCCATCCCAAAGGTATCCCTGTTCATTCCACAGGTATCCCTGCCCACCCCACTGCTATCTTAACCCATCCCACAAGCTTGCAAAGGCTTAAGCCAATTCTAAAAGTTTCCACCAAGACTTTATTAAAAAAAAGAAATGAAACAAGTGTGTGAATCAAAGATAAACTTTATTGAACAACAAGCTGTAAAAAAAAAATGAACCAAGTCAACTGTCCAAATAAAGTCCACAGGTAGCCAGCTAGCCGGTCTCTTGCACTCTTCTTGGTCACTCGGAGGTGTGCTCAGTCTCAGGGGTGAAGGGTCCAGGTGCTGGAGTGGTGGGTGGTGCTGGAGTGCCTGGCCTCGAGAGTACAACAGGGGACGGTGTGTTTAGAAAGGTCTCGGACAGCTGGCTCAGCCCCGTGATGCTGAGAGGTCCTTCCTCCATGCCATGGGGTGTCAGCCCCAGTACTGATGACTGATGTACTGAGACCGGGCTTGGCTGTGGGGTGGAGGAAGGAGTAGTGTAGTGGGGCTGTCTGCTCTGCAGCTGGGTGAGGACTGGCATGGGTGGCATCGCTGTCGTGGGTGGCTTCATTGGCGTGGGTGGCATCGGTGGCATCAGTGAAACAGGTGGTAATGGTGTCACCCGATGACTCTGTGCCTGGACTGGGAAGGGCTGTTGCCTGTGCTGCTGAACCTCCTGGTAGCCCTAGCCCTGGTAGGTGAGGGCCTGTGGGAAGCCTTGGAATGGGAGGGAAATCACCTGGGGTGGAGGAGCAGGCCTGGACTGGGTGGGAGCAGGTTCCTCTGGGTCTGGAGGGTTGTGAAGCAGCTTGGTGATCCGGTCCTTCACCTGCTGGTACTGTGGATCCGCCATTTCCTTGAGGGTCTGGTTAACATAGGTGAGGAAGGGCTTGCGGTTGGAGGATGAGGAGTCGGTGTGGGCCAGCTGAGAGAGGAGATCTATGCTGGTGCGGATGGTGTCCCTGATCTCCAGCAGGACAGTGTGGCTCTGCCCCTCCAGCTGTCCGGCTCTCTGCCTTTCTGCAGAGGCGGAGCTGGGGGGGTGGATGCGGCTAGGACTGTGGTGGACTCGATGTCTCCTTTCTCCCACCGCACCATGGAGTCCTCTACGCACTCCACCATGCTTACCATAGCTGTCCGCGGGTTCTCCGTCATGGCACGCTCCACAGAAACCTGCCTGGAGACACGGACTGACTCTCGGCCGGAAGAGGACTGGCTCTCAGCAGGCTGCCGGAGAGAGAGGGTGGACAGAGGGGCTGCTGGTGCTCCTCGGTGGCGGACCTCACCCTCCAGGAAGCTGCACCTGGCCATGACATAGGTCTCTCTGTCTGTCAGCTTCACAGTGGCCTGGCCAGATTTCTTCAGGTGCAGCTTCCCGTACCAGGTGTGCATGAGCTTCCACCAGCCGAGGAGCACCTCCGAAGTGTAACCCATACTCTCTGCCCTCTCTCTCCAAGCAGCCTGCTTCCGCTTGGTGTCCCTGTACAGCCGGTGTCCCTTCCGCCACAGATAGTCGTTCTCTCTCAGCCACTCCAGCACCTCATCCTCGTGCGCCTCCTCAATATACTATTGTCTCCTCTCCCGTTGTTGCATACGCCTCTTCCTCCCTTTGGCTGGACCAGATGGGCCCTCATCAGAGGGGCTCCCAGGTAGTAGGGGCTGCTCCTCCTCACCACCACCACCAGCAGCAGCACCAGCAGAATCATCATCCTCACCAGCAGGATCATAATCAGGATCATCATCAGCAGCAGCAGCAGCAGCAGCACCAGCAGGATCATCATCAGCAGCAGCAGGACCAGGATCAGCAGCAGTAGAGTAAGCACCAGCAGGGCCAGCAAGTCCAGGAGCACGAGCAGGACGAGCAAGTCCAGAAGCACGAGCAGGTCGAGCAGGTCGAGCAGGACCAGGAGCAGCTTCAACAGAGTAAGCAACAGCAGAAGCCCCAGCACCAGCAGAGTCAGGGGCAGGGGGCGGGAGGTTGGCCCTGTCCCTCTTGCCAGGGATGGTGGCAGGTTGCTGAGGCTTTCACTTCCTCCCCATGGTTGTGGGGTTGCTGGCTGGCAGGGAGGCTGGCAGGCAACAAGGCTGGCAGGAAGCCTGGCAGAAAGCCTGGCAGGAAGGCAGGCAGGCACCAAGGCTGGCTGAAAGGCAGGCTGGCAGAGCAGGCAAGGAACTCGAAATGTCCAGCAGCAGGTCTTTCCTCGGAATGCTGGCCACGTGCGAGCTGCTTCCCTTTATATCCGGGGGGCTTACGTAATACTTCCCCCCCGCATGCGCAATTAACGCTCGGCATCCGTTCCGCTTCCGCTGTGCATCCGCTAGGCTTCCGCTATGCATCCGCTTCATCTGCTCGGCATCCGCTGTGCATCCGCTTCATCCGCTCGGCATCCGTTCTGCATCCACTGTATCCGTTCCGCGTCCGCTTCGCTGAGGCCCCCCGGAAGCCCTGCGGTTGCACCATCCGCTCCCATCCGCTAGGCTTCCATTCCACATCCGCTTTCCATCCGCCCTGCGTCCTCCCTGCGTCCGTGTTATCCGCTCCGGTTATGCAAATTTTTGCCCCTTTTGAGAACAGATAACAACGGATGGAACATTTTGCTCATCCGTTGTGTCCGTTTTGCATCCGTTGGCCAGTGTGACATGGGCTTTAGTTTAGAGAAAAGATATCTTTTCCTGAAAGTGAAGTGGTAGCAACCAAAGAATTCTGAATCTGAGAAATTAGGCGCGCAATTCACATATACAAAGTGATGGAAGTGTTCCCACCCCCAATAGTTCAGATGACACTTCCAATTAGAAGTTGTGAATATGATCATGTGGGCATCATAAGATGATGATGAGGCCTCTGTCCGTTGACCTTGGCATATTTTGATAACAGGTTGCAGTTGCACAGAGAAAAGAAAGCTAAGCGAGAAATAGAAACCTAACTCTACTGTATGCTTCCCCCCCCATTTACACAACAGAAGAATGTAACACCTCCAGCTCACTTCCCAGACTTCCCTACCTCCCCTTTCCCCCCATTTCTTATGACAGCCAAAAGATGCAAAGCAATAGTAGAAGATCTTGAAGGCTGACACCTACTATCCATCGGCTGGACACTACAAAGCAGTTTCCCCCAACATTTTAGGCACTTGTGATCCATGGAGAAATACTTTTCTGAAGACTGGAAGAGTCATGGTTACATATGTTGCCTACATCCCACATGTGTTGAAATGGGTTTCATTCATTTTGTGTGACCTGGTTTCTGGAATGCCAGGACCGGTGTCAGTCTGTGGCCCAGGAGTTGGGAACCCCTGCTTTAAAGGATGACACTGGAATGACCATGGCAGATCTGAAGGAGGCAGTGTGAAGCAGAGGGGTCTGGAGAGTGCTGATTTAAGGGTCAGAGTGGCCAAGGGTTGGACACGACAGAATGGCTGACAACAATGACAGTCATAAAATGTGCTTTTTAGAAGATAAGCTAGTGAGATGCCTTCTTCTCAACTGCTCAGAACTTCAAAACTATGGAAAAAGACCTCGATTATGACTCACAGCTTGACCCTTGGCCCCCCTTCTCCATGGATGCTCCAAATCTAGATAACAGATATTTAAGTTATCAGTATGTTCCATAGAGCTTCAGAATAAGACAGTCCACCCTCGGCAGCCACAAACATTCGTTTTATTGATCTGTTGGTGATGCCCTAAAATGCTGAGAAAGCATCTTACTTCTTTTCCTAGTTTCCTCAGAGAATGTCAGATGCTAAAAGCATACTGGAGAGAACCTCTAAAAATAGCAGTTTAAGCAGAAAAGCAGCTCAGTTTCTAAACCATTTTGTCATTTGCTTATTTTGTTATTTAGGCACCTGACAACAGAAAGATGATGATTTATTTTTATTGTCCTATGGTATTCAACAAATTTGCAGCCTATTAAATTAAACCTGGGAACTAATTGGACAATTTATGATCTGGCGGTTGATATCTCAAAGAAGCAACTTAGCAGGTTTAAGACACAGCTTCATGCAGCATCACTACTGAATTAAGGGGAAATCTTATAATCAAATAGCTTGTTATAAATGCTCTTGAATCAACACTTCTGAGCTTGTTCTTACAGACCTGTTCTTTATATTTTTTTCCCTTAATAGATTTTATTTTTAGATCATTTAGAAACTGGTTGTTTCATTTTCTCCATTTTAGAACTCAGTGACTTTTTCAAGAATAGATAACAAATTCATAACCTAGATCAATGCCTTAAAATCAAGAGAGCAAATTTATTTCCAGTCATGCAATTTATCTTCTTTGCCAGGCCTAATAAATCCAGAGCTTCTCATAGGATGGGGAACTCTCTATAATTCAGCATTAATGTTCTTAACTGTTTCTATTCCAAATTGTATTGTCATATTATATGTAATATTTTGAAACCAAAACTGTTAGACCATAATTGGACAAGACCAAACTGCATGCGCTAAAAAGCTTTGTGATTGTTCCAGTATCCAATATTCCTTTTCAGACTCGGCCCTAGGAAATGCACTTTAACAAAGACAACAATAGATAAATGAAATACAGCTGTTTCATCACAAATATATAATATATAATTAGTAGGCTTTCGAAAATTCAGTTAATAGCTAATTTTCAAATTGCCCCTATTAAAAATCAAATTGGCCCATGTTGGGAACCACTGGTTTAAGTCAATACATGTTTCAACTTTATTGCCAAGTAAGTATTATGGATAACTTATATGCAAAACACAACCTGATTAATTAGCTGGTATCTTGTCAACTAAAGTTTGGTACTCAATTATTAAGGGTTAATGGAGTTCAAGAAGGGTTGGTCTTGGACCATTTATGGAACTCTAATGACTGAAAGCTGATGAAACACTTTTTTAAAAAAGAATTTTTATTAGTTTTTAAAACAAACATAAACAAACAAAACATAAAAACATCAAGCCATCTTCCATATATGTACATACAGTGTGTCAGTTGGTTTACAAATTTTTTTGTGCTTCCATTCGGTAGTCTTCAATTACAATTATATATGATCTCGTATTTTCAATCCAATATTAAATGCATTAATATCATTATTAATCAATCATTTGACTAAACTTATTATTCATTCATGCTTTAAGAAATAATCATATTTTACTCAATTTATTTTGTGACAATTCATATTTTCATCCCAAATCTATCCTAAAATCATTTTGTAGATATAATAAGAAAAAAAATACATCTTTATATATTTAGTATTTTCTAAAAGTCCACATATTTCATTACTATATTTTATTATCTAACCATTGATAGAATAGCTCCCAAATTTTAGAAAATTGTTTTATCTTCTTGCTCTCTAATTTCAAATGTCAATCTACTCATTTCAGCACATTCCAATATTTTCTTAATAATTTCCTCCTGTGATGGTATTTTCTCATTTTTCCAATTTTTAGCAAATGCAATCCTCGCCGCTGTTAATACATTTACAATCAGGTATTTCAAGTCTTTACTATATATTTCAGGTAAAATTCCCAATAAAAATATATCTGGTTTCAAATCTATATGCTTTTTTGTCATTTTTTCCAACCACGTGTGGATTTTAATCCAGAATTTTTTTAGCATCCGCACAAGTCCACCTCATATGGTAATATGAGCCAGATGTCTGATGACATTTCCAACATTTTTCAGATTTATTTTTGAACATTCTTGCTATTCTTGTCGGAGGAAAATGCCACCTGTAAAACATCTTATGCAAATTTTCTTTATGTGCTGTTGACATTGTCATCTTATAATTTTGAGGCCACAATTTTTGCCATTTCTCTAGGTCAATCCCATGGATATGGGATTCTTCCCCCACGCAATCATTGTTTCTTTAACCTGTTCTTCTCCTAGTTTAATTTCTAATAAATATCCATACAATTTTTTAATCACCTTTTCATCAGCACCTGTCAAAATCTTATCTAAGTTAGTCAGTTTATCATAGAAACCTTCTGTTTTAGAATTTTTATCATGCCTTGAATGTATTTGCACGTATGAAAACCAATTCATCTTTATACCTTGTTCCTCTAGTTTTTGTATAGATTTAAGTTCACCCTTTTCATTCAATATTTCACCATATCTGTTTGTTCCTTTTTATATATTATAGGATAAGAAAATGCTTCAATAGTCAATAGCCAGACTGGAATTTTCAAATAACATTATCTTTTAATCTTCTCCCAGTTTAACCACAGAGACTCCTGTATATAATGTCTTCTAAAATACCCCTATGTTTTGGTTCCTTTGTACCATAAAAAAGCATGTCACCCCAACAACAAATCATATCCTTCTAATGTCAACAATCTAGTATTTCTTAATGTTATCCATTCCTTTACCCACATCAATTTTGTAGCTTCAAAATAAAACTACCAATTAGGCAAACCAAATCCACCTCTTATTCTAGCATCTTGCAAAAGTTTTAACTTTATTCTTGCTTTCTTACCTTGTCATATATATTTCAACACAATTTTATTCAAGTCTTCAAAGTAATATTTTCCAAGCCGAATTGAAATTGTCTGAAACAAATATAAAATTCTGGGTAATATATTCAACTAGATTTTTGATATTCTCCCTATTAATGACAGTTGTAAATTTTCCCATTTTGGGAAAATCTAATGTTTGAGTTTGATATAATTATTCTCTTTTAATGTACTGCATCTTGCTGTCAAATATATCCCCAAGTACTTGATCTTGTTCGTGACCTGAATTTTCAATAAGTCTGCCAGTTTTTGCTTTTGTCTAGATAGCGTGTTCTTTGTGAAGATCTTTGTCTTATCTTCATTTATTTTCAAACCAGCCACTTACCATATGTCTCTATCTTTTCTATCAATTTTGGTGCTGTTTATAGTGGATCTTCTAAAATAAAAACCAGGTCATCAGCAAATGCTTGCAACTTAAGCCCATGTCACAGTGCACCAACGGATGGAAAAAGGATGTAAAACGGAGAGAAACACTTGCCATCCGTTGGTTAACGGGATGCATCCGTTCTGTACTCACTGCATACATTTTTCATACTCTCTATCCGTCCAGCATCCGTCTACTGAGATTTCATCCGCTCAAAAAGTTTTGAGTTGCACAAAACTTTTTGAGCGGATAAAGTATCCAACGCGTCCATTATACATCCGCTACGCATACGGGGAACATCCGTTATACGTCAGTCATCATCCATTACGCATCTGCTATATCCGCTAGGCATCCGCTGTGCATCCGTGCAACTCACATCCGCTCCAGCGGAAAACGGACACAGGGAGGAAGCGAAACGGACGTGGAACGGACACGCAGCGTTAGTAGCACAGACGTAGAAAGGATGAAAGCGGATGCAGCTCTCATATAAAGCATTAAAACGGAAAAAACATTCGTATAGGGGACGTATCTCGGATATTTAGGATGTCTGCAGGATGTCTAGAGGATGCAGAAGGACACCTAGCGGAAAACCTATATTTCCTATAAAAAGGAGGTGAAATCACCTGGACCTCACTTTCAGTCCAGCAGCTCTGCTGTGCAGACCTCTTCAGCCTTCATCTTGCTCTTGCTGTTCCATAGCATCCAGTCATCTCCACCATGGATCGTCGCACACTCCTTTTGGTAGCCGCCATCATTCTACAACAGTGCAAAGCCCTCTACAGGCTCTTTCACCTGTTGTACGCAAGGAAAAGGAGGCGTCCAAGAAGTGTCTGGGTCCGAAGATGGATCGCAAGAAGAGCCAAGTATGGACTGTATAACAAGCTGATGGTGGAGCTGAGGAACGAAAACCCTCGTGCATTCCAAAACTTCATGAGGATGCCGCCAGCCATGTTTGACGAAGTTGTGGAGCGTCTGAGACCCAGGTTGACCAAGGCAAACACCAACTTCCCGCCCAGCCTGGAACCTGGGCTCAAGGTGGCACTCACTCTGCGCCACCTGGCCTCCAGGACCATATACAGAAGCATGCAGTACGCCTGGAGGGTGCCACACAACACCATCAGCATTGTGGTCAGAGAAGTGGTGCAGGCTATCATCGAAGAATACCTGGAGGAGCTCCTCCAGTGCCCCTCCACTGAAGAAGGCTGGAAGAAAGTTGCAGAGCAGTGGTATCAGAAGTGGAACTTCCCCCACACCGTTGGAGTCATAGATGGGAAGGACGTGGCCTGCAAAGCACCAGCCAAGTCAGGGTCCACTTATCACAACTACAAGGACTTCTTCAGCATCATCTTCTTCGCCATGGTCGATGCTGACTACAAGTTCATGTACATCAATGCTTCAGGCAACGGGTCAGCTTCAGATGCCCAGGTATACAACACCAGTGACCTCAAGGAGGGGCTGGAAGGCAACCACCTCATGGGATTCCCAGATCCAGACCCCCTGCCCAACGACACACAAGATGTGCCCTACTTCATCATGGGGGATGACACCTTCTCCCTCAGAACCTACCTCATGAAGCCCTACACTTCCAGATGCCTCACCCGTGGGATGGTGGTCCTGTCCTTCTTGCCAGGGCTGGCAGGATTAGGCACAGGCTTCCTCTTCTTCCCCATGGTTGTTGGCTGGAGATGTGTCTGGCAGCAGGTCTTTCCTCTGAATGGTGACCTGCTTGCGAGCTGCCTCCTTTTATATCCGTGGGGCTGATGCAATGCATCCTCCCCGCATGCTCAGTGAACGCTTTGCATCCGCTAGGCATCTGTTAGGCATCTGTGATGCATCCACGTCATCCACTCTGCATCCGCTCTGCATCCGCTCCTTCCACTGTGCGTCCGCTTCGCTGTGCTCCCCTGGAAGCCCTGCGGGTGTATCATCCGCCTCCATCCGCTTCCATCCTCTAGGCTTCCGTGGAGCATCCGCTTAACATCCTCGCTACGTCCTCTCCCCGTCCATTCCTTTCCATTGTTGTCCGCTCTGTTTATGCAAATTTGGGGCACTTTTGAGAGTGGATAACAACGGATGGAACATTTTCTCATCCACTGTGTCCTTTTCACATACGTTTTGCATCCGTTGGCCGATGTGACCTGGCCTTTAAATTCTTCTTTTTAAATTTCCACACCTTTTATGTTTTTTTCATCTCTAATATTTCTATTTAGCACTTCCAAAGTTAACACAAACAACAAAGGTGACAGTGGGCACCCTTGCCTTGTTCCTTTTCTTATGTCAATAGAGTCTGTCAGGTCTCCCTCTATCATTACCTTTGCCATTTGCTCATGATATATAGCTTCTATTGCTTGGATAAATTTTCTAGCAAAGCCCATCTGTTCCAACAGGAATATCATGAATTGCCAATTTACATTATCAAATGCCTTCTGTGCATCTAGAAATATCAAAGCCATTTGTTTTTCAGGATGTGCCTCACAGTATTCCAAAGTGTTCAAAATTACTCTGATATTGTCTTTAATTTGTCTCTTTGGCAGAAATCAATTTTGATCAGGATGAATAAAATTATTTAAGTATTTTTTAAGTCTTTCTGCCAATATTGAAGCAGAAATTTTATAGTCTGCGTTTAGTAGGGATATAGGTCTATAGTTCTTGATTTGTAATGGATCGGTCTCCTCTTTTGGAAGAAGTGTGATACAAGCCTCTGACCATGATTTAGGTATCCTCTTCTTTAACATAACTTCATTCATAACTTCTAGCAATGGAAAGTTCAATGATTCTTGTAATGTTTTGTAAAATTCTGCCGAAAGTCCATCTGGGCCTGGTGCCTTTCCATTATTTTGCTTCTTGAGTGCTGCAGTTAATTCCATCATCCTTATTTTGCTTTCTAACATTTGTTTCAATCTCTTTAGATATCTGGGGTAAATTAGCATTCTGTAAATACGGTTTAACTCTTTCCTCATCAATATTGCCTTGTGTATATAGTTTCCCATAATAGTCTTGAATTATTTCCTTCTTCTCTTTACTACCATAGCAAACTTGACTTTGGTCATCTATTAATTGCAAAATTTTCCTTGATTCTCTCTCCTTTCTCAGTTTGTATGTTAACCATGTACCTGGTTTATTTGCGTCTTCAAAGTAGTTCTGTTTAGCACCTCTAATTTTCTGTGCTAGTTCTTCTTTTTCTATTAAACTTATTTTATGTTTAATTATATCCATTTTTAGCTTAATGTCCTTTTTCTGTGGCATTTTTCTGTAATTCTTTTTCAAGTACTTTATCCTCATCCTCTCATGCCTTAGAGGCTAATCTTTTCATAATATTTCTTTTCCTTGTATAGTCTATTACCAAGCCTCTGGTATATGCTTTCATTGTATCCCATACATTCTGCACTGATGTATCTTTTTTTTGTTTTCTCTGAAAAAAAAAAGGCAATTCTTTCTCCATCCACTATGTGAAATCTTTTTTTTACTTTAAAATAGTATTATTTAATATCCATCTAGATGATCTTCTTTGTCCTTTCCATTTAATTGTCAGTGGATTATGATCTGCCCAAATACTTGATTCAATATTTATTTCTTGAATATTAGTTAACAATTCTGTTGACATCCATATCATATCTATTCTGGACCATGATAAATGTCTCTTTGAATAAAAGATGTATTGTTTAGTTTTGGCATTTCTTTCTCTCCATGTATCTTTTAAATTTATTTCATCTACCATTTTAAAGAAAGATTTAGGGAGAGTCTTTCCGTTTTGCTTTATTGTTTTCTGTGCTGTATAGTCCAATTTGTTGTATATAATTCCATTAAAATCTCCCATCATAACTATGTTAGCATAGTCCAGTTCAATTATTTTGATATATAATTCTTTTTATAAAATTCTTCTTGTTTGTCATTCGGGGCATAAATTGCAATCAGGAGTGTTTTCATATTGTTGTCTATTATTTCCACCATTAGGATTCTTCTGTCATCATCAGTAATGATCAATTTCGCTGGAATGGTTTCTTTAATATATAAAACCACTCCTCTTTTCTTGCATTGTGTCAAGGAGGTGTATATTTTCCCTAATTTTGGCTGTATCAACAATTGTTCATATTGCTTTTTAATATGTACTTCTTGTAGATAAATTATATCAAATTTTAATTTCTCTAATTTATGAAAAACGTTCCTTCTTTTAACAACTGAATTAAGTCCATTTAAATTAATTGTAATCAATTTTTTCTCTTCCATGATTATAATTTATAATTAGGTGTGGCAACTCTCGTAGATCTTAGTTCATGTTGTTCTTTGGCTTCCTCCTTTCCACCTACTGCACCTTCTTCTTTTTCAGTCGTCATTTGGCAGTCCTCTTGAAATTCAATTAGTGAAATTTCTTTTTCTGCCTCTTCTTCTTTCCCCCTGAAAAATTCTGTACAAAACGATTCAGCTTTCTCATCTGAGTCAATTCTGTATCTCTGTTCTTGCCATGTGAACATGAAACCTTCTGGAATCAGCCATCTATAATTCACTTCTTTCTTAAGTAGCAATTTAGTCAAAAATCGGTGTTTTCTTCTCATCTCTCTCACTCTTCTGGGTACTTGTTTCAAAACCGCAATCTCCTTATCTTTATATTTCAATGTTTTCTCTCTTGCCACTTGCAATATTTGCATTTTAATGGCTTTCTTTGTAAATCTGATGTGAACTTCTCTTGGTAGGCTATTTCTCATTGCGTATCTTGTGAAAACTCGACAGACCTCATCTATTCCATCCATCATCTTCTCTTCAGATATTTCCAAAGCTTCTGCCAGTATTTCTATCATTATCTCAGCTAGATTTTGTCCTTATTCTTCCTGTATGTTTTGAAATCTAAGGTAGAATTCTGATCTATCCATCTCCCATCACAACATACCAGTTTTATCTTGTTCAACCACCGTTAACCACTTATCAATGTCTCCAATCTTCTTATCTCTTTGTTTATCTTCTTCTCAATTTTCAGTAGCCTCTCATCATACTTCATCATCATTTGTTGGATGTTCTCCACTTTTTCATCAGTTTTCCCTGTTCTTTGTTCAATATTCTCTGTTCTTTGTTCGATGTTCTCAATTCTCTTTTCAGTATTCTCAGATCTTGTTTGAATGTTTTGAATTCCTTGCAAAATCATCTGCAGGGTTGATTTTTCTTTTTCTTGTTCTTTTTCTTGCCTTAACATTGTCTGTATTGAACGTTGTCCTCCAGATGGTAGAGAGGAGGAAGTTGAAGTTGAAGAACCAGGAGCTGTTAGTTTCCTACTCATTTCAAACAATTCAAAATCTTTAGGTTCTTCTAAACCTTAATCCAATTATGAAATAACCAATTGCAATTCCAAATAAAAATAGTAAGGGGGGGAAAGCCAAATAGTAATAATGATTAAAAAGAGAGAGAGAAAATTCTTCAGGTTCTTGTATACCTTAATTCAGTCGGTTAAGTAGATAACAGTAAAAATTCAAAAATGGAGAAAAAGACCATAAACACACACAAAAGAGAAAAAGTTGTAAAATTCCAAAGAAGATGGAAAAGTGAGGAATAAAAAGCTAAAAAAACAAGGAAGAATTCTTCAGGTTCTTCAACACCTTAATCCAAATTAAAAGGTTTCAAATATAAAAGGCTGCATAAAAGAAGAGGAGGAGAAAAAAGGCCAAGAAGATAAAAAAAGGAAAAAATCAGGATGGGAGGTAGATGGAAAAACAAAAATACCAGCAAGGCAGAAAGAGAAAAAGAGAGAAAAAAGGCTACTCCCTTAAAAAATAATTATTTTGTTATAAAATAAAAAGCAAGCATAAAAATTTAACTTATTTCAAAAAATAAACTGTTGAGGAGGGGTAGCACATCTTAGGAGAAATTAAAAAAAAAATACAGTGCACTTTGTTTAATTATCCAAGGCTCTTATTATAGCACTCTTCTCCACAGACTTATCATCTTTCTTTTCCTATAAACTTCAACACCAGGCTCCCGCTGTTGATAGAAACCCAGAAGAGCACCTGCAATAACACTCTCCCGTGCTCTTCCCTCTATCTTATCAAATGGCAATGTCCTTGAGAAAAAAAAAAGAGTCTCAGTTCTTTCTTTCTCAGCTTTGTCTGGTCACAAGAGAAATAGAATATTTCCAAGCCTCTAGTTGGCAGTGTTACAAAGTTTCTTTGCTTTCACTTTCCCCCTCCTTTCCCAACAAAATATAAGGATTAATAAGAAAAAAAAGAAAAAGATATTTAAAAAGAGAAATCGCTAAAGGGAGTCTCTAGCCTGAGATGTTGCAAAATCAAAAAGGAGAAAGAAAATTAATGGGGAAAAAAAACCAGTCCAGTTTCAAAATATAAGATCATGTATAGAAAATCCAGCAATAAGAAAAAAAACATTACTTTGACATTCCTGTTTAAAATTGCTGCTTAATCACTTCTGTCAAAACTTTTACAGATACTTTTCCTTAGGGTATCCTTTCAGATCTTAGAATAAAGAAAAAATTATCACCAAACTGGCACACTCTCTCTTTCTGTTCTCTTCCATTTCGGAGCTGTCTCAACTTCAGCAGCTTTAATGGCTGCCTCTCTGCCGCTGGCAAGAAGAGCTCCTGGATCTACCAGGGATTTGCGGTATCCCTGGGATTGACAGGATGTGCTCTTCACTTTCACTGTCTCTTTGGGACGGTTTAGATCCAATTGGATTGTCCAGGAGCAAAGACATTGGCAGCGATCTCAGACCTCCAAGATCACATGCCGTATCGTCACAATGCTATCTCCGCCCCCTCCACTGATGAAACACTTAAGCCTGTCCAACCCCATCCCAGTTCTGCTTGCTGTTCTCCTACAATTGATGCTATGGGCTCCTTTCAATAAAACATCTTCACCTCAATTTTCAAATTGAAATTATTCCATGTTAATTTCTCTTTAGTTTATTGTCATTGCACCCTTGTACAATGAAATTAAATACCATCTTCAGTGTACTTATAACTATGAAAATAAACACAAACAAACATCCTTCACATTCTATACATTGATCAAAACATAGCCACTTGCCTCTAATAACCAAATACATTGAGAAGTTTATAAATTTATTTAGTATACCAGGGCCCTAAAACTAGTAAAGATTTCAGGTGTATATTGCATATTAACTCTCCAAATAGTCCTAAAGAGGATAGTATTAATAAAAGGTCTGATTCCACAAAATATAAGACTAAAACCTCAATGATATAATTGAAAACCTGTCAAGCTGAAGTTGCCATCACCATAAAGTAACCTCTGTTCAGCCAAGAGTTTAGCCAGCCATAAAATTGTTCTTATTAATTTATATTTAAATATCATAATAAAGTTCATTTTACTCCAGAGACTTAATACAAATTTTAACTATTGAGTTATATCTACTAAAATTCTAGCAATACATTTAGACATGTTGAGTTCAACAATTTGTGATATATTTCAGAAAGTATTTAATGCAGTCAATGGCATTACTTTGTTTTGGTCTTCTGCCTTCAAATTGAAGTTGACTCCTGATGACGCTTGGACATGTCCTAGCTTTTTCTTGACAAGATTTCTCAGAAGTTATTTGCCATTTCTTCCTTCCTAGGTGAAAATCCATAACAACAAAAAAATGCAATCTGAACCATATCAAAGGATTTTTTTCAGTGTCCAACAAAACTTTGGGATCGAGTCCAAGATATATACCCCAATTTTTTTCTTTAGCAGTTTGCCTTGGCTCTAATTCCTTATACTTCAATTAAATCCCAAGGGAAGAATGTCTTTCCAGGTGACATCTACTCAGCTACTTGCCTAACAGCACAGAGAGTAAAACAAATTGCTTTCATTCCGCTCTGCACATTCCTAACATTATTTCTGTCTCAAAATATCCAAGGAACAATGTTGTTTCATGACACACTGTTGAGGAAACAGAGCCTGCCAAACTCAACTTGATTCTAATCTGTTAGATAAAGAAAATTGGATCATGTTCATTACAGATGAGAATGTGTGCCAATTTCCTTGCCTAGTCCTTGAAAAATATGTGCTTTACACAACCTGTCTGCTAATTGGGACAACATTTCTGATATTGAGAAATGTTTTCCTTGACATACTCCCATTTTTACCAGTCCAGCCCACCAGGAAAACCAGTTTTTTTCTGGATCCCAAAATGAGTATTTTCTCTAGACTAGCCGTATCCAATTCCTGCAACAATTCTTAAAACATATGAAGAACAGTTGCAGGAATTGGGTAGAGCTAGTCTAGAGAAAAGAAGGACTAGGGGAGACATGATAGCAGTGTTCCAATATTTGAGGGAAGAGAGGGTCAACCTCTTCTCCAAAGCACCAAAAGGCAAGGCAAGAAACAATGAATGGAAACTAATCAAGGAGAGAACCAATCTAGGACTAGGGAGAAATTTCTTGATGATGAGAACAATTAATGAATGGAAGGGCTTGCCTTCAGAAGTTGTGGATGCTCCAACCCTGGGGGTCTTCAAGAAGAGACTGGACAGCCACTTGTCTGAAATGGTCTAGAAGAGCTCCAGAAGACCTCACAATTAGACCTTCCAGTTCTATTATGATTGATTGAAAGGTTATGTTTGCTGGTCCTGTAAGACTCTGCTTTGTCTCCTAACTCAAGAAAGTGAAGACTCTTGAAACTGAGTATTTCAAAAGGAGCCTGTTATTGGGCAGAAGTGCAAGCAGGACAATCAAAACAGAGTCTGAATTCCCTCAGGTAATACAGTTAAACTTAAGGCAGTAAAATTCCCTCCCTCAAGTCAGATGTGGATTCAGCCAATCCATAGGTGTGAAGATGTTGTAACGGCCATCCTGAGAACAACATAAGCAGGCATTCCCATGGACATCTTCCTCTAGCTTTTGGAGTGAAATAACCCACATGGCCCTCCCTTAATACATTTCCCAAAAGGTAAGAAAATCTCAGGGCATGCAGGCACCAGGATACAAGTTATAATATAGCAGTTGTCAAAGGCAATAAGAATGAATCACATCAGGGGGTGGGATTCCACCGGTATAACAACCGGTTTGGTGATCATGCGCTTCACAGCCTCTGTGAATAAAACAGCTGAGGCACAGCAAACTGCTCTGCCATGCAAATCATGCAAATGAACCATGCAAATTAGAGCTGTGCTCTAAACAAAAATAAAGGGCAGGAAAGAACAGGCAGGCAGGCCCACATGCTTGTTGCAGCACAATGGTGAATCACTCAGCTGATCATCGGAACAAGGGGTTCACTCCATCCTGGTAGAATCCCAACCCTGAATCACATTTGGGGTTTCCCCCTTCTCCCAATTGAATGGCAGTATCACTTTTAGGGATCTGTCAGGTCCATTTTCCTGGATTAAACCAACATTTGCTGGGATATAAAAATACTCCTTTTGCTTCTAGGAATCATGTTAAGTGCATGGCTAAATGCAGTCTGCTATTGCTGTTGCTGCAAGACAACAGTTATTTATAATGATTGACAGACTGTCTTAGAAATAGCTGGCTGAAAATCACCATAATGTTAGGTGAATAAATCTAGATTGTTGTATCAGAATGAACCCATGAAGGAAAATATTCTGATGGACTTTGTTGGTAATTGCAGCCTTTCACTTCAAGATGTCATGCTGCAAAATCCATTACAAGGTTTATTCCTTGAGGTCAAGAGGTGAATTCACATTTATTGACAATATAAAAATAGACATGCATTAATAGGGGCATTCTGAGTATATGTCCATATATGTGTCTTTCTGAGACTATACATTTATGCCGGAAACTCATAAAACCAATTTACAAATAGGAAGAGTTGCTGATATATAAATAAAAGTAAGTCTTACAATGAACAGTCCCTTTCATAGAGTGGTTCATGAGGATTTTCATGAAAGAAACCAAAAGTCCAAATGAGGATATTGCACTATAATTCTCATAATATCCAATCTCTGACAATGATAGCCTGACATGGTAAAATACAGAATCTAAATATACCTAATGAATATCAGGGGACAATTGTTGTTAGCCCCATGGTCCTTCTATGCTGTATCCGTTAAGGCTTATCTCAATATTTATGGAGCACAGCAATCTTGTCTTTACAAAACTAATTTATTGAATGAAAATAGCCCCTTTTTTGGACCACACCCATCTCCATAATAAAAAGCACAACTTTTAATTTTGTGCCTAAAGGCAAAGTTAAAAAAGAAGCAATGGATGGAAACATTAAATGGAGATCCAATCTAGAAGTAAAATGAAATTTCCTGGCAGTGAGAACAATTAATCCATGGAATGGTTTACCTCCAGAAGTTGTGGGGGCTTCATCACTGGAGGTTTTGGAGAGCCATTTCTCCAGAATAGTATAGGGCCTCCTACTTGAGCAGGGAATTGGACTAGAAAACCTACAAAGTCCCTTCAAATTCTATTATTCTGCTATTTTGTTTTTTTCAGCTCTCGTAATAATTTCTTCAGCATCCTCTTCCAGATCATGATTTACACAAGTTCCTGTTATTATTTAAGCAGGCAATTAGTTATTGTTGGCAGAAACACTCCATATATTAGTCACTGTAAGTCAATTACCATGGGCTGAGTCTCTCAACGCAATTAAAGTGTTGTAATCATAAGTAGGGCTTAGTGAGCCATTGATAATACACAAAGTCTATTTTTTGTTGGAAAAAGCTCCAGCGGACCCTTTTCTTGCAACTGAATCCATGTGTTTTGCAGTCCCTTCATGTGCTGAAGAATCACTTTTGTATATTTAACTGTAGGTGCTATGTCTTTACCTTCTCCTGATAATAAAATTGCCCTTTTTAATACAATGGAAGGGAGAAAATATTAGATATGTAGCTGAGCTGGGCACACTCAGTCAAAGCGATCCAACTGTGTGGCTTCACTTTGCTTTATTTTGGAGGAGCTTAAGAGGAGGAGAAGGTGGAGGTGGTAGAGGAGGAGGAAGAGGAGGGGAGGAGAAAGGAGAGGAGTTGGAAAAGGAGAAAGAGGAGGAGGCACTGGAGGAGGAGGGGAGAAGAAAGAGGAGGAGGGAGAAGAAAGGAAGAAGAGGAACAGGAGGAGGAAGAGGAGGGGGAGGAGAGAAAGAGGAGGTGGAAGAGGAGAAGAGAGAGGAGGAGGAGATTATTCTATGTCAGTATCAAAGGTTGTTTCAGTGCTTCTAATTAGAAGCTAATTTCCAGTTAAATCTTTGCGAAGTAATGGAATAGCTAGACATGAGAAGTATAGGTAGTCCTCGATTTACGATCAAAGTTGAACCCAAAATTTCCATTGCTGAGACAATTCTGAGTTTTGCTCCATCTTATGGCCTTGTCACAGTTCTTAAGTAAATCACTGCAATGGTTTAGTAACACAGTTGTTAAGTGAATCTGGCTTCCTCGTTGATTTTGCTTGTCAGAAGGTCACAAAAGATGATCACATGACCGTGGGACACTGCAATCATCAATACATGCCAGTTGCCAAGCATCACATGATTTTTAAATAAAAAGTTTGTTTTCCACATTTTAAAAACTTCTTTTTTTAGCAAACAGCATGATTCCAGGTTTTCATATTTCCATACAAACATTATTTTGTTTACATATTCATATTTCATATTTAATTTCATATCTTACCATTACTTTAAGGCCCTGTCACACTGCCCAACGGATGCAAAACGTTTGTAAAAAGGACACAGCGGACGAGCAGAATGTTCCATCCGTTGTTATCCGCTCTCAAAAGGGGCGAAAATTTGCATAACCAGAGCGGATAACACGGAAAGGAACGGACGGGGGAAGGACACAGAGCGGATGGAAAACGGATGCAGAGCGGAAGCCTAGCGGATGGGAGCGGATGGCACATCCACTAGGCTTCCGGGGGACCTCAGCAAAGCGGACGCGGAACGGATACAGCGGATGCAGAGCGGATGCCGAGCGGATGAAGCGGATGCACAGCAGATTAAGCAGATGCAGAGCGGAAGCCTAGCGGATGCAGAGTGGAAGCCTAGCGGATGCCTAGCGTTCAATGCGCATGCGGGGGGGATGTATTGCGTCAGCCCTGCGGATATAAAGGGAAGCAGCTCGGAAGCAGGTCACCATTCAGAGGAAAGACCTGAATCCAGACACATCGAGTGCCTTGCCAGCCTTGCTGTCTGCCTGCCTGCCAGCCTCCCTGCCAACCTTGCTGTCTGCCAGCCTTGGTGCCTGCCTGCCTGCCAGCCTTGGTGCATGCCTGCCTGCCAGACTCCCTGCCAGACAGCAACCCCACAACCATGGGGAAGAAGAGGAAGCCTCAGCCATCTGCTGCCAGCCCTGGCAAGAGGGACAGGGCCACCCTCCCACTCCCTGGCCCTCACTCTGCTTCTGCTGGGGCTTCTGTAGCACGGGCTCGCTCTTCTGCGGCTGGGGCTTCTGCTGCTTCTGCTTCTGGAGGAGCTGATGATGCTGTTTATGGCGGTGGTGCTTCTGCTCGTGCTTACTCTGCTGAAGCTGCTCCTCGTCTTGCTCGTGCTCCTGGACTTGCTCGTACTGCTCGTACTGCTTGTGCTCCTGGTCTTGCTCGTCCTGCTCGTCCTGCTGGTCCTGCTCGTGCTCCTGGTCCTGCTGGGGCTCCTGGTCTTGCTGGCACTGCTGGTGCTTACTCTGCTGCTGCTGATCCTGGTCCTGCTGGTGCTGCTGCTGCTGCTGATGATGATTATGATCCTGCTGGTGATGCTGCTGCTGCTGATGATGATGATGATCCTGCTGGTGATGCTGCTGCTGGTGGTGTGGAGGAGCAGCCCCTACAACCTCGAAGTCCCTCTGATGAGGGCCCATATGGCCCTGCCAGAGGGAGGAAGAGGCAGACGCGTGATAGGGAGAGGAGGAAATACTCCATTGAGGAGGAACACGAGGATGAGGTGCTGGAGTGGCTGAGAGAGAATGACTATCTGTGGCGGAAGGGACACCAGCTGTACAGGGACACCAAAAGGAAGCAGGCTGCTTGGAGAGAAAAGGCAGAGAGCCTGGGCTACACATTGGATGTGCATAAGCTGGTGGAAGCACATGCACACCTGGTACGGGAAGCTGCACCTCAAGAAATCTGGCTAGGCCACGGTTAAGCTGACGGACAGAGAGACCTATGTCATGGCCAGATGCAGCTTCCTGGAGGGTGAGATCCGCCACCGAGAAGCAGCAGCAGCCCCTCTCACGACCCTCTCTCTCCGGCAGCCTGCTGAGAGCCAGTCCTCTTCCGGCCGAGAGTCAGCTCCTGTCTCCAGGCAGGTTTCTGTGGAGCGTGCCATGGCGGAGAACCCGCGGACAGCTGTTTTAACTGTGGTGGAGTGCGTGGAGGACTCCCTGGTGCAGTGGGAGAAAGGAGACGGCACGTCCACCACAGCCCTACTTGCATCCACCCCCAGCTCCACCTCCACAGAAAGGCAGAGAGCCAGACAGGAGGGGCAGAGCCACACTGTCCTGCTGGAGATCAGGGACACCATCCGGAGCAGCATAGATCTCCTCTCTCAGCTGGTCCACACCGACTCCTCATCCTCCAACCGCAAGCCCTTCCTCACCTATGTGAACCAGACCCTCACAGACATGGTGGAACCCCAGTACCAGGTGGTGAAGGACCGGATCACCGAGCTGCTTCACAACCCTTCAGACCCAGAGAAACCTGCTCCCACCCAGTCCAGGTCTGCTCCTCCACCCCAGGTGATGTCCTTCCCATTCCAAGGCTTTCCACAGGCCCTCACCTACCAGGGCTACAGCTACCAGGAGGTCCAGCAGCACAGGCAGCAGCCCTTCCCAGTCCAGGCACAGAGTCATCAGACGACACCATTGCCACCCACTGATGCCACCGATGCCACCGATGCTACCCATGACACAGATGCCACCCATGCCAGTCCTCACCCAGCTGCAGACCAGACAGCCCCACTACACTGCTCCTTCCTCCACCCCACAGCCAAGCCCGGCCTCAGTACATCTGTCCTCGGTACTGGGGCTGACACCCCATGGCATGGAGGAAGGAGCTCTCAACATCACAGGGCTGAGCCAGCTGGCCGAGAGCTTCCTCAACACACCGTCACCTGTTGTCCTCTCGGGTCCAGGCACCTCAATGACACCTCAGACCAGCACTCCAGCAGCAGCCACCTCCACAGCACCTGGACCCTTCACCCCTGAGACTGGGCACGCCTCAGAGTGACCAAGAAGAGTGCCAGAGACTGGGTGGCTACCTGTTGACTTTATTTTTGCTTTGGACACTTGACTTGGGTCATTTTCCTTTTACAGCTTGTTTTTAATAAAGTTTATCACACACTTGCTTCATTTATTATTGTAAATAAAGTCTTGGTGGAAACTTTTAGAAATGGTTTAAGCCTTTGCATGCTTTTGGGATGGGTAAGGATAGCAGTGGGGTGGGCAGGGATACCTTTGGGATGGGTAATAGCTGTGGGATGGGCAGGGATACCTTT
>BLBF01000058.1:24235344-24288418 GCA_015471245.1 Laticauda colubrina
ATACCTTTGGGATGGGTAATAGCTGTGGGATGGGCAGGGATACCTTTTGGATGGGTTAAGATAGCTGTGGGATGGGTTGAGATAGCTGTGGGGATAGATAAACCTCCAGTGCCAGCATAGTGGGATTGTATGGTCCACCCTCCCAGGTGCCACACCTATGGCCCTTTATTATCAATACTAATGTAAGCATTGATCCATACATTTGAACATAAACATAACTCTTTATTAAATGCCCTGTTCATTGTAGGCCCACCCAACATACATGGCCCAATCTCATCAGTGTGATGAGACAGGCTGAAGGAAGCATCCATTAAGCATCTACCATCCTGTCTTGCCACTCCACTGCTCCAGCTGCAGAGTTGCACCAGTGTTTCAGGAGGTTGCGCTGCTTCTTCCCTTCACGTGAGGCTCTGTTGGGGCCTTGCACATCCTCAGTGTCTATCAGGTTTTGCCCTTGCCTCCATTCACCAGGCTCCATGTCCCCATTGCCTTGTTGGAGGTCCACGAGCCTGTTCTGCAAGACTGGATAGCGGGTGTGCATGAGATTGTGCAGGATGCAGCAAGCTTCCACGATCCTCCTCACGGTCTGTGGATGATGCTGCATGGTGGTGAGAAGTACCTGGAACCTGTTGGCCAGGATGCCAAAGGCGTTCTCCACAAGCCGCCTTGCCCTGGACAGCCTGTAGTTGAAGATCCTCTCTTCATGGGTGAGGAGAAGTGTAGGGCATCATGAGGTAGGTTCTGAGGGAGAAGGCGTCATCCCCCATGATGAAGTAGGGCACATCTTGCGTGTCGTTGGGCAGGGGGTCTGGATCTGGGGAGCCCATGATGAGGTTGCGTTCCAGCCCCTCCTTGAGGTCACTGGCGTTGTATACCTGGGCATCTGAAGATGAGCCGTTGCCTGAAGCATCGATGTACATGAACTTGTAGTCAGCATCGACCATGGCGAAGAGGACGATGCTGAAGAATCCCTTGTAGTTGAAATAAGTGGACCCCGACTTGGCTGGAGCTTTGCAGGCCACGTGCTTGCCATCTATGACTCCAACGGTGTGTGGGAAGTTCCACCTCTGATACCACTGCTCTGCAACTTTCTTCCAGTCTTGTTCAGTGGTGGGGCACTGGAGGAGCTCCTCCATGTATTCTTCGATGATGGCCTGCACCACTTCTCTGACCACAATGCTGATGGTGTTGTGTGGCACCCTCCAGCCGTACTGCATGCTCCTGTAGGTGGTCCCGGAGGCCAGGTGGTGCAGAGTGAGTGCCACCTTGAGCCCAGGGTCCAGGCTGGGCCGGAAGTTGGTGTTTGCCTTGGTCAACCTGGGTGTGAGCCGCTGCACAACTTCATCAAACGTGGCTGGTGGCATCCTCATGAGGTTCTGGAATGCACAAGTGTCTTCGTTCCTGAGCTCCACCATCAGCTTGTTGTACAGTCCGTACTCTGCTCTTCTCCCGATCCATCTTCGGACCCAGACGCTTCTTGGCCGCCTCCTTTTCTTCCCATAGTAGAGTTCACAGAGCCTATAGAAGGCTTCACACTGTTGCAAAACGATGGTGGCTACCAAAAGGAGTTTGTTACTATCCATGGTGGACATGACTGGATGCTGTGGAAGAGCAAGAGGCAGATGAAGGCTGCAGAGGTCTGCACAACTGGGCTGCTGGGCTGAAAGTGAGATCCAGGTGAGTTGCTCCCCCTTTTTATAGGCAATATAGGTTTTCCACTATGTGTCCCTTTGCATCCTCTAGGCATCCTCTAGACATCCTTAATATCCGAGATAGGTCCCCTCTGCGAACGTTTTTTCTGTTTTAAATGCTTTCTTTGCGAGCTGCATCCGCTTTCATCCTTTCTCCGTCCGTGCTACTAACACTGCGCATCCGTTCCGCGTCCGTTCCGCTTCCTGTGTCCGAGCGGATTTGAGTTGCGCGGATGCGCAGCAGATGCCTAGTGGATATAGCGGATGCGTAATGGATGCAGAACGGATTTCCCCCATATGCCTAGCGGATGCGGAACGGACGCATTGGATACATTTTCCACTCAAAAGTTTTGAGCAGCTCAAAACCTTCTGAGCGGATGAAATGTCAATAGACGGATGCTAGACGGATAGAGAGGAAGCAAAACGGAGGCAGTGAGTACAGAATGGAAGCATCGCGTTAACCAACAGATGGCAAGTGTTTTTCTCCATTTTACATCCTCTTTCCATCTGTTGGTGCAGTGTGACAGGGGCTTTACATATTTTCTATTATTTTCTCAAATTTTTCCTCAAGCTTATTTGTAAATTTTCAATTCATTTCTTAACCTATTTCTTTTAACTTTAAATAATTCTCATATCTACATATTCATTGTACTTTGCACTTTTATCTGTCAGGTTTGTAATTTCATCACAAATTCTTAATTCGTCATTTCAAAAATTCATCTCAATTCAAACATTTTCAAAAAAAGTTCCCCCCACAACTACCAATACCACTATAATGCCACTATATATCATTTAATTAGTTCCCCTTTAAATCCCAGTGATCATTTAACTTTTTAATTATCACCTTAAAAATTAATAACAGTAATCTCCTAGCAACTGCACAACACATATACCTTTTAAGTCAGATTCCACATAAGTTCCCCTTCAATCACATCAAAAACATTTATTATTTCAAAAAAGAAAAATTAATCTATTCAATTCATCATAAAAACTGATATTAATCTCATTATAACAATCCTCATTTCATTTCAATAAATGAATTTCATTTCATTTCCATAAATTCATTAAACATAGTTAATAAACTTATCATGATTTCTCTTTTTTCACATTTGTTTCATTTATCTCTGTATAAAGTTTAACAAAAGACAAGTATTCCAAAAACAAAACAATATCAGTTCCAATCTTTCATTTTAATAATCTATATTTTCCTACTTTCTAAATAATTTGTTACTTCAAATACATTTATATGTACTCATCACCTTGCAGAATCACTTTCCTTAACTCTCAATGAACCATTGTCTCAATGTCTTTTAAATAAACAATTTATTTTCATTTTTATTCGATTTCTTTATTTCCTGGTTCTGTTTCTTATTACTTCTTTTTCCCTTCATTTTTTCCCTCCTTTTTTTCCCTTTTCTGCTATTTCCTTTTAGTTTGTTTGGTTTTCAATATATTCCCCTTTTTAATTACCTCCTCAAATCTCCAGTTTTTAATTTCCATTCTTTTCCCCCTTCGCTTTAATACTCGTTGCTCCAAATGTTCATTAAAGATGGCCTCTGCTTTAATCAGCTCCTCCTTTTCTGGTACTCCTTGTTGTTCTTCATACTCTCGGATTGCCATTTCTAAAAATTGTAGAGCAAATCAAAATGATTTGACTCTTCTTATAGCATTTATTTCATATTTCTTAGTTCCATTTTTAATTCCAAAAACAATTCTGCCATTTTTAAACACTTCTGTCCAGTAATTTGATTCAGCCAATGTCTATAGAGTTTATTTCCAACAATCAGTTTTTATTAATTCCTCTTTAAGTTTTCCCAGATTCATCAAATAGCCCAACATCCATAAATTTAAGTTTATATAAAAATCACCAAATAATCCCAACATAGTGTCTTCCTGTTTCTTTCTTTGTTTTAATGTTCAGTATTCCACTTTCACTTTCCAGGGTCCCTATTTTATTGTAACAAAGTTTCACTTACTCCATATCAAATCCAACCTTTAAAAGAGCCAGGTTATAAAGAGTTGCAAATAATTTCTTTTACCACTAGATGCCATTAGATGACCAAATTCCCCACCCCACCCCCGCACCCCACTTTTTCTCTCTATTTCGGGCTTTTCAAATTCAAAGTTCCAATAAGTCCAAATATCAACAACTGGTTTTTTTGTTTTTTCTTTGATATGTTCAAATTCAGCTTTAGTTATGCCTATTTAGTGTCAAGATCATATATTTATCCAGTTTAAACAGAAATTTTCTTCTGGTTTCCTCCTTTCAAAGTTGAAAGCCATTTTCAGCTGTCAAATTTTTTTTCTTCATTTTCTTTGTCCGCTGCTTTACTTATCTCTCTTAAAAATTCCTTAAAATTTTAATTCCGGGGTACCTTGTATTTAAATGCCTTTAAATTTGCCTTTAAATTTGCCCAGTTTTCATACTGTCCTCTTCTTCACCACTCCTGCACAATCTTATCCCAGTTAGCTCTTCCTCTTCAGGGTGGCCATATTTGACCATCACTACAGCCATCTTCGAAGGGGAGTATGCCTAGCCAAGGAGGGGAAATGCAGCTCCCCTTGACCCAGCTGGCAGCCTCTCCTTTCTTCACCACCCCTAAAGGGTGGTTCCAGCCCCAAATGCAGGTGATCCGGGCCCTGCAATGGGAGAGCACATATTGAAGTGCGGACAATCGCGTTCTCCAGTTCGTCAGCAAGGAAGACGTCACTGAAAGCCCCAGCATCACATGACCAGAGGGATGCTGAAAAGATGGTAAGTGTTCAAAACGAACATCAGTCACTTCTTTCAATATTGTAATTTCAAACGATCACTAAATGAGTGGACGACCTATAGATTGCATATTTATTTTCTTATTTGTTTGTTTGTTTGTCAAACATATACAGGATAACAAGTATGAACATAATCAAGAACAAAGGGAGTAAATACAGATAAATGGAGACAGTAAGACAGGGACAGTAGGCACGCTGGTGGACTTATGCATGTTCCCTTTAAGGACCTCTTAGGAATGGGGTGAGGTCCATGGTGGACCATTTGAGGTTGAAGCTGTGAGGGGTTGAGGCTGGAACAACAGAGTCAGGTAAGGCATTCCACTCTGCTGCTGAAGTCGTATTTTCTGCAATTGAGTTTGGAGTGGTTTACCTTGAGTTTGTATCTATTGTTTTCCTGTGTATTTTTGTGATTGAAGCTGAAGAAATTGTTGACAGGTAAGATGTTGTAAAAAACAATTTTGTGAACTATGCTTAAATCGGACCACAGTTGGCTCAGTTCTAGATTTTCCAGGCCTAAAATTTCGAGCCTGGAGACGTAGTGAATTTTATTGTGAGTGGAGGAGTGGAGAACTTTTCTCAAGAAATACCTCTGAACAGGGTCAATTGTGTTAATGGCTGCCAAATCTGGCAACCATTTTGTGCAAATCCTCACCACACACACTCTACATGTTTAATGTGCCAAGAATCTCTGTTTGTCTACATTCACCAGGAAACAAATCCAGCCCATCTCATATTAATCTGCTGGTGTGAACTAATGATGACGGATCTGTTAATGTGCTCAGGAAATCAACTGAAGAGTTCCTATAATCTGATTGTGAAAATAAGGTGCTTTTGGTGTGAAAGCAAGTCTGTATTTCCTTGCAGCATTGCCTCTTCCATATGTAGAGTGAGGGAGAGGTTAGTTGCAGGCAAATCTTTTGTCCAGAAAAAAAAGTAGGAAGATGGAAAGTAGAATACAGGTAATCCTCAACTTACAACAGTTTGTTTAATGCCTGTTCAAGGTTAGAATTACATGACCATTTTTCATAATTATTACTATTGCAGCATCTTCCCCAGGGCCACCTGGTTTACATTCAGATGCTTGACAACTGACTCACATTTAGGATTGCACTCTCTCAGGGTGATGTGATCCCCTTTGGCAACCTTTTGACAAGCCAAGTCAATGAGGAAACCAATTTCACTTAACAACTGTGTTACTAATTTAACAACAGCAGTGATGCATTTAACAAACATGATGAGAAAAGTCATAAAATGGGGCAAAACTCATTTAACAAATGTTTTACTCAGCAATATAAATTTTGGGCTCGATTGTGGTCATAGGTTGAGGACTACCTGCAATGGTTTTATAAATACCTGCCTTCTCCAAAAATGCTAATCGAAAATGTACTTTTTCAGAAATCAGCCCTTATATAATTATTAAGTGTGAGAACAGTAAGGTTCGGTCTCCCTCTCAGAAAGACAGTGGGACTGTTGTTTTCAACACCCAGGCTGTTTTCTACAAAAGGAAGGTTGACAGCCCCATTATTGTCCAGGTAAGAGAATCCGTGTGATCTGTATTTGCATCACTTTTGTGTTTAAATGAATATTGTTTATTTATACGTTTATTTCATTTGTTTATTAAATGTGTTTGCCATCCACCTTACCATGACATTAATAATCATTTTATACCAATATGGTGGCATGGACAAGAACCTGGATCAGGATTGGGCAAGAAGGGGGTATATAGCGAAGAACCCAGATTTAAATCCAACCCTTGTCCTGGAAACAGGTGATTTAGGATCAGTCAATTTTTCTCAAACCCAATCTGTCCAATGAGCTAAATTGCAGGAATTGGGTATGTCTAGTTTAATGAAAGAAGGTCTAGGGGTGACATGATGGCAATGTTCCAATATTTGAGGGGCTGCCACAAAAGAAGAGGGAGTCAATTTATTCTCCAAAACACCTGAAGGCAGGACAAAAAGAAATAGATGGAAATGGGACAAAGAGAAAAGCAAACTAGAACTAAGGAGAAATTTCCAGATAGTCAGACAATTAACCAGCAGAATGACTTCAGAGGTGGTGGGTGCTCCAATACTAGAAATTGGACAGTCGTTTGTTTGAAATGGTATAGGGTCTCCTGCTTGAGCAGGGGGTTGGACTGAGGATCTCCAAGGTCTCTTTCCAACTCTCTTATTCTGTTAAGATTCCTAGAATCACTCACCAGTATTTTAATTTTAAACACAGCTGAATTTTTACAAAGTGAAAGACAACTGCAGTTGTATTTTTATACAGGGAAATCTGCCAGGAGCCATCTGGCGGCAACCTCAGTGCTGACAAGAGGAAGAGAGAGTGGAATGCTCCAGGTTTCTCCAGAGAATTTTTTTTTTTCCTCCTATTAGTACTGAAACCCTGGATGTCCTTTGAGTTGGAATAGTCACTGCATGCAGTTGCGAGATGGTCTTTCAGACCACAGGTTTTACTTTTTAATCCTGAAAAATGCAGCAGAAGGCTTCTAAATCCTTTGCCTATATTTGTGATGGCGAACCTATGACACGCATGCCGGACGTGGCATGTTAAGAGGTCGCCTGGAAGAGCCCCACTGCGCATGTGCACACGCCCCCCACCAGCCAACTGATTGTCGGGTATCTGCCATGCATGCATGGGGAGAGATGCGTGCGTGGGAGACACGTGCACATGCGCAGATTCATGGGCATGCGGGGCGTGTGGTGCAAGGAGCGTGCACTCATGCACAGAGTTGCATGGTGCGCATGCAGGGGGTTATGCACGCATGCACAGGGGCCCAGGGAGTTGCATATGCATTGTATCATAGGTGCAGACACACAAACGTGCACATGCATGCACACACGTGCACTTTTGGCACTCAATGTGGAAAAGGTTAGCCATCACTGGCCTATATGTTGCATTCTCACCAGAAAATCTCTCCAAACTGCTGACATCCAGAAAGAGCACAGGTAGTCTTCAACTTAGAACAGTTCTTTTAGTAACCATGCAAAGTTACAACAACACTGGAAAAAGTGACTTTGGGCTGTTATTCACACTTATGACCGTTTGTAGCATCCACACGGTCACGTGATCAAAATTCCAATGCTTGGCAACTGACTTACATTTATGACAGTCGCAGTGTCCTGGGGTCATTGGTCTTCTTTTTGTAATCTACTGACAAACAAAGTCAAGGAGTAAATCAGATTCACTGAAGAACCATGATACTAAATTAATAATGAAAGTTTCACTTAGCAACATTTTGGACTCATGTAAGTTGAGGACTACCTGTACAGAAACCCTAAAGCTTTTCCTTAGGATAATGCAGATAGTCCTTGATTTACAACCACAATTGAGCCCAACCTTTTGGTTGCTAAGCAAGGCATTGTTAAGTGAATTGTGTGTCATTTTGTGACCTTTTTTGTCACAGTTGTTAGGCCAATCACTGCAGCTGTTAAGTGAATTGTGCAGTCATTAAGCAACCTTGTTTGTCCAAAGCTAGCTGGGAAGGTTACAAATGATGATCTCATGTGGGACAGTGCAACTGTCCTAAATACATATCTGTTGCAAGCTCCCAAATTTTGATCTTGCAATTACGGCAATGCTGCAGCAGTCATAAGTCTGAGAAACAGTCATATCACTTTTTTTAGTGCTGTTGTAATTTTGAATGGTCACTGAGTGAATGGTTGTAAATCAAGGACTGCCTTAAATTGCTAGCTTACAAGATGATTATTTAAAAAGTAAAGCAGTGGTCAGCAAGACTCCACAAACTCAGTCTCAGCCCCTAGTAAGTTCCTGGACATATCCATGCAATTGTGTTGGTATGATCCAAAACCAGTGTGCCATTTCTTGCAGGGTCCTGTTCTGGCGTTCAGATCTTATCTCCCATCCCTATACCAATCTCATCTACAAGATGCAAATGATTATCATGATTACATTACAGCTAAATAAAACCAATTACACTGTTAAGCAAACAGTTTTTCAGCCCCAGGGAATTTGCCCAAAAGGATGCGCAACAGAGAGTAAGTTCTGAGCAAAGTTTGAAGTTCTGATCTCTTCTGGATGAGGACTTTTGCATTGGAAAGACCTTGTGTAAAGGCAATGGTAGATTTTTCTTTGCCTTCTTTTCACTTTAGGTCTGGCACAATGCTTTCATTGACCGATTCCTGGGAGAGGTCCAACTGTCTGGGTCACCCAGTGACCCTCGAGATCTTCAGAAGTACCAACTCCATGGCAGAGGCCAGCAAGAAGCAGAAGAAGTACCAGGTCAAATCACTATCAAGACACTTTCCAGCGATGACCTGATGGAGCTATGAGTTGCAGAATCTGATAGGCCCCAAGAGGGAGTTATGATTTGCACACATGTATATGTTGCTGTTAGAATCCCTCCTTTGGTCTGTAATCTCTGGGTTGCAAATGGACAGTACAAAAATTTATAAAGAGACAAGGTGGGACTGGATTGTTACCAATGGGATGACCTCCTCTTTCTTCCCTCTCTTCAGATGCCATTTATTTTCCAAATTGTAATCAATGCTGAACAATGGTTCACTTATAACCATTGGGTGGACCATTGCTATAACTTTTCAGACTTTTGGTTAAAAAATAGGATCATGTCACAGAGCTAACCAGGTTAAGTTCCAAACTTAACTGCTGAATAGCTTCATACCAGTTTTCATACCATATCAGTGGAAGTGTATCATTGTTTGGATCAGCTGAGTTACTTTTGGGGTTTGTCCCAAATCCTGCTAGAACTGCTAGGATGAGTCCATTCTTTTTTCTTCAGAATCAATGCAGTCACTGAATAAGAGATGCTGTATTTGACGTGTGGGATGACACATCCCATGATGGGAGGCTTAATGTTGCAGAATGGCCAAATAGGCGCTTTGAGTACTTCATCTTCACACAGCTCTATCTTATGCTTGAGCCAAATAATAATAATTACAATAACAATAACAACAGTAGTAGTACATAAATGGAAAACTGTTCTCCAACAGTTGCTCTTTTTTTCTTTTTGATGAAAGGGGAGTCCTCAACTTACAACACTAGTTCGGAGCATCACATTCATTGTCAAATGATGCACTCATAAAGTGAAGGACCACATCCAGTCTCGAGATATTTTTGCCACAGTTGCTAAGCAAAACATTGCATGATTGCAATTTGTAACCTTCTCTGCTAACTTCCTCATTGACTTTGCTTGTTAGAAGCCAGCTGGGAAGGTTGCAAATGGTGATTATGTGACCCCAACATGGATGCTACAGCCATCCTAAAGTGCACAACAGTTGCCAAGGTGCCTAAATCACAATCACATGATTGTAGGGGCACTGTGATGGTCATAAATGCAAGGACCGGTCCTAAATCACTTTTTTCAGCACTGTTGTAACTTTGAATGCTGTTAAGCAAATCATTATAAGTCAAAGACTACCTTTGTACGTTGGTTCATTGGACCTACTCTGGCATAGGTTCTGCCAGAGAATCACCCCAAACATTCCTGCTGATGGGACAAGAGGCAGAGAGAGAGATCAGTGCTGTTTTGGGGGGGTCCCAAAGAAGCCTGTCTCCTCACAATCCAGAAGATTCTTCAACATCTGGGGTATATTTTCAGGGAGATCCAGAAAAGGATGTGGGAAGAGGGAAAGGACCTGGCAGACCTGCCACATTTTAAGCTTCTAAATAGAAACGATCCTTGGCTCCATTTGTTGAGAAAAGTATAGTTTATTGGTGGTCAAATGTATTGGAGTAATGCATAGCCAGAATAAAGAATCACTCACCAAAATCCCTAAGTTCAACTTTTCCCTCCCTTAGCTGTACCACTGCCAACCCCCATATAACCCATCAGGTTCAGGTAAGGTATTTTCATAACAGTCAATCGAAGCATTGTTTGGTATGCAGTTCCCTTTCTTCCAGCTGGGTGACCTTGAGGCTGTCTCCTGAGGAGATATAGCACTTACTTTCATTTCCTCAAGCATTCCACTCCCTTCATTCCCCCTCCCCACATTTCATGGCAGTCTGTCACCACATAGCAATGAAGCACAAACAAGTATAAAGTGGCAGCTGATAGGACCCAAGCATATCTAAGGGGAGAATTCCCCTGCTCCACTCAGAGTCTGCACTTAATGAAAGGTGTCCTCTTATTGCTACAACATTATGGTGGATTCAAGCCAATGCACAGAAAATAATACCTCTACTTCGCACTTTTTGCTCCTGTCAGAGCAAGTCTTTATATTTAATACATATATGTATACAATATATTTAAACACATACAGTATATTTTAACAAACATATTAACTATCTAGAGTAACATATTCTCCTATTAGCATCCTCTAGGTGAATTATAACAATCAGCATTTATGTTGCACTTTTTATAAGCACAAATATTATTCAAGCATTCTTTTTATGGATTGTATAACAAATGTATGTATCTTTGTATTATTTATGCCTGTACTGCAGATGGAAGAAAGGGAAAACTGAGATGACCTGCTAAGGAAGTACTGCTTGTTTTTAAACAGATGCACAATAAAATCTTGAAACAATCCAGTGTTCATCCCTTCCTATGTTCTTGATGGGAGCATTTTGGCCTAGATTTTAACTGGCAGGGCATCTGTTCAAAGGACGCTGTGATAGGATTCCAAATTTTGTGACAGTTTTTGTTGATATTTGCCTCCTTCAGAGCTCCCCTTGCATGATTTCACTGGGAGTATTTAAGAGTATTAAATACTCCTCCTGGCATGTGTCTTGTTTTGATTAAGCTGTCAACATACTTGGAATTTTTGAAATACAGTGTAAAACTTCTCTTGAGTTGATTCTCCTGGGGTCTTCTTACACAGAAATTATTTTTAATTTTCTGATGCAAAAAGTGTGTCTCCAACTAAAACAAAAGTGTTAAGTACAGAAAATCAGGAGCCCAGGTGGTTCAACTGAATAAAAGTTTATTATAAAGGCCCGGTCCCACTGGCCAACGGATGCAAAATACATGCATAAAGGACACAGCGGACAAGCAAAATTTCAGGGGTGGCTCCATCTGTTGTCATCCGCTCCAAAAAGTGGCAAAATTTGCATAAACAGAATGGAAAAGAATGGAAAAGAACGGACGTGGGTAGTATGTAGCGGGGATGTTAAACAGATGTTCATAGGAAGCCTAGCAGATGAAAGCAGATGGAAGCGGATGATACCTCCGAAGGGGTTCCGGGGGATAATTTTGAAGTGGACGCATAGGGGATGAAGCAGATGCATCACGTACGCCTAAAGGAAAGAAAGGGGATGCCATGCATATATCCGATGTATATCGGATGCAAAGCATTCACTGCGCATCCTTTCTATTTCCGTGCTACTAACGCTGTGTAGACGTTCCATGTACCTTTTGTTTTCTCCCTCTTTCCATTTTCAGCTGCAGTGGATGTGAGTTGCGAGGATGCCCAGAGGATGCAGAGAGGATACAGCGGATGTTTAACAGATGATAAACGGACATAGAACGTTTGTTGCTCGCATGTCGCGGATTTACATCGTACATGGCGGAAAGTTCATCCGTTCACAAAGTTTTGTGCAGCTCAAAACTTCTTGCATGGATGAAATCACAGTGGACGGATGCTCGATGGATAGAGCGTATGAAACACATATGCAATGAGTACACAACGGATGCATAGCGTTTTCCAACGGATGGCAAGCTTTTTTTTAACGTTTTACATCCTCTTTGCATCCGTAAGTGCAGTGGGACAGGGCCTTAAGTTAACACTCTACAAGAATCTGAAATACGAATGGCCAAATTAAATTGGTGATAGATAAGAGTCAATGGAATTCAATATGAGCTAGACTTTTAAAATCTTTATCATACCTTGATTATATTTTGCACATATGAAAGTCAATTCATCTCTATACCTTGTTCTTCTAATTTTTGCATAGATTAAAGTTCACCCTTTTCATTCAGTATTTCACCATATCTAAGTGTTTGTTCCTTTTTGTATATTATAAGATAAGAAATGCTTCAATAGTCGATAACCAGACTGGAATTTTCAAATAACATTTTCTTTTAATCTTCTCCCAGTTTAACCACAGAGACTCCCATAATATAATGTCTTCTAAAGTACCCCTGTGTTTTGGTTCCTTTGTACCATAAAAAAGCATGCCACCCCCCAAAACAGATCATGTCCTTCTAATGTCAACAATCTAGTATTTCTTAAAGTTATCCATTCCTTTACCCACATCAATTTCATAGCTTGATAGTACAACTCCCAATTAGGCAAGCCAAATCCTCCTCTTATTCTAGCATCTTGCAAAAATTTTAACTTTATTCTCGCCTTCTTACCTTGCCATAAAAATTTCAACATGATTTTATTTAAATCTTCAAAATAATCTTTTCCAAGCCTAATTGGAATTGTTTGAAACAAATATAAAATTCTGGGTAATATATTCATCTTGATTTTTGATATTCTCCCTATTAATGACAGTTGTAGATTTTCCCATTTCGCCAAATCTAGCGCTATCTGCTGCTTAAGATTAATACAGGTATTCTCTTTTAGTGTACTGCATCTTGCTGTCAAATATATCCCCAAGTATTTGATCTTATTTGTGACCTGGATTTTCAATAGGTCTGCTAATTCTTCCTTTTGTCTTGATGACATGTTCTTTGTCAGAATCTTCGTCTCATCTATATTTATTTTCAAGCCAGCCACCTTTTCATACGTCTCTATCTTTTGTATCAATTTTGATGCTGTGTCTAGTGGATCTTCTAAGATGAAAACCAAAACATCTGCAAATGGTTGCAATTTAAATTCTTCCTTTTTAATTTTCATCCCTTTTATATCCTTTTCTTCTCTAATATTTCTGTTTAACGCTTCCAAAGTTAACACAAACAACAAGGGTGATTGTGGGCATCCTTGTCTTGTTCCTTTTCTTACATCAATCGTCTGTCAATTCTCCCTCTATCATTACCTTTGCTGTTTGCTTATGACATGCAGCTTCTATTGCTTGAGTAAATTTTTTAGTAAAGCTCATTTGTTCCAGCAGTAACAACATGAATTGCCACTTCACATTATCAAATGCCTTCTGTGCATCTTGAAATATCAAAGCCATTTGTTTTTCAGGATGAGCTTCATAGTATTCCAAAGTGTCCAAAATTACTCTCATATTGTCTTTAATTTGTGTCTTTGGCAGAAATCCATTTTGATCAGGATGAATAAAATTATTTAAGTATTTTTTAAGTCTTTCTGCCAATATTGAAGCAAAAATTTTATAGTCTGCGTTTAGTAGGGATATAGGTCCATAGTTCTTGATTTGTAATGGATCAGTCTCCTCTTTTGGAATAAGTGTAATAACAGCTTTAACAATGTTTTAGGTATCCTCTTCTTTAACATAACTTCATTCATAACTTCTAACAATGGAAAGTTCAATGATTCTTGTAATGTTTTATAAAATTCTGCCGGAAGTCCATCTGGGCCTGGCGCCTTTCCATTATTTTGCTTCCTAAGTGCTTCAGTTAACTCCATCATCGTTATATTGCTTTCTAACATTGTTTCAATCTCTTTAGGTATCTGGGGAAGATAAGCATTCTGTAAATATTGTTTGACTCTTTCCTCAATATTCTCTTGTGTGTATAATTTCTCATAATAGTCTCAAATGATTTCCTTCTTTTCTCTGCTTCCATAACAAACTTGGCCTTGATCATCTATTAGTTCCAAAATTTTCCTTGATTCTTTCTCCTTTCTCAGTTTATATGCTAACCATCTGCCTGGTTTATTTGCATCTTCAAAGTAATTCTTAGCACCTCTAATTTTTTGTGCTAACTGTTCTTTTTCTATTAAACCCATTTTATGTTTAATTATATCCATTTTTAACTTGGTATCTTTTTTCTATGGCATTTTCTGTAACTTTTTCAAGTCCTTTGAAAAGGCATCATCCTCTAATGCCTTAGAGGCTAATCTTTTTGTGCTATTTCTTTTCCTTGTATAGTCTATTATCAAGCCTCTGACATATGCCTTCGTTGCCTTCATTGTATTCCATACATTCTGAATTGATATTTCTTCTTTTTTGTTTTCTCTAAAGAAAAAGGCTAGTTCTTTCTCCATCCACTGCGTAAAATCTTTTTC
The DNA here is from genome assembly GCA_015471245.1 of Laticauda colubrina. Classification (NCBI taxonomy): domain Eukaryota; kingdom Metazoa; phylum Chordata; class Lepidosauria; order Squamata; family Elapidae; genus Laticauda; species Laticauda colubrina. Next base: position 24,249,866 of record BLBF01000058.1, read on the forward strand.
CTTTAGAATAGTATTATTTAACATCTATCTAGATCTTCTTTGTCCTTTCCATTTAATTGTCAGTGGATTATGATCTGCCCAAATACTTGTTTCAGTGTTTACTTCTTGAATATTGGTTAACAATTCTGTTGACATCCATATCATATCTATTCTGGACCATGATTAATATCTATTTGAAAAGAAAGTGTATTGTTAAAGCCCATGTCACACTGCCCAACGGATGCAAAAAGGACACAATGGATGAGCAAAATGTTCCTTCCGTTGTTATCCGCTCTCAAAAGGGGCAAAAATTTGCATAACCGGAGCAGATAACACAGACGCGGGGAGGATGCAGGGCAGATGCAAAGCAGATGCGGAACGGAAGCCCAGCGGATGGAAGCGGATGGGAGCAGATGGCACGTCCGCTAGGCTTCCGGGGGACCTCAGGAAAGTGGACGCGGAACGGATACAGCAGATGCACAGCGGACGCGGAACGGATGAAGCGGATGCACAGCGGATGCACAGCGGAAGCCTAATGGATGCCTGGCATTAATTGCACATGCGGGGAGGATGCATTGCGTCAGACCCGCAGATATAACGGAAGCAGCTCGGAAGCAGGTCGCCATTCAGAGGAAAGACCTGCTGCCGGATGGATTGGCTGCCTTGCCTGCCCTGCCTGCATGTCTGCCTGCAAGCCTTGGTGCCAGCCTTGCTGCTAGCCTTGCTGCCAGCCTGCCTGCAAGCCTTGCTGCCAGCCTGCCTGCAAGCCTTGCTGCCAGCCTGCCTGCAAGCCTTGCTGCCAGCCGGTCTGCCTGCCTGCCTTGCTGCCTGCCTTGCTGCCTGCCTTCCTGCCAGCCTTGGTTCATGTCTGCCTGCCAGCCTTGGTGCCTGCCTGCCTGCCAGCCTTCCTGCCAGCCTTGGTGCCTGCCTCATCTGCTGCCAGCCCTTGCAAGAGGGACAGGGCTATCATCCCCGTCCCCTGGCCCCCACTCTGGTTCTGCTGGGGCTTCTGTAGCACGGGCTCGCTCTTCTGGGGCTGGGGCTTCTGCTGCTTCTGCTTCTGGAGGAGCTGATGAAAAGCACTCCAGCACCAGCCACCTCCACAGCACCTGGACCCTTCACCCATGAGTCTGAGCGACCAAGAGGAGTGCCAGAGACTCATTTTTGTTTTATAGCTTGTTGTTAATAAAGTATATTTATTATTCACACACTTGCTTCATTTCTTTTTTTTTTAATAAAGTCTTGCTGGAAACTTTTAGAAATGGTTTAAGCCTTTGCATGCTTGTGGGATGGGTAAGGATAGCTTTGGGATAGGTTAGGATACCTGTGGGATGGGTAATAGCTGTGGGATGGGTTAGGATAGCAGTGGGATAGATAAACCTCCAGTGCAAGCATAGTGGGACTGTATGGTCCACCCTCCCAGGTGCCACACCTATGGCCCTTTATTATCAATAATAATGTAATAATTATCCACACATGTCAACATAAACACAACTCTTTATTAAACGCCCTGTTCATTGTAGGCCAACCAAACATACATGGCCCAATCTCATCCGTGTGATGAGACAGGCTGAAGGAAGCATCCATTAAGCATCTACCATCCTGTCTTGCCACTCCACTGCTCCAGCTGGGGAGTTGCACTAGTGTCTCAGGAGGTTGCGCTGCTTCTTCGCTTCATGTGAGGCTCTGTTGGGGCCTTGCACATCCTCAGTGTCGATCAGGTTTTGCCCTTGCCTCCATTCCCCAGGCTCCATGTCCCCATTGCCTTGTTGGAGGTCCACAAACCTGTTCTGCAAGACTGGGTAGCAGGTGCGCATGAGATTGTGCAGGATGCAGCAAGCTTCCATGATCCTCCTCACGGTTACTGGGCAATGCTGCATGGTGGTGAGAAGTACCTGGAACCTGTTGGCCAGGATGCCAAAGGCATTCTCCACCACCCGCCTTGCCCTGGACAGCCTGTAGTTGAAGATCCTCTCTTCATGGGTGAGGAGTCTGGAAATGTAGGGCTTCATGAGGTAGGTTCTGAGGGAGAAGGCGTCATCCCCCACGATGAAGTAGGGTACATCTTGTGTGTCATTGGGCAGGGGTTCTGGATCTGGGAAGCCCACCATGAGGTTGCATTCCAGCTCCTCCTTGAGGTGACTGGCGTTGTATACCTGGGCATCTGAAGATGAGCCGTTGCCTGAAGCATCGATGTACATGAACTTGAGTCAGCACCGACCATGGCGAAAAGGATGATGCTGAAGAAGCCCTTGTAATTGAAATAAGTGGACCCCGACTTGGCTGGAGCTTTGCAGGCCACGTGCTTACCATCTATGGCTCCAACAGTGTGTGGGAAGTTCCACTTCTGATACCACTGCTCTGCAACTTTCTTCCATCCTTCTTCAGTGAAGGGGTACTGGAGGAGCTCCTCCTTGTATTCTTCGATGATGGCCTGCACCACTTCTCTGACCACAATGCTGATGGTGTTGGATGGCACCCTCCAGCCGTACTGCATGCTCCTGTGGGTGGTCCCTGAGGCCAGGTGGTGCAGAGTGAGTGCCACCTTGAGCCCAGGTTCCAGACTGGGCCGGAAGTTGGTGTTTGCCTTGGTCAACCTGGGTGTCAGCCGCTGCACAACTTCGTCAAATATGGTTGGAGGCATCCTCATGAAGTTCTGGAACGCCCGAGTGTCTTCGCTCCTGAGCTCCACCATCAGCTTGTTATACAGTCCGTCCTCTGCTCTTCTGGCGAACCATCTTCGGATCCAGACTCTTTTTGGGTGGCTCCTTTTCTTCTCGCAGTAGAGTTCACAGAGCCTGCAGATGGCTTCGCACTGTTGCAGAACGATGGTGGCTGCCGAAAGGACTTTTTTACAATCCACGATGGACATGACTGGATGCTGTGGAAGAGGAAGAGCCAGATGAAGGCTGCAGAGGTCTGCACTGCTGGGCTGCTGTTCTGAAAGTGAGATGCAGATGAGTTGCTCCCCCTTTTTATAGGAAATATAGGTTTTCCGCTAGGCATCCTCTAGGCATCCTCTAGACATCCTTAATATCCGAGATAGGTCCCCTCTGCGAAGGTTTTTTCCATTTTAAATGCTTTGTTTCTGTGCTGCATCCGCTAGGCATCCGTTCTGCGTCTGTTCCGCTTCCTCCCTGTGTCCGTTTACCGCTGGAGCAGATGGAGTTGCGTGGATGTGCAGCGGATGCCTAGCAGATATAGCGGATGTGTAACAGATGCGTAACGGATGCGTAGCGGATGCGAAGCGGATGCAGAACGGACGAACTGAATACATTTTCCAAAACGGAGGCAGTGAGTACATCGCGTTTTCCAACGGATGGCAAGGTTTTTTGTCCGTTTTACATCCTCTTTGCATCCATTGGTTCAGTGTGACATGGGCTTTAGTTTTAGCATTTCTTTCTCTCCATGTATCTTTTAAGTTTATTTCAGCCACCATTTAAAAAAAGGATTTAGGGAGGATCTTTCTGCTTTGCTTTGTTGATTTCTGTGCTGCATAATCCAGTTTATTGTCTACTATTCCATTAAAATCTCCCATCTAAACTATATTAGCATAGTCCAGTTCAATTTTTTCATGTGTAATTTTTTATAAAATTCTTCCTGATTGTTCTTTGGGGCCTAAATTGCAATCAGGAGTGTTTTTATATTGTTGTCTATTGTTTCCACCATTAGTATTCTTCCATCGTCATCAGTATATATCAATTTCATTGGGATAATATCTTTAATATCTCAGTCCTCTTTTCTTGCATTGTGTCAAAGAGGTAAATATTTTCCCTAATTTTGGCTGTCTCAGCAATTGTTCATGTTGCTTTTTGATGTGTACTTCTTGCAGACAAATTATATCAAATTTTAATTTCTCTAATTTATGAAAAAAAATCCTTCTTTTAACAGTTGAATTAAGTCCATTTATATTGATTGTGATTTTTTTTTTCTTCCATGGTTATATTTTATAATTAGGTTTGGCATCTCTCGTAGATCTTAGTTCATGTTGTTCTTTGGCTTCCTCCTTTCCACCTACTGCACTTTCTTTTTCAGTCATCATTTGAAATTCAATTAGTGAAATTTCTTTTTCTTTTTTCAAAGAAGATCATCTAGATGGACATTAAATAATACTATTTTAAAGTAAAAAAAAGATTTCACACAGTGGATGGAGAAAGAATTGGCTTCTTCTTCAGAGAAAAAAAAAAAAACAGGTACATCAATGCAGAATGTATGGGACACAATGAAGGCATATACCAGAGGCTTGGTAATAGACTATGCAAGGAAAAGAAATATTATGAAAAGATTAGCCTCTAAGGCATGAGAGGATGAGGATAAAGTACTTGAAAAAGAGTTACAGAAAATGCCACAGAAAAAGGACATTAAGCTAAAAATGGATATAATTAAACATAAAATAGGTTTAATAGAAAAAGAAGAACTAGCACAGAAAATTAGAGGTGCTAAACAGAACTACTTTGAAGACGCAAATAAACCAGGTACATGGTTAGCATACAAACTGAGAAAGGAGAAAGAATCAAGGAAAATTTTGCAATTAATAGATGACCAAAGTCAAGTTTGCTATGGTAGTAAAGAGAAGAAGGAAATCATTCAAGACTATTATGGGAAACTATATACACAAGAGAATATTGATGAGGAAAGAGTTAAACAATATTTACAGAACAGAATTTACCCCAGATACCTAAAGAGATTGAAACAATATTAGAAAGCAACATGATGATGGAGTTAACTAAAGCTCTCAAGAAGCAAAATAATGGAAAGGCACCAGGCCCAGATGGACTCCCGGCAGAATTTTACAAAACATTACAAGAATCATTGAACTTTCCATTGCTAGAAGTTATGAATGAAGTTATGTTAAAGAAGAGGATACCTAAATCATGATCAGAGGCTTATATCACACTTCTTCCAAAAGAGGAGACCGATCCATTACAAATCAAGAACTATAGACCTATATCCCTACTAAACGCAGACTATAAAATTTTTGCTTCAATATTGGCAGAAAGACTTAAAAAATACTTAAATAATTTTATTCATCCTGATCAAAATGGATTTCTGCCAAAGAGACAAATTAAAGACAATATCAGAGTAATTTTGAACACTTTGGAATACTATGAGGCTCATCCTGAAAAACAAATGGCTTTGATATTTCTAGATGCACAGAAGGCATTTGATAATGTGAATTGGTGATTCATGTTATTCTTGTTGGAACAGATAGGCTTTACTAGAAAATTTATCCAAGCAATAGAAGCTATATATCATGAGCAAACACCAAAAGTAATGATAGAGGGAGACCTGACAGACTCTATTGACATAAGAAAAGGAACAAGGCAAGGGTGCCCACTGTCACCTTTGGCCCACTGTCACCTTTGTTGTTTGTGTTAACTTTGGAAGTGCTAAACAGAAATATTAGAGATGAAAAGAACATAAAAGACCTGGTTTTTATCTTAGAAGATCCACTAGAAACAGCACCAAAATTGATAGAAAAGATAAAGACATATGGTAAGTGGCTGGTTTGAAAATGAATGAAGATAAAACAAAGATCTTGACAAAGAACTCGCTATCTAGACAAAAGAAAAAACTGGCAGACTTATTGAAAAATCAGGTCACGAATAAGATCAAGTACTTGGGGATATATTTGACAGCAAGATGCAGTACATTAAAAGAGAATAATTATATCAAACTCAAACAGCAGATAGCACTAGATTTGGCAAAATGAGAAAATTTACAACTGTCATTAATAGGGAGAATATCAAAAATCAAGTTGAATATATTCCCCAGAATTTTATATTTGTTTCAAACAATTCCAATCAGGCTTGGAAAAGATTATTTTGAAGATTAAAATAAAGTCATGTTGAAATATACATGGCAAGGTAAGAAGGCGAGAATAAAGTTAAAACTTTTGCAAGATGCTAGAATAAGAGGTGGATTTGGTTTGCCTAATTGGGAGTTGTATTATCAAGCTACAAATTTGATGTGGGTTAAGGAATGGATAACATTAAGAAATACGAGATTGTTGACACTACAAGAACATGATCTGTTGTTGGGGTGGCATGCTTTTTTATGGTACAAAGGAACCAAAACACGGGTATTTTAGAAGACGTTATATACGGGAGTCTCTGGTTAAACTGGGAGAAGATTGAAAGACAATGTTATTTGAAAATTCCAGTCTGGGTATTGAAGCATTTTCTTATCCTATAATATATAAAAAGGAACAAACAGTTAGATATGGTGAAATATTAAATGAAAAGGGTGAACTTAAATCTATCCAAAACTAGAGGAACAAGGAATAAAGATGAATTGGTTTTCATGCACACAAATACATTCAAGATGTGATAAAGATATTAAAACAGAAGGTTTTTATGATAAATTGACTGATTTAGATAAGATTCTGACAGGTGCTGATGAAAAGGTGATTAAAAAATTATATGGATATTTATTAGAAATTAAATTAGAAGAACAAGTTAAACAAAGTATGATTGCTTGGGGGAAGAATTTTGATTATGGGATTGACTTAGAGAAATGGCAAAAATTGTGGTCTCAAAATTATTGTCTACTATTGTCTCCTATTGACAATGTCAATAGCATGTAAAGAAAATTTGTATAAGATGTTTTACAGGTGGCACTTTCCCCCGAATAGCAAGAATGTTTAAGAATAAGTCCGAAAAGTGTTGGAAATGTCATCAGACACCTGGATCATATTACCATATGTGGTGGACATGTTCGGACGCCAAAAAATATTGGACTAAAATCCACATGTGGCTTGAAAAAATGACAAATAAGCATATAGACTTGAAACCAGAGATTTTTTTAGTCGGAATTTTGCCTGAAATGTACAGTAAAGAATTGAAATATCTGATTGTAAATGTATTAACAGAGGCTAGGATTGTATTTGCTAAAAACTGGAAAAATGAGAAGACACCATCACAGGAGGAGATCATGAAGAAAATATTGGAATGTACTGAAATGAGTAGATTGACATTTGAAATTAGAGAACAAGATGACAAACAATTTTGTAAAATTTGGGATCAATTCTATCAATGGTTAGATAATAAAACATAGTAACGAAATATGTAGATTTTTAGAAAATAATAAATATATAAAGATGTATTTTCTTTTTTTTTTCTTTTTTTATATCTACAAAATGATTCTAGGATAGATCTGGGAGGATAATATGAATTGTTATAAAATAAACTGAGTAAAATATGATTATATTATAAAACATGAATGAATAAAAGTATTGTCAACGATTGATTAATAAAGATATTAATGTACTTGATATTTGATTGAAAGAATGAGAGGATATATAATGTAATTATAATTGAAGACTACGAAATGGTAGCACAAAAAAATTTGTAAACCTACCGGCACACTTGTATGTATACATATGGAAGATGGCTTAATGTTTTTTTGTTTTGTTTGTTTATGTTTTTTTTTAAACCAATAAAAAATTTTTAAAAATATATGAGCTAGACTTAGGTCTCTTTTGGGTGTGAAGGGACTCAAGACTGGTGATGTGTTTGACCCTTCCTTCAGGCTCAGTCTGGTCATCTCCTACAAAAAGTCTATTAGAGGTTAAAGCAGGCAAATGGTATCAAAACCTTGCACTATTCATACAAGGGACTCATCAGAGCTATCATGGAAATAATTTGTAAAAAGATGTAGAATGTATGGAAGTGCAAAATTAATTTCTGTCCATATCTCTTTAAAGCAGCTACATCTTCTCTTTTGATCACTCAGCTGCTTTCATGAGCTGCCAACCAGATTTATTTTTCCATGTCCATACACTACACAGTACTCTTGGAGCTATAATCCAAAGCATTGCAGTCCTAAAATGCTTTCTAGGTTCCAAGTGGCAAGAATCTGTACATCAAAGAGCTTAAATATCTGTAGCTTGAAGTTTCCTATTACTTCCTCAATTGTTGATAGCTAATGTTTGACAGATATTTAGGAACACCACTTGGTATCCTAATTTATAAAGCAATTGTTGCAGGGATGGGATTCAACTTGTTTTACCACCGATTTGGTGGGTATGACTTGGTGGGCATGATTTGCATGCCCACAGAGGGGTTCCTACTGACCACCTGCACTCTCCCTGTCTTTTCAACAGCTGATGCGTGGCAATCTGTTGTGCCACGTGATGCAGCTGAGTGTCAAGAGCAGGAAATAAAAGTCAGTTTGGAGCCCAGGCGGATGAGCCCAGCAGCTGATTGTTGGAGTGAACCAGTTCGCTCCCAGGTGATCTTCAGAGCTACTGGTTCAGTCAAACCGGGCCGAACCAGTAGAATGCCATCCTTGCATTGTTAGTCAAATAATTTTGGGAATTCATCTTTTCCTAAGAGGGAACATTCACAACATCTGTGCAGTATCTTTGTTAAACAACTTTTGCTACTTTGTTTTCCTGCCTATCTAAGTGCTATAGCATGGAATTTCTGATTCTAGCACATTCATCTAGTGGATGTGTCAGCTCTGCATTCCACTGATACAGTACTATATATTTAAAGTTAAACAAAGATTGAAGGTGGCTTTTCACCATGCTGACTATGAATATCTCACTCCCAGAATATTTTTGTTTCTTTGGCCTAGGACCAAATTTTCGTGGAGATTTTCCATATCCAATTGACTCTGCTAATCTCTGTGAGTGGGTGATTCTTCTATCACTTCAGAATCAGAATCAAACCAACAAAGTCAGGGTGCCCATTTAAATATTTGCATTCATTTGCTTCTCATTCATTGGTGGGCATGAAAACCCAAATCCCTTCTTATTTACAAGGCTCAGAGCTAACAGATTTAGTTCTCTCCTGATTGGATGCAAGGGCTAATCTAAACTGACTTGTATTCTCCTAGTAAGCAAACACTTAAATATGAGTCAATGGTGTTCTGCAGTTGCCAAAAAGTCAATGCAGTCCTAGACTATATCAGCAGAGGGATAGAATCAAGATTACGTGAAATGTTAGTATTGCTCTATCACAGGGATATAAAACTCAAGGCCCAGGGACCAGGTCTGGCCCACGGGGTACTTAGATCTGGCCCATGGGGCCACCCTAGAAACAGCAAAGGACTGTCCCACAGTGCCCCTGCCAGCGAAAACAGAGCCCAGGAGGGCCGTCTGTGGCCCTCCAGGCTGCATTTTTGGCTGCAAAGGCCTCCTGCCACCCTCTGCCAGTGAAAACAGAGCTCAGGGGAGGGCATTTTTGCTGGCAAAGGGTGGCAGGAGGCCATCGCAGCTGAAAATGGAGCTCTGGCCCCTTTTTCACTGGCAGAGCTCTTGGGCCACCACAGATGCCCCTCACATGAGTTACATCAAGCTCACCCTGGTGACACCCACCCCAATCCTTGAGGTCAAACACAATTCTTACGCAGCCCTCAATGAAATCGACTTTGACAGCCCTGCTCGATAAGGTCTTGGTAAGACCACACTTGGAATTTTGCTTCCAGTTTCGGTCATATTTTAAAAAATATGTTGAGATTCTGGAAAGAGTGCGAAGACCTACAAGGATGCTTATGGGGCTGAAGGCTAAAACACATGAAGAATGGCTGCAAGAATTGGATTATCAAACAACTTAGAACTAAGAAGAAATTTCCTGACAGTGAGAAATACAATTAACTGGTGGAAAGATTTGCCTTCACAAATTATGAGTGCTCCATCACTGGAGGCTTTTAAGAAGAGGGTGGACAGCCATTTGTCTGAAATAGTATCGGACTAGAAGACCTCTCAGGTCCCTTCCAACTCTGTTATTCTGTTATTCTTGCTTCTTTGTACCTGTGTTAATGGTTTCTCTGCCAGAGCAAATATATATAGTTTGAGCTCTTTTTTTTTTTTTTTTTTTGAGATATTCTAATTTAATGGATTTTAGAATAAATCCACTAAAACAGCATGCTGAACTTCCTTTTCCATGATCCCAATCTAAATATTTGTCTATGGAGATTCTCAGTCCTCCAGGTCATAGTTGTCCCAAAAGTGCTTTTTCAAGAGGCAACTGGACTTCCTTGGTTTTTTTCTTGAAGATGTATTGCTTCTCATCCGAGAAACTTCTTCAGATATTCTTGGGTGAGAAGTAAAACATCTTCAAACAAAGAAAGTCCAGTTACCTCTTGAAAAAGCACTTTGGGATATTTGGCCACACAGGGGCAGCCTTACTCTGTTAAAATTTCTCATCTCCCCAGTTCCTAAAGCCATTTTTATCCCCAACAGCAGAAGTAACAGAACCTGGCAAAAATACATGCAACACTTAATACATGTTTATCAAATCATATGATTTTAATCAGCGGACTAGCTGCTCCCAATTCCCCTTTCAACAAAGAATGCTCTGTTTATTTCAAGTATCCTGTTTTTACTCGTCTTCAAAGACAGAATGTTTTCAAGTCCTTTTGCATAACAGAATCTGTAATGCAGGAGGAGGTGATTTTCCATTATTTTTATATGAGCTTTCTATCTTCTTTCTCACTTGCCACACCTCCTGGGATGGCTGTTTTCTTCCAACCATGCAAATTTATCCTTTTTGCTGTACTCAGGCTCAGTAAGTCCTTTGCTATATATAGATCAACATCATATCAGCATCTTTAAGAAACCATAACATAACAGAGTTGGAAAGGAGCTTGGAGGTCGTCTAGCCCAACTTTCTGCTCACACAAGAAACCCTATACCATTCTGGACAAATAGCTACCTAATCTCATCTTAAAAGCCTCTAGTGAAGGAGCATCCAGAACTGCTGAATGCAAGAAGTTCCACTAGTTAACTGTTCTCACTGTCAAGAAATTTCTCCATATTTCTAGGTTGGATCTCTCTTTGATTAGTTTCCATCCATTGTTTCTTTTTTGCCTTCTGCTGTTTCAGATAATTATTTGTGGCAGCCCCTCAAATATTGGAAGACTGCTATCATGTCATCCCTAGTCCTCTTCATTACATTAGACATACCCAATTCCTACAACCATTCATCCTCCAGTCCTCTAATCATCTTTATTGGTTTTCTTTGTACTTTTTCAAGAATCTCAATATCTTTTTATATGGGGGGGGGTGGTGGTGACCAAAACTGGATGCAGTATTCCAAGTATGGACTTAAGCTTTAAGTCTCTTTCCAAAATCATAACTGCCATGTGAATTATAGAGTAAAATGACATTCACATCTATAGACAGAGATGTGTTTCCTCATTATAAGTGAAGATCACCCTTGCCTATTGAAGAGTAAATGCAGAGATCCCCAAAATGAAACCCAGACTCTTACTTTCCTGAGAAGCTGAAAAAGCCCTAAAAGGAGAAGATTCTATGTAATGAACTACTTGTTGTCCTATTTTCCATATTAATTCCTTTGTCTTTAAGCACTAGAGTGACAGAGAATGCATAATACGCTGAATGTCAAATCATCTTTGATGCTTTGATTGTTAGTATCAGAGTTGGCAAAGAGCCCCTGCTTTTTTCCTGAAATACATGTTACACTGCAGACACCAGCTCAGCACAGAAGGATAAAATTCCTGCAAATAAGAAAGAAACTGTATGATTTATGTTTGAGCTGATTACGGTGGTACCCAGATCAGGATACTTAGACCTGAGAAGCCTCTAAGCAGAGCCTGAAATCTTGAGTCTTTTGACCCAACTGAAAACCTTCTTTTTTTCAAAATGTTTCTCCAAACTAAAGATCAGCAAAACACTTGAATAGAATGAAGGCTAATCCTTAATAATATATCATTCAGCCCTAATCTTATTTCAGTTATTGATTAGGTTCAGAACATTGATCTGGTTTGGAGAGGACGGAACTGGCGTCGTGACAATACGGCATGCAATCTTGGAGGTCCGAGATCACTGCCGATATCTTTGCTCCTGGACGGTCCAATTGGATCTAAACCATCCCGAAGAGACAGCGATCGTAAAGAGCGTGTCCTATCAATCCCAGGGATACTGCAAAGTCCCTGGTAGAACCAGGAGAAGCTCTTTTTGCCAGAAGCAAAGAGGCAGCCATTAAAGCTGCTGAAGTTGGGACAGCTCTGAGACGGAAGGGAACAGAAAGAGAGAGTGTGCAGGTTTGGTGAGAACCCTTTTTTTAATATATTTTAAGACTTTGAAAGGACACCCTAAAAAAAGAATCTGTAAAAGTTTTGACAGAAGTGATTATGCGGCGATTTTAAACAAAGATGTCAAAGTAATAATTCTTTTTTCTTCATTGTTGAATTTTTATATATGATTTTATATTTTGAAACTGGATGATTACGTTTTCTTCTTGTTATTTATTCTTTTCTCCTTTTTGATTCAACAACATGTTAAGTGAGAGATTCCTTTTTAGTTATTTTTTAAATGCTTTTTTTCTTTTTTAGTTAATCCTTATTATATTTTGCCTGGAAAAGGAGAGGGGGAAAGTGAAAGCTAAAGAACCTTTGTAGCACTGCCAACTAGAGGCTTGGAAGTATTCTGTTTTTTCTTTACCAGACAAAGCTGAGAAAGAATTGAGACTTTGTTTCAGGGACATTGCCTGGTTGATAGGATAGAGGGGAAGAGCAGGGGAGAGTATTATTGCAGGTGCTCTTCTGGGTTTCTATCAACAGCTGGAGTCTGGTGCTGAAACTTAGGAAAAGAAAAGGTGATAAGTTTTTGGAGAAGAGAGAAGAGAATTATATTAAGAGCCTTGGATAATTAAACAAAGTGCAGTGTATTCTTTTTATTTTTTTCTAAGCTGTGCTATCCCCCCTCATCAGTTTATCTTTTTTTTCTGGTAATAGATATTTGGACTTTTGGCTTTTTGGAACTTGGCTTTCTGGAACTTGTCTACTTTTCATATTGGTTTCTTTTTGGTCCATTTTTATGCATCTTTTTATATTTGAGATCCCTTAATTGGATTAAGATGTTGAAGAACCTGAAGAAGTTTTTCCTTTCTTTTTTCTTCTGAGCCTTTTCCTTCACCTTTTGAAGACCATTGAAGAAAGAACAGGGAAAACTGATGAAAAAGTGGAGAGCATCCAACAATTGATGATGAAGTATGAGGAGAGGCTCCAAGAAATTGAAGAAGAAGGTAAACAAAGAGTTGAGAAGATTGGAGACATTGAGAACAGATTAACTGTGGTTGAACAAGATAAAAGTGGTATGCTGAGAGGGAGATGGACAGATCAGAATTTTATCTCACATTTCAAAATATAGAGGAAGAAAAAGGACAAAACTTAGCTGAAATAATGACAGAAATTCTGGCGGAAGCTTTGGAAATAACTCAAGAGAAGATGATGGATGGAATAGATGAGATTTATTGAGTCTTTACAAGATATGCGATGAGAAATAGTTTACCAAGAGAAGTTCATATCAGATTTACAAAGAAAGCCATTAAAACATAAATTCTGCAAGTGGCGAGAGAGAAAACATTGAAATACAAGGATAAGGAGATTGTGGTCTTGAAACAAGTACCTAGAAGAGTGAGAGAGATGAGAAGAGAAGAGAATACCAATTCTTGACCTAATTGCTACTTAAGAAAGAGGTGAATTATAGATGGCTGATCCCAGAAGGTTTAATGTTCACATGGGAAGAACAGAGATACAGAATTGATTCAATTGAAAAAGCTGAATCATTTTACGCAGAATTTTTTAAAGAGGAGAAAGAGGCAGAAAAAGAATTTTCACTCATTTAATTCCAAGAGGACTACTAAATGACGACTGGAAAAGAAGGTGCAGTAGGTGGAAAGGAGGAAGTCAAGGAACAATGCGAACTAAGATCGATGAGAGCTGTTTAACCTAACCACAAAATTTAACCATGGAAGAAAAAAAATTAATCACAATCAATATAAATGGACTTAATTCAGCTGTTAAAAGGAGGAAAATTTTTCATAAATTAGAGAAATTAAAATTTGATATAATTTGTCTGCAAGAAGTACACATCAAAAAGCAACATGAACAATTGCTGAGACTGCCAAAATTAGGGAAAATATTTACCTCTTTGACACAATGCAAGAAAAGAGGAGTGAGATATTAAAGATATTATCCCAATGAAATTGATATATACTGATGACGATGGAAGAATACTAATGGTGAGAAAAATAGACAATAATATAAAAACACTCCTGATTGCAATTTAGGCCCCAAAGGACAATCAAGAAGAATTTTATAAAAAATTACACATGAAAAAATTGAACTGGACTATGCTAATATAGTTTAGATGGGAGATTTTAACGGAATAGTAGACAATAAACTGGATTATACAGCACAGAAATCAACAAAGCAAAGCAGAAAGATCCTCCCTAAATCCTTTTTTTAAATGGTGGACGAAATAAACTTAAAAGATACATGGAGAGAAAGAAATGCTAAAACTAAACAATACACTTTCTTTTCAAATAGACATTTATCATGGTCCAGAATAGATATGATATGGATGTCAACAGAATTGTTAACCAATATTCAAGAAGTAAACACTGAAACAAGTACTTGGGCAGATCATAATCCAGCGCTAGATTTGATGAAATGGGAAAATTTACAACTGTCATTAATTGGGAGAATATCAACAATCAAGTTGAATATATTACCCAGAATTTTATATTTTTTCAAACAATTCCAATCAGGCTTGGAAAAGATTATTTTGAAAATTTAAATAAAGTCATGTTGAAATATATATGGCAAGGTAAGAAGGTGAGAATAAAGTTAAAACTTTTGCAAGAATAAGAGGAGGATTTATTATTCTTTATTATTCTTATTCTTTTGCTAGAATAAGAGGAGGATTTGGCTTGCCTAATTGGGAGTTGTACTATCAAGCTACGAAATTGATGTGGGTAAAGGAATGGATAACATTAAGAAATACTCGATTGTTGACACTAGAAGGACATGATCTGTTGTTGGGGTGGAATTTTTTATGGAATAAAGGAACCAAAATACAGGGGTATTTTAGAAGACATTATATACGGGATTCTCTGTGGTTAAACTGGGAGAAGATTAAAAGACAATTTTATTTGAAAATTCCAGTCTGGTTATCGACTATTGAAGCATTTTCTTATCCTATAACATATAAAAAGGAACAAACAGTTAGATATGGTGAAATATTGAATGAAAAGGGTGAACTTAAATCTATCCAAAACTAGAGGAACAAGGAATAAAGATGAATTGGTTTTCATACACACAAATACATTCAAGATGTGATAAAGATATTAAAACAGAAGGTTTTTATGATAAATTGACTGATTTAGATAAGATTCTGACAGGTGCTGATGAAAAGGTGATTAAAAAATTATATGGATATTTATTAGAAATTAAATTAGAAGAACAAGTTAAACAAAGTATGATTGCTTGAGGGAAGAATTTTGATTATGGGATTGACTTAGAGAAATGGCAAAAATTGTGGTTTCAAAATTATAAAATGACAATGTCAACAGCATATAAAGAAAATTTGGATAAGATGTTTTACAGGTGGCACTTTCCCCCGACAAGAATAGCAAGGATGTTCAAGAATAAGTCCGAAAAGTGTTGGAAATGTCATCAGACACCTGGCTCATATTACCATATGTGGTGGACATGTTCGGACGCCAAAAATATTGGACTAAAATCCACATGTAGCTGGAAAAAATAACAAATAAACATATAGACTTGAAACCAGAGATTTTTTTAGTGGGAATTTTGCCTGAAATATATAATAAAGTATTGAAATATCTGATTGTAAATATATTAACAGCAGTTAGAATTGTATTTGCTAAAAACTGGAAAAATGAGAAGACACCATCACTGGAGGAGATCATGAAGAAAATATTGGAATGTACTGAAATGAGTAGATTGACATTTGAAATTAGAGAACAAGATGAAAAACAATTTTTCAGAGTTTGGGATCTGTTCTATTGGTGGTTAGATAATGGAATATAGTAATGGAATATGTAGATTTTTAGAAAATAATAAACGTATAAAGAGGTATTTTTTTCTTTTTTAATTATATTTGAAAAATGATTCTAGGATAGATCTGGGTGGACAATGTAAATTGTTATGAAATAAACTAAGTAAAATATGATTATTTTATGAAACATGAATGAATAAAAGTATAGTCAATGATTGACTATATCAAAATCTAAAATATAAAAGATATTAATGTACTTGAAATTTGATTGAAAGTATGAGAGGATATATAATGTAATTGTAATGGAAGACTACGAAATGGTTGCACAAAATAGTATGTGAATCAACCGGCACACTGTATGTATATATATGGAAGATGGTTTATGTTTTCATGTTATGTTTGTTTGTGCTTGTTTTAAAATCAATAAAAAAAATTTTTTTTAAAAAGAAAAAGAACATTGATCTGGTTTAATTGGGTTTCTAGCCTGAACTGCCAGATAAGGTTGATGAAATTCAAATTGCCAAACAGATGGCAACTTAGAGAGAGATACTTAGATCATCTTTCATTACTTAACATTACATCATGGACTGATCCATAGTTTTAGTAGCAATGTGGTTTATCTTTGTTTTTTTATGAAATGGTTTTTCAGCTTCCCAACCCAACATTAAAGCCTTGCTTGTTTGTGGTGGTTTTGGTTAAGTAAAAAACAGGAAGGTTTTAACCTGCTTGTTGTCCTTGGGGGGGGGGGGGGGGGGGGGGGAGGGAGGGGGAGAGGAAAAAGCAAAACGAAAAAAATAAAATTTTTTTTTAATAGTTTCAGCAAAGGATAACTATTTCATTGTAATGATCCATTCATAAATCAAATGATATGTAACAGCAGGTTCACTGAGTAATTGGGGCCATAAATTTATCTTCCCAGTGTTGAAGGTATCATCTCTTAGCCATAAGAGCAGGGGAGATCCATTTTTATTATACAACCATTAATTTCTATTTAACAGCATAGAGTTGTGTTCTAGACATGGATCTGAGTTTGTGACAGGGTTTAATATTTTCCAGTATCTACGATTAGGTAGGTTTTGGATGAGTCAAATGACCAGAAAGCTTCTTCTGTGCATCCAGCTTTGCAGCATTGATACTATTTTGCAGGGCAGACCTCCCCATCTTTCTCCAATCTGATATGTTTTAAATGTGTTAGTGATGGTAATATTCTTGACCACATATGAAGGGTTCTCGCTGGGGGAAGGTTGAACAAGTGAAATCACAGACATTCAATATCAGATGTCCAATACTTCAGGTGATCCATACTTTCTACAAAGTCAGTTTCTCTATCATCAGAAACAGCATTGGAAGCTACCTTAAACCAAGCTGTAGTGTTCCTCAGGAAAAGTGTGATTGGTTTAAGAAGTTGCAAGAGACATTTTGCTCATGTCCCAGCATATATGAAGGACAAATTGCTGTTTAGCCATGATGTGTGCAGTAGCCACTGAAAAATGATTTTCCTTAACGTTTTGCAATTTTAGGGTAATGCTGTTCTTTCTTACCAGGAGACAATGGAAGACAGGAGACTGACATGCTGTGGTCCATGGGGTCACAAAGAGTTGGACACAACTTACCATAGCAACTGAACAACATCCTTTCTTAGCATTCTATATTGACCCAAACTAGTTAAATTTCCCCAGCAAATATTATGAAAGGACCAGTACTTTCAAATCTTTTGAAACTGAAATTCAGCAGGAAATCTTCTCAGGATCTTATTGACTACAAAGATTGTCTTTTCCCATTCCCCTTTAAATGAATATCCCCCCCTCCAATAAACAGGAGAAGGGAGAGTATGGTTATTTCCTTATCAGTAATTCACACCATAGCTTGGAATCTGGGTGACGACAAAGGTACATATGATAAGTTAACACCATTGTTCTTTTTAGTAAGCAGCTTGTCCTCTACCATCCAATGACTAATCCTGACCAATTGTTAGAACAGGTATTAGTATTGAAGAGATAATGTATACTGTCACTCACATCCAAATAAGCAATCAGAATCCACATAAGGTCCTCTCACCAAAGCGGACAAGGACAGTTTCTGGAAAACTGTGTGTTGAGGATAAAGGTTACCAATGTTTTTTATTTTCTTCTTCCTCTTCCTTTTTCCTTCTTCCCCTTTCTCCCTTCTTTCCTCCTCCTCCTCTTTTCCAAGGTGGAAAATAACGCAAAGTTTTCTTAATGGTTTGCATTCCAAATTCTATGAGCCAGTTCTTGGATCTTTTAAGATGCCTAAATGGGATTCACGTGCCACATTGAGGTCAGAACGGTATAATGCAGTGCAGCGTTGGCTTATCTAAATGGATCAAGAGTGCTTCACAGCCATCTGATCTGAACAACAAAATTTCAGATAGCAGAAAATCAAAGATCATCAGCAAATTCCCTATTGCCAGATTTTTTATATCCAGATTTTTTGCAGCCCAGGTCTGGCAGAACTAAGATATCGATGGAATAATGTTTATAGATGCTCATGTGCTAGGTTGACCTAATTGTCACAAGTTTTTTCAAGCAAGGCAACCTTCCTCAATTAGGCACCTTCCAGTTCTACAGTGTTATTCATGACTAGAATTTACAGCCATAAAGTGTGCCAATCATTAAGCCCATGGTTCTGGGATTTGAAGTCCAAACATCTTAAAATAGCTAAAATTGGGAAAGATTATATCCAAAGCAATGCAGTCCTACTATATTTTAGAGTTGCAGGCCTTCCTTATACCACGATTGGTCACATCTAAAAGATATCCTCAAGCATGAAGCCATCACTCAATGCTGTTTCTCTAAGAGGAATAACAATTAAGGGATCTCCTTAAAAATCGAGGCTTGGGTCTATGCAGATTTGAAGGCTGGGTTCTGTGGGACTTTCAGCACAGCTGGACTACCTGTTGATTCCATGGCTCTATGATGGTTACTATTCAAATGCACAAAAAAGGAAAGAACAGCAAAACATGAGATAAAGTGAAATGAAATAAAGCAAATGTGTGCAATATGTGTGATAGATGAGTCTCTGTGGTTAAAAAGATCAGAGTTATGCTACATGAGGGGATTGTAATCCTCCAGATTTTTAAGTTATTGCATATTAACTGTGCCACATTACTAAGCACAGACATACATAAAAGAGAAAATCAGTTTAGCAGTATCAAGTCAAATGGGAGACTAACTAATGGTCTGTTGGAGATAGGAAGCATGAAATAATAAAACAACAGAGTTAGAAGGGACTCTGGAGATCTTCTAGTCCAACCCTCTGCTCAAGTAGGAAATATTACACCATTTCAGACAAATGGTTGTTCTGTCTCTTCTTAAAAACCTCCAGTGATGGAGTATCCACAACTTCTAGAGGCAAGTTGCTCAACTGTTCTGTCAAGAAATTTTTCCTTAGTTCTAGGTTGGTTTTCTTGATAATTTTCCATCCATTGCTTCTGGTCTTGCCTTCTGGTGCTTTGGAGAATGGGTTGACCCCCCTCTTCTGTGGCAGCTCCTCAAATTTTGGATTACTGCTATCATATCACCCTTAGTCCTTCTCTTCACTAGACTGGATATATCCAAATCCTGCAACTTTTCTTCATGTTTTAATCTCCAGGCCCCTAATCTTTGTTGCTCTTTTCTACATTCTTTTCAAAGTCTCAACATGTGGTGTACAAAACTGAAGGCAGTATTCCAGGTGTGGTCTTATTAATTATCTTCCCACTCATCAGATCAGGGACACCAGTCATAGCTGAATTGGATTGTTAATGAATGTTAAGGTGGAGCTAGAAGTCAAGGAATTGTCTAAAATATTTGGTGGAGGCAAATAAGATTTCATCTGGAGCCTGTTAACAATTTGAGTTTGATGTGAGTTTCAGACCTCAGTTATAACCAGCTAATAAAACATACTTACATACTTATCAATTTGTAAATTGATATTAGGGAGAACACTAACAATCTCCCAATTGGATTGGCTATAAGCTAGACCAGTACTGCTCAACCATGGCAATTTTAAGTTGGGGGGATTTCAAGTCCCTGAATTGAATAAACAGCATGCTGGCTGAGGAATTATGGGAGTTAAAGTCCATCCAGCTTAAGTTTGCTAAGGTTGGGAAACCCTGGACCAAACTGAAAGTCATAAAAACAGAAGAAGACCATGGGACAGCAGATTCATAAGATTGCTGAGAAATTGCAGAGATGCAGTCATCTGAAATTCAGGTAGGCTTGAGGGAATCTTGACTTTAAGTTGCCTTGGATTTTATGGTAACTGAATCAAATAAAAACCCATTTAGATATCCCCACCAAAATTTTCAAACAGAAACAGAACCTCCATGCTTTTTTCTTATTATCTATAACATCCTCAAAAAAGAAAAGAATGCTAACATCAGACCCATGAAAGCCTTTGGGAAACCAAGACAGGATGACCTGCCACCAACTAGGACAATGTTCAAAATAATTGACAGACAAACTGTACTGCATTAAATCAGAGTGCTACAGTCCCCCAAAATGGGTTCAGCATTGAGTGTGTAACTGGAACTTCAAGAGGAGATCATGGATCCTCTTCCACTGCTCTCTCATTTTGAAAATCAATGTCCTTCTCACAACCTTCCTTTGATACTCATATTTTTAGGGAGATCTTCCCCTTCCCCCCACAACCTTCATGTCAAATTCAACATTGCTAATATCTGAGATATACACCATCCAACATTTTCATGTCAAATTAAAGGACAGGACTAGGATGGCCAACTGACCAAGAAAAAGGTAACCTGGCCTGTTCAACTACTTGAGACCAGAATGATGTGTAGAAACCATCAAGAAATGCTTACAATGCTTTGGAGAGAAGCACAGGGTAGTTAAAATAGCTGGTAAACCAACATCAACTTATTTTGATAGGCTCATATTTAGGGAAGAAAAAAAAAGAATCAGATTCGTCCTACTCAGATTGGAAGAAACATCAACACAAATTTGTTTAATCAAAGCTATTTGCTTCATCAACAGATATTCACAGTAATTGCTAGATTTCAGCAATACAGTGAGTTTAGAAATTCCAGATTCAATGCTTTGCAGGTTAGGTCACAGTTCAAACAGGCTTGGGGGAAGTAAAATAACCCCATCAGATTATGTATTGCTGCATTTTTCATGCTCTCTGTGGCTGAACCATTTCTCTGGCAATGCTCCTCTTCAAACCTTTCTCCTTCTGAGCTCTTCCAGCATGGGCAGATGGCTCAGAAAGTCCCATCTTACATCAGTTCTCATAAAAATTGGGCAGATGCCTCAGTGTGTATCCCTTTCCCAAATCCTGTTTTAGTAGAAAATTTAGATTCACAACTGTATATTGTGATAGAGGAAAAAAAGAGAAATTCACATGTCAAAATAAGTGCAGTTTGAAATTAGCTTTCACCTGGACTGAGGCTGATGCCCTAGGAGATGTTCTTTCCTGCAAGATAGGCTCATTGTGGGTGGGTGGGATGACTGATTAGGTTTCATATTAAAAAGTTCTCCAATTTGAAAGGAAATTTCTTCCAGTGGAATGGAATTTAAGCATGGGGTAAGACAATAAATAGGGAGTGGGTGTGACCAATGTGGAATGGAGCAGCCCTGAAGAAATGAGCCTCAGGAGCTGCTCTGGAGAAGAAGTGCTCAGGATTCTGGAGAAGGTAGAACCTTTGCAGGACCAATCCTATTGCCAGCGATGAAAGCAGTTCTGCCATTCCATCCAAGTCACCTGATGTGGTTCCTTTCTCTACTTCAACATATTCTCTTTTTAATTTGGGGGAGGGGAAAAACTCATCGACAAAAAAGCACCAATATGCATCATGACATCATCACCACGATGTCAAGGTGACATCATCAACATAAGGGCATTGTTCTCCTTTAGGGTCTCAGGACTGCAGTGCTCTCTGTCTTATCTACTCTAAAGAATGTCCCCCCACAAGAAGATGCTGTGGTTGATCAACTTCTGGGTTTATTGTCATCATCACTGTTATCATGATTTTCTTTTCCTTTTTTGTGGGGAGGGAGGTAAATGAAGCAAGCCTTCCTTTGTGATCCTCCTCTTCTTAGAACCAAAGCCAGCTGACCAGGAGCTAGTGAACAGTTTGGATTCTTCCTGGTAAGGTGAAGCAAAAAGAAGATTGTTCTTTTCTTTTGGAAAGCCAAATAAAAAAGAAAGGAGAGATGTTTTTTTTTTTTGGGGGGGGGGGGTGTCACTACTCATGTCCCAGTGAGTTGAGTCATGCAGTGCTGTGGTCCTCTGGAAATACGGCACAGAGCAAAAGAAACTTCCAATCTAGCTTCTGCTCCAAAAGCTTCCAATCACCTCAGAAATAAATTAAGGGATTCTCAGAGTGGAAAGAAGAGATGTGGTCAATGGTGTCTCTTCCAGGGCAGGGGACAGGTCATTCTTGCTTCCTTTCCCCCATTGACAGTGACAGTGTCGCTCATCACCTGCCCATCCAGCCACAGGAGAGTCCAAGATGTGACAGAGTTTGTTGGTCTGGTGTTCAGTCCTTCCAGAAAAAGAACAGGCCTGTGCTATTCGAGAGACTAGCGGCTACTGTTCTTTATAGCCTCTTTTGCAGCAATAATCAAGGGGGTCAGGCTGGACAGCGGCTTGGCCAGTTTTAAAAATGGGTGCTGGAAGGAAAAAGAAAACAGTTTATCCACTTAGGAACAGTGACAGTGAGACAGGTAGGAAAATTATTTATTTAGTGTAAGGCATTGTTACATTAGCCAAGAAACTACAATGCTAATGCAGTATACAGGTAGTTCTCAATTTATGACCACAACCGAGCCCAAAATTTCTGTTCTTAAGTGAGATAGTTGTTAACTTGAGTTTTGTCCCATTTTATGACCTTTCTTGCCCCAGTGATAAATTAGTAATCTGATTATTAAATGAATCTGGCTTCCCCATTGACTGTGCTTGTCAGGAGGTCACAAAAGTAGATTACATGACCTTGGAATAGAGCAACGGTTGTAAATATGAATAGTTGCCAAGCATCTGAATTTTGATCCCATGACCATGGGGATGCTGCAAAGTCGTAACTATGAAAAGCTATCATAAGTCACATTTTTGAGTGCCGTTGTAACTTTGAATGGTCACTAAACTGTTGCAAGTTGAGAACTACCTGTAGTAGTTTGGCTGCTGGTTTACTAACTATGTTTTTGTACATGCGAGTGCACTGCCAAGATGCACCCCAGGAGAGTGAGCTAGCATTGCATCAGAAACAAAGACTCTTTCTCACTATGAAGTGGAATATGAGTCTAAGGACTACTGGTATTGCTAACAGTTGGGACACCAACCAAGAAAAATGGACCTAGACGCATTCAGTTTTATGCTTTTTCTCCCTAGCATGCAAGAGGAATTTTGGAAGAAACTGTTTATCTAATGCTGTGCAGGAAGCAAATCTCATCCAGAGACATATATGACTTAGAGCTGGGCCATAGTTGGATTAGATTCAAAGGTGATCAAATCAGCTCTTCAATGAGATCATGAATTGAGTGGAGATATCAAACTGTAACAGGTATCTTTTAACAAAAGCTCAAATCAAACTGATGTGACTCTTTTACCAGGAGATCAGTTTGCAAATTAAAAACAAATCAAGCTGGAATGCAAACATGACTTAGCTCCTCTTGACAGCCTCATCCATCCGTCCTATAGTTTTCCAAACTCAGGGCAATTGACTTCCTCTGTCCGAGTCCCCATATAAAACCAAGGATGCAAGGGCATGAAAAAAAAAATCAGGAGAGCAGTTGCAAACATGCACCTTATAATATTTCCCCCTTTCTCCAGAGCCCCATTGCACTGATGTATCAAATTGGTGTAACCATACAAAAGGGCAAAATGACAGCTTGCCCTGTCAGGTTACACTGTCAGAGAAGATATCCATAAGAGCTATGCTTCATCAAAAGATTAAGATTTTCCTTCATTTACCTGCAAGAGTTCTTTTGCAGACCCTCGCCTGTCAACATCCATCTCAAGGCAATGGTTCAAAAAGTCCCGGAAAACCACAGAAAGTCTTTCGGGATTCTGGAGTTCTGGTGTCCCATTGGTAGCTATCAAATACAAGGCCTGAAAGAGAAAATAACAAATTGAATCAAAACCATTAAGGCAACTGTTCTACCTTCTCTTTTATTTAGGCAGATGGTCACACCAATATTCTTCTCTTATAAGCATATAAAAGCAAAATGCAACTTACGACCACAATTGGGACCAGAGTTTCTGTGGCCAAGCAAGGATATTATTAAGTGAGCTGCACCTGATTTTATTACCTTTTTGGCACAGTTGTTAAGTGAACCAGTGCAGTTGTTAAGTCAATCATGCAGTTGTTAAGCAAATCTGGCTTTATCCATTGATTTTGCTTGTTGGAAGCCAAATAGCGGCCACGTAACCCAGGAATGCTGCAACTATCATAAACACAGTTGCCAAGCACTCACTTCTGATCATGGGACTGTGGGGATGCTGCAGTGGTTTGAAATGTGAGGATTAGTCACAAGTCACTTTCTTTTAATGCTGTTGTTACTTGGAATGGTTGTACGTAGAGGACTACCTGTACAGTCAATGTAATTTTGAGAAGGGCTCAAATGGGTGAGCTTTACTTATCAATGCAAACCAAGTTTTTCTGTGCAGAGCTTCGAAAGGGGAAGGGGTTGTTTTGTCAGAGTTTTGACCAAAATATCCCTGTTTCGATCAATTGATCAAAGGTCTTCTATCTTCTGCAACAATGAAGGAGAGTTCCATTAGTCTTTTATAGAGCCAATTTTGACATGGCTTACCTGAAAGCCAATTTTGAAAGTCTAACAGAGTTCTCTCTCCCTGCCTCCCTGTACCCTAGAAAATCAAAGTTGGACAATCTTGAATTTCTTTCTTACCCACTTCTCTCTTTCTGAGCTAAGCTGGTATTTATATAACCACGAAGAAGGAATGCATGGGCTTTTATCTCAATACCCTTCTACAGTAGGGAAAAGCTGCAGGAGAATTTTTTCCCCACCACCTTTTCTAGGATAGACAGCTAGAAATGTCTGTCCTACTTAGTCCATGAATTGGCTGTGGGCTGGTCTCCATCTAAATGTACGCTTCAGTGAATTCCACCACACTCTCAAGTTTTGGAAGGATTCAAACACAACAGTATAGAATGTTGATCTTACCCTGAGAGGATTTTCATTGAGATATGGAGGTTCTCCTTCTACCATTTCTATTGCCATGATTCCTAAAGACCAAATGTCCACTTTGGGACCATATGCTTTCCTCGTGACCACTTCAGGAGCCATCCAGTAAGGCGTCCCCACCATTGTACTCCGCTTGCTCTGTTCAGGAGTTATCTGAGCACAGAAGCCAAAATCAGCTGTAGGTAACAGAAAATAGAAATTATTACTGTAGAAACCATACTGATCATAGAACATAAAGCCCCTGTCACACTGCACCAACGGATGCAAAGAGGATGTAAAACGGACAAAAAAGCTTGCCATCCGTTGGTTAACGCAATATATCTGTTCTGCACTCACTGCCTCCGTTTTGCTTCCTCTCTATCCGTCCAGCATCCGTTTATGGATGTTTCATTCGCTCAGAAAGTTTTGAGCTGCTCAAAACTTTTGCGCGGAAAATGTATCCAATTCGTCCATTCTGCATCCGCTAGGCATTCGCTAGGCATCCGTTCTGCATCCGCTATATCCGCTAGGCATCCGTTCCGCATCCGCGCAACTCGCATCCGCTCGGACGCAGGGAGGAAGCGGAATGGACGTGGAACGGATACAGAACTGATGCCTAGTGGATGCAGCACGGAAACAAAGCATTTAAAACGGAAAATACCTTCGCAGAGGGGACCTATCTCGGATATTAAGGATATCTAGAGGATGCCTAGAGCATGCCTAGAGGATGCAAAGGGACACCTATACTGCCTATAAAAAGGGGGAGCAACTCATCTGGATCTCACTTTCAGAACAGCAGCCCTGCGGTGCAGACCTCTGCAGCCTTCATCTGACTCTTCCTCTTCCACAGCATCCAGTCATGTCCACCGTGGATCGTAACAAAGTCCTTTTGGCAGCCACCATCCTTCTGCAACAGTGCGAAGCCATCTACAGGCTCTGTGAACTCTAGTATGGGAAGAAAAAGAGGCGGCCAAGAAGCGTCTGGGTCCGAAGATGGTTCGCCAGAAGAGCAGAGGACGGACTGTACAACAAGCTGATGGTGGAGCTCAGGAACGAAGACACTCGGGCATTCCAGAACTTCATGAGGATGCCTCCAGCCATGTTTGATGAAGTTGTGCAGCGGCTGACACCCAGGTTGACCAAGGCAAACACCAACTTCCAACCCAGCCTGGAACCTGGGCTCAAGGTGGCACTCACTCTGCGCCACCTGGCCTCAGGGACCACCTACAGGAGCATGCAGTACGGCTGGAGGGTGCCACACAACACCATCAGCATTGTGGTCAGAGAAGTGGTGCAGGCCATCATTGAAGAATACAAGGAGGAGCTCCTCCAGTGCCCTTCCACTGAAGAAGGCTGGAAGAAAGTTGCAGAGCAGTGGTATCAGAGGTGGAACTTCCCACACACCGTTGGAGCCATAGATGGGAAGCACGTGGCCTGCAAAGTGCCAGCCAACTCAGGGTCCTCTTATCACAACTACAAGGGCTTCTTCAGCATCATCCTCTTCGCCATGGTCAATGCTGACTACAAGTTCATGTACATCGATGCTTCAGGCAACGGCTCATCTTCAGATGCCCAGGTATACAACGCCAGTGACCTCAAGGAGGGGCTGGAATGCAACCTCATCATGGGCTTCCCAGATCCAGACCCCCTGCCAACGACACACAAGATGTGCCCTACTTCATCATGGGGGATGACACCTTCTCCCTCACAACCTACCTCATGAAGTCCTCCAGATGCCTCACCCGTGAAGAGAGGAACTTCAACTACAGGCTGTCCAGGGCAAGGCGGGTGGTGGAGAACGCCTTTGGCATCCTGGCCAACAGGTTCCAGGTACTTCTCACCACCATGCAGTATCGCCCAGAGACCGTGAGGAGGATCATGGAAGCTTGCTGCATCCTGCACAATCTCATGCGCACCCACTACCCAGTCTTGCAGAACAGGCTCATGGACCTCCAACAAGGCAATGGGGACATGAAGCCTGGGGAATGGAGGCAAGGGCGAAACCTGATAAACACTGAGGATGTGCAAGGCCCCAACAGAGCCTCACGTGAAGGGAAGAAGCAGCGCAACCTCCTGAAACACTAGTGCAACTCCCCAGCTGGAGCAGTGGAGTGGCAAGACAGGATGATAGATGATTAATGGATGCTTCCTTCAGCCTGTCTCATCACATGGATGAGATTGGGCCATGTATGTTGGGTGGGCCTACAACAAACAGGGCATTTAATAAAGAGTTGTGTTTATGTTGACATGTGTGGATGATTGATTACATTGTTACTGATAATAAAGGGCCATAGGTGTGGCACCTGGGAGGGTGGACCATCCAGTCCCACTATGCTTGCACTGGAGGTTTATCTATCCCACAGCTATTACCCATCCCAAAGGTATCCCTGCCCATCCCACTGCTATCTCAACCCATCCCACTGCTATCTTAACCCATCCCACAAGCATGCAAAGGCTTAAACCATTTCTAAAAGTTTCCACCAAGACTTTATTTAAAAAAAAGAAATGAAGCAAGTGTGTGAATCAAAAATAGACTTTATTAACAACAAGCTATAAAACAAAAATGAGTCTCTGGCACTCCTCTTGGTCGCTCAATCCCAGGGGTGAAGGGTCCAGGTGCTGTGGAGGTGGCTGGTGCTGGAGTGCTTGTCATCAGCTCCTCCAGAAGCAGAAGAAGCAGAAGCCCCAGCCCCAGAAGAGCGAGCCCGTGCTGCAGAAGCCCCAGCAGAACCAGAGTGAGGGCCAGGGGGCGGGATGGTAGCCCTGTCCCTCTTGCCAGGGCTGGCAGCAGATGGCTGAGGCTTGCTGTGCTTCCGCATGGTTGTGGGGTTGCTGGCTGGCAGGGAGGCTGGCAGGAACCAAGGCTGGCAGGAAGGCTGGCAGGGAGGCTGGCAGGAACCAAGGCTGGCAGGAAGGCTGGCAGGGAGGCAGGCACCAAGGCTGGCAGGAAGGCTGGCAGGCAGGCAGGCACCAAGGCTGGCAGGAAGGCTGGCAGGGAGGCAGGCACCAAGGCTGGCAGCAAGGCTGGCAGGGAGGCAGGCAGCAAGGCTGGCAGGCAGACATGAACCAAGGCTGGCAGGAAGGCAGGCAGCAAGGCTGGCAGGCAGACTGGCAGGCAGCAAGGCAAGCTGGCAGGGAGGCTGGCCGCAAGGCTGGCAGGCAGGCAGACAGCAAGGCTGGCAGGGAGGCTGGCAGCAAGGCTTGCAGCAAGGCTTGCAGGCAGGCATGCAGGCAGGGCAGACAAGGCTGTCAATCCATCCGGCAGCAGGTCTTTCCTCTGAATGGTGACCTGCTTCCGAGCTGCTTCCCTTATATCCGCGGGGCTTACGCAATGCATCCTCCCCGCATGCGCAATTAATGTTAGGCATCCGTTAGGCTTCCACTGTGCATCCGCTAGGCTTCCGCTCTGCATCCGCTTCATCTGCTCGGCGTCCGCTGTGCATCCGCTGTATCCGTTCCGCGTCCGCTTTGCTGAGGTCCCCCGGAAGCCTAGCGGAGTTGCCATCCACTCCCATCTGCTTCCATCCTCTGGGCTTCCGTTCCGCATCCGCTTTCCATCCGCCCTGCGTCCTCCCCGCATCCATTCCTTTCCGTGTTATCCGCTCCGGTTATGCAAATTTTCGCCCCTTCTGAGAGCGGATAACAATGGATGGAACATTTTTCTCGTCCGCTGTGTCCTTTTTACTAACATTTTGCATCCGTTGGGCAATGTGACAGGGCCTTAAAATAATACATTTGGAAGGGACTTTGGAGGTCATCTACTCCAACCCTCTGCTCAAGCAGGAGACCCTATACCATTTCTACAATTGAGCAGAATAGCTCAGCTTATTGTCTACCGAGATTTTCAATCATCCAAGTCAGGATAATCCCAAAAGTGTTTTTTTCAAAAGGCAACTGGACTTTTTTGGTTTATTTGCTTTGAAAAAGCTTCTTGGAATGAGAAGCAAAATGTTTTCAAAGAAAATAAACCAAGAAAATCCAGTTGTCTTTTAGAAAGAGCACCTTTGGGACAGTTCAACATTTTGGTTTGGCCCTCCACAAAAGTCCATTTCTCATATGGCGCCTTGGGAAAATTAATTGCCCAACCCTGCCTTAAGGTGTTACATGATGCCTAAAAGAGCTGACAGTACCAATGTCTTTGATTTTATAATTTCTTAACTTTTTAATTCCTTTAAGTAAGCATGGTTGTTTAATTTTTTAATGCTTCATAAATGAACAACTGAAAGTATTATAAGTGTGGCTGTATTACATTTTGTAAAATCAATAAGTATCCTTTTGGCACTAATCCCTATTGATACAGATACACTCATGTGTGTATCATTTTCCATATTGCCCAGCCTTTGAAATGGAATTGAACTGCACCCTTTGTTGTCTTAAATTTCTTGGGTTGATTCCAATATTCCAACTGTTCATTTCTGCCATGTTTAGTGATCCATTAAGCTTTAGAAAGCAGTGCTACCAAGCCTTAATTAATTCTTTTACAGCTATATGATCCAGTATAGTCATCAATTTCAGGGTGGATAAAACAGTGCAAAACAATTATTAAACTAAATAAGAGATACAACAGCAAACATCAAGCAATATTAAATCAAGCTAATGAATGAAATCCAAATGATTGAGTGAATCATCAGGTCTTCAAATCTATGGTAATACTATCCAGATGGCTGAAAGCAGGAAAGGCCATCCCATAATTCAGAGTGCCAGGCTTTAATGGGCAGAAGGAATAACCTTGAATAGAAGAAAAACAGCCACAACCAAAATGATGGTGAGAGAAAAGAAATCTGAGTCCAGAGCAGAAATGTAATTTGAAAAAGCAGATATGATCTCCCTTAGTTCTCTTGAAGATAACACATATATCAGGCCCAAGCAACCACAGCTCTGAGAATGCATCAAATAGGCTTCTTCATTGTTAATTACAAGAATCTTGCCAGACTCTGTGGGAATGGCAGATATAGATCTAAGGGTTTGACCTCAAATGTTTCTTCCTCTGAATTGACTCTTAGCTTCTTTTGACCTTCTCTACTAGGGCCTCCTTTATTCAGTCAGTGGTTCCACCACAGGGGAGGGAGGAAGCACATTCAAACTTGCAAGACTGATGTCAGCCCTTCAAGGGAGATAAGACCAGAAAACTCAAATTATGAACACTAAAACTATTTTTATTGCATGGTTACAATAAAAGAGCCTTTCAAACCTGAATGTGCTTCCTGCTTTTCTTTATCTTCATGAGTACTAATGAGGGTTGTCTGAGTCACTTTCTCAGGTTACTGCTCTGTTCCAGACTCCATTTTTTTTTCATCTGACCATTGTGGCTCTTTCTTTTGTTCCTCAAGATTATTCCTTCTGCCCATTACATAGATTCACAAAATACACAGTGACCGACAATCTCTTTAGTGATTGATGACATTACTACAAAGATGATGAGATAAATCTAACCAAATTTCTGTTTCATGCTGTAATTTAATCTTAGAATGAAAAGTATTTGTCGATTTTTACCATCTTCTTCTCAGAGAAAACAATGGTTGTCAAGGTTGGACAGACAGGACAAGAAGCAGAGAGGGTACTTACTGAGTTTCACAGATCCGTCCATCCCAAGAAGTATGTTGTCACTTTTGATGTCTCTATGAATCACTTGGTTTGAATGTAAGAAGTCTAATGCTTGCAGGCACTAACAACAGCAATAGTAACACAAGAAAGTATTTTAAAGAGGGAAAGTAGAAATAAAGAGCAATCTTCTGACCACACAGGAGAAAAGAAAGGGGTACTACTTTCAAAATAATGGTGAGTTGTGAATTACAAGGGGGAGTGAACAGGTTCTGCCTAAGAATATGTTTCAACTTTATTCTAGAACCATTAACTATTTTTCCCTAACAGATGGAAAGTTACTTTCAAAGTTCTGGTCAACCACCGCACAATTCCTCAATTCTATCCAATCATAAGTCCAACCAGTTGCCAAAAGTCAACACGGACTTGAAAATGTAAATAAAAGGGAGAAAGCCATGTATTGATTAATCACACAGCTTCCTTGCCATAAAGTAGTATTAATGTCCATCTAGACTAGATAAAATCATGTATCAAAAACAGTGCATGTCAAGACTGACTCAAACTTTCACCTATATTCCTCGCAGTTTGACAAAGAAGGGGGGGGTATTGACTGGAATGCAACGGTGGGGGGAGTGGCTTCTAACCTCATTGTTTATAGTGAGACATAACTCCCCTCCTCAAGGACACAGCGGTGGTGAGTTTTCAAAACAAAATGAATAGAAGTGATTGGTGGATGTAATGGATTGTGGGTGGCCCATGGGGAAAGGGGGAATGAACTATGTATATGTTTGCATAGGAAGCTCAGAGATGGTTTCACTTCTTCTGTGCCAATGTGGATTTATTCAGTAAAGTTTATACTTTTGGTAAAACAATTTCTCAGGAGTTTCTTTTTCTGGATTCACCAACCAGATAGTTGACAGTGCAACTGTGCGAAACTATGGTTATAATTTGATCAGAATAATTACAATGACTCAACAGGGATAGCACACTGGAACACAAACAAGTTCAGCAGAATCCTACTTTAGTAAGTCATGACATTATTGTTTAAAAAGGCAAGATTTACTTTATCATAAAGATATCCACTATTATATTTTCTCAGCACAGTATCTCTTACCTCCCTGCAGACAGCAGCAATTTGTCCCTCATCCATGCACGTTTCTGTAACCACATCCGTCAAGGAACCCCCAGCCAAATACTCCATTACGACCCAGAGTTCATCTCCAACAAGGTAACTGAAAAATTAAAAAAAAAAGGAAGCATTCACACAGTTACAGGTCAGAATTTTGTAGCAAACCAGTCCAAAATTAAAACATTTTAGGATAAGGTTCTCTTGGAAGAGATTTATAATAGTTTTGCAATATTTTTGTATCAATAAAGGTGTTTCCTAGTCAACCAGCATCTCACTGAAAGCTAGTGTAAACTTTCCAACAATAAACTTTTGACGGAATCTTGCAGGACTTTTTCTGATTAACACATTTTAGTGTGAGTTTAAGGTGAGTTTTGAACTCATGAAAGTTTATGTCTTTTCGAAGAATTTGTTAAAATTTCCTTGGAATGTTTGCTATCACAGACCAACACTGCCCTCTTCCCATAGTATTTCTTACAATAAAAGAAATCAGTGAAACATCATGAAAAAAACCAACCCTTGGAGTTACTTACCTATCTAAATAGTTCACAATGTTGGAATTCTTATTTTCCCTCATGACCAGAATTTCATTGATTATTAATTCCTTTTTGGGTTGTTGCTGCAGATTCATCTGCTTTATTGCCACCTGGAATCATATCCCCAAAACAAGAAGGAGGGGGACAACGAAAATCATATATAATACACAATAGTAAGGGCTGGCAACATTAAATTTTGTATTTAAGCTACTTTGCAAATATCTGTTTGTTAAGTAACTGGGAACTCCTCTCTGATTGTTTTCTAGGTAGCATCTCTTACCTCCTTTCCCCCCAAGACCATTCTCATATTCCATCAATTGAAGTATTCTCATATTCAATTACATTGAAATTAATGTCTGAGAATATAATTCCTTTTTGAAAATTTTTTTTAATTGATTTTAAAACAAACATAAAACATAAAAACATAAACCAACTTCCATATATATATATACATACAGTGTGCCGGTTGATTCACATCCTATTTTGTACAACCATTTCGTAGTCTTCCATTACAATTACATTATATATCCTCTCATACTTTCAATCAAATATCAAGTACATTAATATCTTTATTAATCAATGATTGACTTTTATTCAATTATATACTTTTATTCATTCATGTTTTATAAAATAATCATATTTTACTTAGTTTATTTCATAACAATTCACATTGTCCTCCCAGATCTATCCTAGCATCATTTTGCAAATATAATTAAAAAAGAAAAAAATACTTTATATGTATCTTTATTATCTTTATTATTTTCTAGAAATCTACATATTCCATTGCTATATTCCATTATATAACCACCAATAGAACAGATCCCAAACTCTGTAAAATTGTTTATCATCTTGTTCTCGAATTTCAAATGTCAATCTACTCTTTTCAGCACATTCCAATATTTTCTTAATGATATCCTCCTGTAATGGTAATTCTTACACACAGTTAATAATTATGAACTGTATCCTAACGCCTATCTTTTCAACTTGGATCATTCTGACCCACACCATAATTGTGAGAAAAGCACAAATGCAGGTAGTCCTTGACTTACAGCAGTTCATTTAGTGACCGTTCAAAGGTATAACGGCATTGAAAAAAGTGAATTATGACCATTTTTTAAAAAAAATATGACCTTTGCAGCATCTCCATGATCATGTGATCAAAATTCAGATGCTTGGCAACTGATTCATATTCATGACCGTTGCAGTGTCCCAGGGTCATGTGATCACTTTTTATGACCTTCTCACAAGTCAATGAGGTAGCTAGATTCACTTAACAACTGGGTTAATAACTTATTAACTGCAGTGAATCACTTAACAACTGTGGCAAGAAAAGTCATAAAATGGAGCAAAACTCTCATAACAAATGTTTCATTTAACAAATTTGTGGCTCAATTGTGGTCTTAAGCCAAGGACTTTCTGTATTGAGATGATAACTCAGTCTAAACCAAACCAGAGGTAGTTCAAAGTCATTTTCTGTTTTGATCAATCAATGTGTGGATCACCTTTTGGTCAATATAAATAACGACACATCATCTCACATGTCATTGGGAAGCTTTAACAAAATCTTTGACCCACCATTGATTTTTTCTTTGTTCTAATTAATAGAGTTAACTGATCTCCATAGAAAATCCCAGGTCTTTACAGAGATCTTCATGGAACTTTATCTACACAGAGTAAAGTAAGCAGTGGGGTACCACAAGGTTACATCTTAGGCCCAGTTCATTTCAATATCTTCATAAACAACTTAGATCAGGGAATAGAAGGGGAACTTACCAAATTTGCAGATGATACTAAACTGGCAGGAATAGCCAACACCCTAGATCATGGGTATCAAACTCACATCGTCATCGAGTGATGTCACGTGACATATTGGGACTTCCCCCCTCTTTGCTATACCATGCATGAGTGTGGCCACCACATGACGCATCTGGACCACGGACTGCAAGTTTGACAGCTCTGCCCTAGATATGATAGGCTTAAGATCCAGATGGATCTTGACAGACTTGAACACTGAGCCCTATCTAACAAAATGAAATTCAATGAAGAGAAAAGTAAAGTCTTCCACAAGAAAAACCAAAAGGGCACATACAGACTGGATGAAACCAGGCTTAATAGCAGTAACTGTGAGAGGGATCTTGGAGTCTTAGTGGACAACCAGCTAAATATGAGTCATGAGAGTGTGTGGCAGTAGCCAAAAAAGCCAATACAATCCTAAATTACATTAACAATCAAGATCAAGTGAGGTACTAATACCACTTTAATACCGCCTTAGTAAGACCACACCTAGAGTACTGCATCCAGTTCTGGTCACCACACTATAAAAATATATTGAGACTCTAGAAAAAGTGCAGAGAAGAGCAACCAGGATGATTGAAGGCTAAAACATAAGATGAATGGTTGCAGAAACTGGCCCTGGGTAGTCTAGTAAAGAGAAGGACCAGGGGAGACAGGATAGCAGTTTTCTAATATTTGAGGGGCTGCCAGAGAGAGAAGGAGGTCAGACTATTTTCCAAAGCACCTGAAGGCCAAACAAGGAATAATGGATGGAAACTGAACATGGAGAGAGTCAACCTGGAAATAAGGAGAAATTTTCTGACAGTGAGAGCAATCAAGCAGTGGACAGCTTGCCTTCAGAAGTTGTGGAAGTTTCAACATTGGAAGCTTTCAAAATGAGACTGGACTGCCATCTGTCAGATAGTGTGGAGTCTCCTGCTTGGGCAGGGGGATGTTGGACTAGATGATCTACAAGGTCTCTTTCAACTCTGTTAATTTGTTCATCTTTTTTGAATTGGTGTCTACAGACCTTTGGAAATCAAAGATTTTATCCAATTGTTAAGAATCATTTCCTTAAGTAGGAAATGTTTCAACAAGGTACTCCAAAACCTAGATAGAAAGGTGGGTGTTGTATTAATTAACATAGCAGCTGGATTTTAACACCTGCTTTTCCAGCCATTTAATGCAGAACCTGGACTGTATTGCCCAGTGAGAGCATTATGAGATCACACACTAAACTATAATATCCACAAAATGCAGTAAAATTGCCTTCCCTGTGCTTTCTGACACAACCAATATTTATCAAGTCTCCTGGTAGTTCTTTTAGTTTTTTAACTTTTTTAACCTATCCTGAATTGGCTTTGATGGATTTTAACAATCTACCAGGAGTTTATATGTTTATAATATGTTGGCATAGCACCTGAGAAAAGAAGGGATGGAGGGAGGGAGAGAGGGAGGGAGGTTTTGTTCTTTTGTTCCCTTAAGACTTCATCTCACTTAGGACATAAGCAGAACATGTATATGCAAGCCATGAACTGCATTATCAGGTGAGAGGTCCAAACAGTAAGAATCTCTGGGTGATCAAATTTTCACTCAGAAAAGAAATAAGTTCGCAATGTTTAAAAGCAAAACAGCATCACACTCACCTCCTGCCCTGTAGCAATGTCTATTGCTGTATAAACAGTACCCGAAGCCCTGAGGAAAAATAAAAAGGGGAATCAAGATGTGACACATCCGCCAGAGAACAAAAATAACTTAATAATAACATGAGAAATATCAACAAGCTTCCCATCCTAATGTGATTATTAGGGTCACATCTATCATAGCATCTGCATGGAATGGAGATGTTTGAGAGAATCTGTATCCTCTTCCATGGGGTCCTGAGTGATCTCCGAATGTGGTGATTTCTTGCATACGTTTCATTGCCTAACCAGGTAACGTCATCAGTGCTAGAAGCTCTGAATTATTTTCCTTTCAGCCTGTTCTCTCCCAATTAAACTTTTCCAGCCTCCAACCATCAAGATAGGATAATGTTTCCCAAGCTTTTGCTGGATAGAGAATTGTGGGAGTTGAAGTCTCCACACCTTAAAATTGTCAAGGTTGAGAAACACTAAGATAGGATGTCAACCACATCTTTTGGACATAAACTGTTTCAACTCCTACCCTCAAAACAACACTATAGAGCACTGCACACCAGAACAAACACAAGAACAGTTTTTTTCCTGAATGCCATCACTCTGCTAAACAAATAATTTCCACAACGCTGTCCAACTATTTACAAAATCTGCATTACTATTACTATTAATCCTCCCAACCTTCTTTTCACCCATCTCCTCCCACTTATGACTGTATGATTGTATCATAACTGTATCCTTGTTGCTTGTATCCTAACAATTTTTATTGACTGTTTCCTAGTATGATTTGATTGCTTATTGTACCCTGAGTGTGAGTATTAAGTATTGTACCTTATGATTCTTGACTCTTGATGAATGTCTCTTTTCTTTTATGTATATCGAGAACATTTGCACCCAGACAAATTCCTTGTGTGTCCAATCACACTTGACCAATAAAGAATTCTATTCTATTCTATTCTATTCTATTCTATTCTATTCTATTCTACTCTACTCTCTACAGACTGGTATGGCTGTATAAAGTTGGAAATTATCAGCAGACTGATAATACTGCAGCCCAAAATCACATGACCTTCCCCAGGGATTTCATAGAGTTGTTGAGTACATAAGAGAGAGAAATAACCCTGCGGCATACCACATGTCAGAAGCTTCGTTTCTACACTACCACAGACTCAAAATATCCATTGAAGAAGGAATGGAGCCATTGCCCACAATGCCTCCAATCCCCAAGCCTTGTAGATGATCCAATAAGATAACATGGTTTGGGGTATCAAAGAGCTCCTGTCAGGTTCAGGAGGAGGCGCTACCCACCTGCCAGAAGCCAGCTGGGAAAGTTGCAAATAGCAACCACATGACCCCAGAATGCTGCAACCATTGTAAATACATGCTGGTTACCAAGAGCCTAAATTTGGATCACGTGACTGTAGGAATGTTGTAATTGCTATAGTAATACCACTTAGACTTATGTACCACTTCACAGTGCTTTACAACCCTCTCTAAGTGGTTTACAGAGTCAGCACACGGCCCCAACAATCTGGATCCTCATTTCACCTACCAGTGAGGGATGGAAGGCTGAGTCAACCTTGAGCTGGTGAGAATCGAACTGCCAAACTTCTGGCAGTGAAACTGGTCATGTCAGTTTTTTCAGTGCCGTTGTAACTTGGAATGGTTGGTGAATGAATGGTTATCAGTTGAGCACTATAGTGTGTGTGTGTGTGTGTATGTATCTCCTATATGTAAAGAATGTTATATTACAAAACAGTAATAAACTATACATCTTACAATGATTAAAATAAACAAAACACACAG
This sequence comes from Laticauda colubrina, assembly GCA_015471245.1. Taxonomy (NCBI): domain Eukaryota; kingdom Metazoa; phylum Chordata; class Lepidosauria; order Squamata; family Elapidae; genus Laticauda; species Laticauda colubrina. Next base: position 24,287,179 of record BLBF01000058.1, read on the forward strand.
AAAGAAAAAATATGAAAAATACTCTGAGCCTGAGGAAAAAAATGTAAGAATTTTTAATACCAATACAATGTAAATAGAATATGACCACAATGTAATACCTGTATGTACATATGTATGTTATTGCCTTGATTGTTTTTTCTTATTTAATTAAAGAAATAAAGACTCTGATATGAAGCCCTTTGCAAATTTCACCCATCAACAGTGAGAAGGAAGGCAGATGGTGAATGTATACAGTTCTAGTTTTCTGATTTGTATTATTTGTGTTAACAAATCCCACTGAGAAGCAATTTCAGATTAGGCTTGTGCTCTGATATTTGTTGCTTCAGAAATCCCAAAGCTGTTTTGCAAGGAAATCCATGGGCGATCTCATCCCCAATTCTTTTGCCTGATCTCATTCCATAGAAGTGGAAGAATAATAATTAGTAGTAGTGGCTGCGAGAGGTCTGTGCTTTGCTCAGCCCCAACACAACACCAGCATAACTGGAATTATTTAGTGCAATTAAGTCTAGCAGTCTATGTTCATACAGATTTACTGGTGACAGATAATTACCATTACATTTTATCATTCTGCATTCAAGTCTTTCGGTCAGATACGACATTTTCATTGGCAGGGAATGAATCATTTTAATATAAATGCAAATGGAAATGGGATTTTTGGTGACTAATAGGAATGCTTAATCCAATTTGTTTACATAAAAATTAATTCAGTGTATTCAACACTGTCAGGGCAGAACCATGGCTCCTGAGTTTAGAGGAGTCTGATTTGTATATTTCATTTAGAAAACCCTGTTTACATCCAAGCTGAGCCTCTTGGGGGACTAGAAAAAAAGAGATTTACTGGCAAAGAAAGTGCCTTTCAAGATTGATTCGCACCTACAGTTCCTAGTCAGAATTTATCACAATACGGTCCATGAAAAAAGCTAAAGCAAGAAATTCCCTGTGCATATTTTCTTTTATTTATTTATTTATTAAACATTTATTTGACATACATTTAAAACAGACACACACACACACACGTGTGTGTGTGTGCATGTGTGTGTGTATATATATATATTTGTTTTTTTAAGTTATCGCGGGTACTTACATGTGTGCTGTTTAGCTTCCTTCGGGTATTATCCCACGTCATTGTAGTTCTGTTAAAGTTGTAGCAACGTTTCAGCAGAATCTCATCTGCCATCCTCAGGCTTCTGTATAGAGTTAGTTCCTGGTTTCAAATTTGAGGCTGGTCCATTCTGATTGG
>BLBF01000058.1:24303418-24327138 GCA_015471245.1 Laticauda colubrina
CTTCACGCGATGAGAGCCAAGACTCTCATCGCACGAAGCCGCCACGCTAAGTCGCTGCTCCAGCAAATCAGATTTATGCGCGTATAAGCTGACCCCCAAATTTTTGGGGAAAAAAAAAGCATTCTAAAGTCGGCTTATATGCGAGTATATACGGTATGTCATGACAATCTAATTTCTCACTATAATTAGAAGACCTTAAAAGTACTCATGGTTGTTCTTCTCCAGATTTTCATTCTTTCTGTTGTTTTCCTAATTCCATTACATGATTTTGTCAGCAAATGACTACAATAAGAGAAAAAGGAATGCTCACTTAATTTCTCTAGAATCTCTTCATCGGTCATCTTGGATTTCTTCCGTTGCCGATCAGTGTTTCTGTACAAAGTGCTTGTGTTTGAATTTTCAGGCTGGGGGACTGTTAACTCTTTCACTGAGGCTGGTGAAGCGACAGGCTCTATCACTGAACGTGTGTAAATCTGAAACAAAGAAATGAAGAGCTGAGATTGATGGACCCCGAAACAAATCCTCAGTGAATTGTCTTCCAGATGACAACCGGTGGTCTTCTGCCCTTCCACAAATATTCCATTCCTTTCCAAATATTTGATTTAACCTTTGGGTGAGCAGGGAATGGATTCCAAGGCTTCTAAGATGCCTTTCCATTTATGACCAAATGCCAGAGCAAGAAGTCCTCTCCATCTTTTCGTGCACTGACAAAATGTTGGCATTGTCAAATCAAAGATTGCAATCTTGGGTCAACAGATTAATTTCAGGGAATGGATACAAACCATTCTTTATCCCAAAAAACTCTCCTGACATCATAAATAAGTGCTCTTTGCAATATTATTAAGGATTGTCTCCCTCTGAACTGGGCCTTGTGAAAGGAAGGGAAATTCTGCATTTAGCTGCCTCAAATCTATTTCCTTGTATAAATTAATCCTGGTTGGGCTTCAGATACAAACTACTCATTCCATGGAAGGTCCATGGGTGGAAATGTCCTTTATCACCCAGTTGAGATGCTCTCTATTATTTCAATATGTATTTTATCTTTTTTTTTTATAGATAGATCTCCTACTTTTACCATTCCTTGTACGTTGGTTCTCAGAAATACTCTTGAGAATGAAATCTGTGCAAAAAAAGGTAATTCATGTAATTCAGGAACCTGGAGAACAACACACTACCCTCAAACTATATAGGCTAAAAACCTACAGAAAGCAAAGATCATGGTTTTTTAAAAAAAACTAAATTCTGCATCTGCTCCTTTTTTCTTCCTGGCCTCCTTCATCATTCAGCAGTCCTGCTTTAATGGCAACCAAAAGAACTTACAGATTTAGTATGTTCTGGGCGTGGGGCAATCACAGGAGGTGGTTCATTGTCATCCTCCTCCTCTTCATCTTCTTCATCCTCTTCTTCAGAAACTGGGGGAGCCAGTGGTGGCTCTGAAGCTGTTTTCGTGCTCTGAAGTTAAGAGTTGCAGAAATTGATGAAGCTCCAGCCCATTTACAAGTCTAAGTACCCCACCTCTTTAATTTCTCATATCTTAATGTTTCCACCACACATCAATTCCATGCCTCTGCCGTTGAGATTACATGGAGTGATTCTCAACTATGGCAACTTGACAATGCATGCTGGCTGAGAAATTCTAGGAGTTGAAGTCCAGCATCTTCAAGTTGCTATGGTTGAGAAACACTGATATATGTTAAAGCAAACTCAGTACACCAATTGATTGTTAGATATTATGTGCTATCCCTGACAACAAGACAGGAAAACAGGCATTACATTCTTCTCTGGCAAAGATTTACAAGAGCTATCTTGACCCAAGTCTTCCATCCTGCTCAGTGATAAAATTATACAATGCTATCTACACAGTGTGGCACAAAGTACAAATGTTTTTTTTAACATGGAATTCTTTTAAACCCTGGCTTACAACACTATAAAACTACAGCCTGTGGAAATATTGAGAAATGGGGGTCCCAAATGATAAGATTTTATTGCAATGAAAGTTGATAGTATATGCAGAGTGGCAGGGATGGGAGAGGTGTTTAGAAGTATGGCTTTACATTGCTCTCCAGATGATATTTTTATTCAGAGTTTTCCTAACCTGAGCATTTTTAGGTGTTTAGATGATGTTCAAGAAGAGATTGGACAATCTGTGTGTCTTACTTAATGGTATAAAATCTCCTGCTCGAGCAGGAAGTTGGATTGGAAGACCTCCAAGTTTCCTTCTAAGCCTGTTATTCTATATTATTTTATAGCAATGGCTAAGCTGGCTGGAGAATTCTGGGAGCTGAAGTCCATACAAAGGATAACATGATTGGAAGGGATATTTTTAGGTCAAGTCCCTTATATAGAAGCAAGAGTCATGCAAATTATAATCACAATTTAAATACAAGAATTAAAGTAAGCTACTAAATCTTGGAAATTGTGGTCAGAACCTTCAGTTCCATTTTATTAGAGACTTCATTAAGGCAGAAAGTCTCAAAGAATGTTTTGAATTTGTTCATTCCATGCTCTTTTCCACGAACAAATTCATCTCCCACCTGTTGACTTTATAGCTTGAGTTTTTGTTTCTTTCTCAGCCTCTCATGCTGGAACACACACAGTTTGGAGAAATCTACATTTCATTGTACCTATCAATTTTTTAAATGCAGCTATGTTTGCAAAAAATTCCATCTATAAAGCATTTGTGCTTTGTAGATGTAACTATGTCACAGAAGCTTTGCAATATGCCTCTCTTATCTGCTGTCACGGTATAGTCTTTCTTGTCTAGCTGGCAGAGCAAAATTAAGTCACACAACATGAAAAATTTCACTGATCAGTCATTTAGTGTTAAAAGCAGGACCACTTATATATGCAATGCAAAATTATGTGGACTGCATTAAATATATTGGTAGATTCTTTTGCTAATGTGCATTCTGCTCATTTAAATAAATGTTTTCTGAAATGGATCATTTTTACCCTGGTATACAGCAAATTAAGCCAGAAAACAAAGGGAATCCCAGAACATAGACGTTCATTAGCAACTGAGAGTGGGTACTTACCGAGGGTTTGGCTGCAATATAGCCATGGGCACTTTTATCTGCAATAGGCAAAAGAAAATCTATGATGTAGATCATAAATGGTTATTAGAAATGAAGAGGGAAGAGCATTTCAGGTTTCAGGGTCTACCTAGATGGTGAGGGTTGATTCTGCCACAAAATGATGTGTATCATGGAAAGCTTTTGTTCAGTGGACCAGTTTGTCAATTAAATCTTTTGTCACATTTTATATCTATGGCTACCCCACTTATAAGTTTCCTTGTTTCCATCTATCCCAAAGAGTGTCCAACCTTGGCAATTTTAAGATTTGTGGACTCCAACTCCCAGAATTCCCCAGCCAGTTGCCAAGGTTGGACACCCCTGGTTTATCATCGGAGCTTCTCCAATCTTCCTTATTCTCCATATTTGCAAATATAGACAATCATATATGGGTAGGGAAGAGATCAGATTATATTTTTATCTCACGTGTCATCAACAAATCCTGGATCTGAACTTCTCCCAAAGAGATTGCCAGGAACAAGATTGTACAGTCTACAACTCCCACCCATATGTCATCTTCATCCCCATATTCCAGAGCTGCCTATCACCAACCCATCTTCTTGAGGTTGACCTGATGTCACTCTCCACCCCTCCCCTTCTTTTTATTTGATCATGCTTCTTGACTACCATCCTTTCTCTGTTTCTTCTGAAGCTCTGTCCATACTGGTTACATTGCTGTGTTCAATCCCTCACAAGGATCCTTGTAAATTACAAGCTATCTTTACTTTAAAGCAACCACTGTAGATTCAGAGTTATTTCACTGGAGAAAAAAAGATAGCAAAACACTGAATATGATGCAACCATAACCCATGGTTCTATTTGGGCTTTATACTGCAATTGAAAAGAAAGAACAGAGTTCAAGGTGTTTAAAGGAAATCCACAGCATGGACATTGTTGAATCACATTTGTGCAGGGATAATATTTTGAGACCCTCGCAGTGGACATGACTGAAAAAAGTGGGCTTGATCAGAGCCCAAAATAAGCAAGTCTACCAGTTTTCTATCCTGACATCTTGTTCTGGTTTTTCTCTTTCCCTGGTAGCAGCATCTCAAGGACAGAAGAAATAACTCTTACTAAAAGGCAGAGTAGATCATTTGCAGAAAATGTGCAACACACGGCTGAGGTCTCTCGGGATCTCATGTGACCTGAAGGCTTAAGGCTTGCTTCCCAACAACTCTCAGGTTAATAATCTCCTTAGTTTAAAATTATTATGTCTGAATCCAGAGAATCTATGATTAGTTTTAATTATATTTTACTAAAATAGTCCACCTTAAATCCAGGGCTTTATGAAAGTGACCTAGACTTACCACCATTCAAAGGTACAATGCCACTGAAAGAAGTGACTTATAACTGGTCCTCACAGATTGTTGTAGCATCACTATGCGATCAAAATTCAGATGCTTAGCAATCAGCTTGTATTTACAACAATTGCAGCATCACAGACTCACCTGATTCAACAACATGAAATTTAATGTGGAGAAAAGCAAGCAAGGAAAAATCAAAGGTATAAGTACAGATTAGGCAAAACATGGTTCAAAAGCAGTAACTATGAGAGGGACCTTGGAGTTCTAGTGGATGATCACTTGAATATGAGCTAACAATGTGTGGCCAAAAAAGCTAATACAATCCTTGGTTGTTATAAACAGAGGCATAGAATCAAAATCACATGAAGCATTAGTACCACTTTATAAAAAAGCCATAATAAGACCACATCTGGAATACTGTACCCACTTTTGGTCACATTACAAAAAAGATGTTGAGACTTTGGGAAAAAGTGCAAAGAAGACAACTAAGGTGATTTGAGGCCTGGAGACTAAAACATATTAAAAACTGTTGCAGGATTTGGGTTTAGTGAGAGAAAAGAAGGACTTGGGGGAGGGGGGGACATGACATGATAACAGTATTCTAATATTTGAGAGGCTGCCACAAAGAAGAGGGGGCAGCTTGTTTTCCAAAGCACCAGAGGGCAGGACAAGAAACAATGGATGGAAACTAATCAAGGAAAGAAGCATCCTGGAATTAAAGCGAAACTTTCTAATAGTGATGCCAATTAACCAGTGGAATGATTTGCCTTCAGAAGTTGTGGCTGTTACATCATTGGAGGCTTTTAAGAAGAGACTGGACACTCACTTGTCTGAAATGGTATAGGTTCTCTTGCTTGAGCTGAGGGCTGGACAAGAAGACCTCCAAAGTCCCTTCCAGCTCTCTTTTCATTGATTGATTGATTCCCATTTGTGACCTTCTCATCTGGCTTCCGACAAGCAAAGTCAATGGGGGAAGCCAGATTTGCTTAACTACAGTGTAGTGACTTAACATCTGCAGGGATTCTCTTAATAATCATGGCAGAAAAGGTCATAAAAGTGACAGTCTTCTGAAGTTCTTGAATATGACACATATGCGTGGAAACTTATCTGCCCAAAAGGTAGTTGTTCTCCTGGATGGGGACTGCACACACTGGGTTTAGCCATTTGGTGAGTTGGGGGTTTCCTAGCATAATATGTGAATGCAGCTAGACCATCTCTAAACTATGATTGTTGTCTGCCTTCAAGTCAGTGTTGACTCCTAGTGACTACATACATAGATATTCTTCATGACAGCCTCTCCTCAATGGTTAAAGTTTTTGTACCAATATGGATATCCAGCTGCAATCTTTTCTTCTCACTCGTGATGGCACAATCTCCATGACTTTTGCTTACCTCCTGACGTGAAACTCATATATTTCTGATTATTGACCGTCTCTTTGGAATCGTAGAATTTGAGAACATCCAGAACAGCTTGTGGATTTTTCTTCTGTTCCAATTTGGTAATGTTGGAAGTCTGTAATAGCCTGGCCCACTGCTCAGGAATGCCCTGCAAAAACCCAACAAGACAGGTGAGGCCTCAGAGGATTCTGCCCAAGTTTAGGGTGATGTTTTGCTAAAACAGTACCTTAACAAGAAGCCTGGATTACCTGTAAGCCATTAAAGCTAGACAGTTTACAGCAGCTGCAATCATTCTCTCACCCTCTCTTAAAACAAAGAGCTAATACCTGGATCCAATTTAAAAACAAAACAAAACAAAGAAATTTATGATTGTGGTAAGAAAAGAAAAGTGCAGGAAATTCATCCTGAAATCAATTATTGCAAGAAAATGGAGCTAACCCCCCATGATTCAGGGTTGATATATGCCCCCCTCTCAACTAATTTAGAGGCAAACATGGCGGGCTTTAGGAACTTTACACTGGATATTTGATGCAGAGCTTTAAAAATGTGTTTTCCTCAAGCAATAAGAGCAGATCCAATTGGTGTAGCAGATATCTCCTTTCTGGAGCTTTAGGAGATACCTGCTAGGGTAGGAAACACTTCCTGGCTTGGACTTTGAGGAGAATATCCTAGATATGAAAGGGGACACAACACATCTTACTTATTTGTTGCATGCTGCAACAAATGCTGTGCACATCAACATTAGAGGCTCCCTCTTGCCCCAAAACAGGCTATCATAGAATCATTGGGCTGGAAGGAACCTCAGAGGTCATTTAGTAGTCCAACCTCCTGCTCAAACTAGGAGACCTTATACCATCTTGGGCAAATGATTGTTCCATCTGTTTTTGAAAATCTTCAGTGATGGAGCATCCACAACTCCAGGAGGCAAGCTATTCCACTGATTAATCATTCTCACTGTCAGGAAATTTCTCCTTACTTCTAGGTTGGATCTCTCTTTGACAAGCTTCTTGTGGGGGGTTTAAAAAATGTTTCAAAGATCCAGTATAATTTTCTGCCCTCTGGCGACAACCATTTTTTTCTTCTTTCTATGGCAGTGATGAAGACACCAGCAGTAGGTTCTTGTAAGTGTCACCCTCTTGTTTATGCCACTACCACCCCCTCGATTTGTCTCACTGACCCTGCAATGACATTTTGCAACCCACAGCCCCACTTTCTTAATTACCAGATTCAGTTCAGGGTTCGATTATTTCTGCTCTGAGAGGTTTTCTGCAAAAATGAGAGATGAGATGGGTTGATGGTGTTTGGCGGGAAGGGAAAGTGAGGAAGAAAGCAAACAACAAACTACTGCACACACATGAAGCCTGCGATTGCAGCACTAAAACATCTCAAAGAAGCCACTTATTTTGGGCCTGTGACGCACCTCAGACAGTTTCCCTGTATACATCTGTGAGCTACAGAGAGCTGGCTGCAATGGATGTAAATAAAGAAAGAAAAGAAAGTTAAAACAGAAGGTGGGGAAAAATCAGAATGTGGGAAAGAGATGGAACCCAGTGGATCAGTAAGTTTCCTATCTAATTGAGGGAAGTAGCAAACACAAGGGGTCATTCACAAGTTACTGGGGATGGGAGATTTCAGGAAAAAAAAAACAGAGAAAAATCTCACAGCCCGAAGTTGGAAGCATCATTTTCTCATTTGAAAAAACTGTGGGGTTCTGACTAATTGTATTCCTGGTTTGAGGCTGGCTAAAGAGTCATTCTATTTCATTTAAGTAGTCCTATAATTGGGTGGAGTGCTTGATTTTCCAAAACAGGAGGAATTGGGTTGAACAGAATGAGTTTTTTCCCCCTGGACAATTCTGAAAGGGCTCCATGAAAAGATTTTACAGTACACTTATAAGGAGGTTTTTTTGCAAAGGAAGACCAACAGTTTCTAACAAGCCTCAGATATGTGGGTTCTGGATAGCACCCCTCATGGCTTGCCTAGACACTTCCTGAAAAACTATGGATCACAACACGCTGGTTTAGAAAAGGGGCAGTGAAATGCTTGAAAAACAATTCTATGTTTAACTTTATAGCATAACTAGAATGGGTCCCCACTGCTAGAAGTATAGCTCAAAAAGAAATTATTGGTCTGAAATGGAAGTGTTATTTCTATAATCTAAAATTGCACTTTTTTTTTTACTTCTTCAATCAGAATTAATTTAAATTTACATTGAAGTATAGGGGAACATAACTCGATGCCGACATGTCACCTCTCCTGGTACTTAAAATCAGCACTGCCTGGTTTTTAAAAATTCATTCAGCATTTTTTAAAAATGAGAACCTGGTATTCTCAGCCCCTCTCCGGGGGAGATGGGCAGTTTAGAAATATGAAATATTAATTAATTAATTCTGAAAGGGAAGAAACCAGCCTGTAGAAGCATCTTTATTTAGAATGCTTATGGGCCTTATATGGGCATTCTTAGTAAATAAAAAATTGGGGGCAGCAGGAGAAATTGGTGAAAGAATAAGCCATGCAAGTCCCAAAGATGCTTTTCCAAAAGACAACTGGACTTTCTTGGGTTGTTTCCTTGAAAATGTCCCACTTCTCATCCAAGAAGCTTCTTCATTTCTGCAAGCAAACTTCTGTTCCAAACTTCAGTTCTTCAAGGAAAAAAAAAAAAAAAAGTCCAGTTACCTTTTGGAAAAGCACCTTTGGGACAACCATGACCTGAATGACGGAGAATTTCCATAGATATTAAGTCATGCAAGTGTCTTCTCATGGCGCTCATGAAGTCCATTTAGAAAGACCCCATGTGTTCTAAACCAGTGGTCGTCAACTGGTGGGCCACAGCCCACTGGTGGGCTGCAAGAAAATTTTGGTGGGCCGCAGAGAAATCTCATCCCCAGAGCACCGCCCCAAAACAATTAATCCAGGCTGCGCAGAAACACAAGGCTGCACCACCCACATGGCCCGTGGGAACCCTCCCCCGCCCACTCACTCCTTACCCGGAAAACTTGCCTGCTAAATTGCTATTTTTCCAACCATCAGCTGTGAGATTTAGATTAGCTAGGAAGCAGGAAATTGTTGGATTTCTTGCTTTTTAGCTAGTCTTTAGATCTTCGGCTCTGCTTTTAAGCACAACCGAACCTCCCTTAGGACTGAAGTTTCTATTATTCAGTGCAGACTCATGACAAGCAAATTTTATGTGACAGACTGAGCTAGCCGATGACAGATAGATCACTGAATGATTCTGTGAGCAACTCAATCTGCCTGCCTGCTTTGCCTGATTTTGGGTAAAAGTTGCTCTTTTTTAATAAAAAAATTCAATATTTATATAAATATAATATTTACATACAAGCCATGCCCAGCCAGTCACATGACCACCAAGCCACACCCACAAATTAGGCTACACCTAGAGAATCGGGTAGTGGTCCCTGGGACTTAAAATTATGAGTCTGGTGGTCCCTGAGGTCCAAAAGGTTGGCGACCCCTGTTCTAAACTTTCAGAAGGCACCTATCAGCACTAAAATCTTGCCTTTCATAGTCCAAGAAATGATTACACCATTGCTTTAGTTCCAGATTACTGTTTTCTGCTACAGTATTGAATCTGAGTCCTTCTGCATATAAGACAGATGTTTGAATATTTCAAAGATACCAAAGCTGGATCATCACTAGGAATACAGAAAATTCTTATCTGCTCGCTGACATCTTGTGGTCATCCAGATTACCAAGTCCATTATGCTGGTCAGACACAAAGAATCAGGATTACACATTAAATTCCATTTAAGCTGATTTATTGTTCATATCTATACTCAAGAATCTAGTAAACTGACAGTCAGCACTAAATTGAGTTAAATAAGAGTTAGATAAAATAGATAAGAGTAAATGGAATTCAAGAGGGATTGGACATGGAGCATTTTTGGACATGTAATGATTCTAGGCTGTTCTCTCTTGGCTCTTTTCCTAGGATATGCTGTTTCTCTTAAAATGCTTGCCCATATTAACACCAAATTATACTCTTTCATTCTCTGATCTTCCATTCCAGACACAACATAGAGTGCGTCTTCTTAAAATCCAGGTTCTCTCTTTTATGTTAAGGCGACAATATTATGGCAACAGAGCTCAAGACTGGAGAAAGCTGTTTCCCCATTCATCTTTCATCAATTTATTCAATGTTTTGTGTCCTGATTTTTGTTGTTCACAGTGGTGCCAAGCAACAATGAAATGGCAATGTTATATGTACAATCACAAGCAACCTCATGCCATCTGATGTTCATGAAAGCCAAATTTCAGAGCAAGTGTCCCCAGTTATGATTTTGGGATGTAGCGCAATCTTTTGGGGTAACTCAAGCAATTTAGCCAGGCCTGAGTGTCAAAAAAAGAAACAAACAAAAAATCTCTGAGCATATGGCACACAACTCATGATGCTTAACAGAGACAGAATGATGGCTATCCTCTGAAATGAAGGAGGAACATCTGCACAGAATTAGAATATTCCCTCCCCCTTAAGAGAAAGAATATGAAATGCAGGAAAAATCTTTTTTTGCTAAAAGTCCTTAGCAGACACATCCTTGCTGCAATAAACTTATCATTAGTTTTTTTAAAAAATCAGATCAGTCCTACAGAAAAACTCACTTAGCACAAGATCTGGCCTTGGTCAGACCCACAAAATGTTTATTTTAAAAAAAAATTTGAAAGGAATAAAATAAAGTTATTTATTTTCACGCCTTTTAATAAAAAGGAGACAAGACACATATAATATGGAAACATCATCAAATATTTGTAATGCTAAAATTTTGTAACTTTGATATATAACAGGCATCCTAGCCAATTATTATTATTACAAAATAATTACAACTAATTATTATTACAAAATAATATACATTTTGTCTTCAATGAAAATATTGAAAAGCATAGGAAAGATAACTTTTATTTTTAATAAGTGTTATTCTTAGTTAATAATAAATATTAACTATTTTTAATAACAGTGTTTAATAGTGTTAATCTCTTTTAATATTATATCAGCCTGCTCCATTCAGATCTTGCTAAGGGGGTCTGCTGTTGGCTATGAGCTACTTTTGGTGGGTCGCAGGAAATGTGCTTTCTCTGATCTGATGCCAGCCTTATAGAATATCCTTCCCCCCAAAGTATTAGAGATATATTTGAATGGTCACTAAATAAAATCCATCAATTTATTGACCAGCTATGCTCCAAGGATGATAAAAAATCCTCTCAAATTACTTTTGAGATGCAAACATGTAGAGAATGTTACCAAACTACTTAGGCAACTTCACAAGTAGCTGAAAATGCTTTAGAGTTCATTATAATTTTGAAGAACCTGATATTAACTTTAACTATTATGGCTTAAATATAAACTCAGTTTATATTATGGCTTAAATATAAACTCTCAACACAACTGAAAGAAGAGTGTTGAGGAAAAAGACAAATTTAGGACTTTTTCTTTAAAAATATTAACAAGGCTGAGGATTTCATGATAAAAAGGCCTATAATGCTTTGATAAAACTTCCAAGAGAAGAAAAATATTTTACTCCATGAAGATAAGCTATAAGGAGTGATTTAAACTTAATGAGTTAACTGGAATTAGGATAGATTTTTCTTTGTTTGATATGTGTAACTAAAAGAAAGGTTTAATCCAAAATTTGAAAATTAGACACATACACACACACACACACTTTCATGGTTCCGATGGATGCCCTCATTCAGGGGTAGGGAAACTTGGCTCTTTTATCACTTATGGACTTCAACTCCAGAATTCCTGAGTGAGCCATAAAAGGTTCCCCATCCCTGGCCTACTGTTTTTTTTAGCTGTGGGGGAAATCAATTCTTAACTTGAATGGGACTGTTTAATATACAAATGTAGGACATTATATGTCCTACATTTGCATATTAAACAGTCCCATTCAAGTCAAAAATTGATTTTCCCCCCACAACTGAAAAACCAGTAGAGCAGGGATGGGACCTTTTATGGCTCACTCAGGAATTCTGGGAGTTGAAGTCCGTAAGTGATAGAAGAGCCAAGTTTCCCTACCCCTGCCCTCGAGCCAAGTTTCAAAAGAAATCCAGTTATTTATTAGGAGCAACATGTTGGCACATACCCAAATACCCAGCTCTGCCTCATGTAATTTATGGCTTACCTATGACCCTTTCCCCTCAAGGTGTGTCATAAATCACATACTCCAATGGATCACTTTGGAGGGCTATAGAGATCACACCTCTCCGGTTGTCCTGGCAGCCTGGGATACAACCTTGAAGAAGGTATGCATGGAATGTGCTTCTGGTTGTGGCTGCCATGCCCTCCTGCCTATGGCAACTTGAAAGCAGGGCAGGAATGCTTTACGAGTTCACACACACACACACACACACACACACGATGTACCAGTTTAAAGAAAAGTGTGTGTTAAATATGTGTTATTTATAAAGAAAAAGAAAAAAAGAAAAAAAATATTCAATTTGGAGGGAGGGATCTAAATGTAATACTGAAGTTTAAAGCTTGTATGGTAAGAAGTCAAAGAAAAAGATGCATTAGAAAGTTTTGACTGAAAAAAATGTTTTAAAAAAAGGTTTAGCACTTTAAAAAAGGGTGAAAAAAGAGGGGAGGTTTCTTCAGTAAGGTCAAAGAATTTGAAAGAATACAATGAACCTTGTAAATAAAAATGGTGATAGTTCACAAAGATTATTAGGTAAAAATAGAAATACATACTGTTTCCACAGCAAGGAAGATAAAAGCAGGAATGGTTAAATTGTTTATTTTATTTAAAAAGGAAATATATTCTCATTTGGATATCACTTCTGGATTTTGTGCTTTTGATAAAAAAAATGAAAATGACTTTGGTTTTGTTGATCATAAAAAATTGTTGTTATAGAAATGACTAGTTATATACTGTATTAATGTGTAAAAGCAAAAAGTTCAGGTTGTAATGTTTTTATCTTACTCTGTGCTAAGAGTCAGCAGTCATTGCCTTTTTTGTCTTTTCTTTTTCCCTTGCATCTCATACCCTTGCATCTCATCTCATACCCCACTCCTTTTCCTTCCCTTAATTTCCTGTTTTTATATCTTTTCTTTGTATTTTATAAAATAAAATAAAAATGTGACCAGAGTATCCTTTTTCCCAAAATTAGATTGATTTTGATATTCCAAAAGGCCTTCAAAGACCTGGTTATGTGACCAGGCATGAGACTCTCACAGATTCAGAGATTTTCAGAACTGTTCAGAAGATATATTGCTCAAGCTTATACATGGGATCCAATCAACTAAAGTTCACTACTAAATTGGCACCAGAAAAGGTTCAGCAGAATTCAAGAGTGGTTGGACTTGGACCATTTATGGAACACAATGATTCTAAGCTGATAACACACTTAACTCTGCCTCCTAGCTCCTCCTGCTCGTTTCCTACACCTTCACTTTGATTGTATTTTGGATTTCAGGTAATTTTCATTATATATTTGTATTTGCTGTTTTAAAAATCTATTGTTGTTCATGGTTGCCTTTAATGTAATAAATGTCTATATAAATTTAATATTTTTTTTTGATCGAGAGAGGATCCCATGAAAACAAGGGTGCCAAAGGCTCCTGAAAGTCATAATGTGGTCTTGATTTAAAATACTCAACACTGAATTTGGAATCTGCTTATTCAATAAACTTGTAAGGTAATCCAATTTCTAGAAACAATTCTTGGATTATGGAAGTAGGAGCTCTGAACTCATAAAATAATAAATTCTCTGGTGATTTTAAGGATACTCCAGTAACTCCTTCCTTGCTATAGAAATTGGCTCCTATAAACAGCCATCATAGAATCATAGGGCTGGAAGGGATCTCAGAGATCATCTAGTTCAACCTCCTGCTCAAGGCAGGATATCTTATACCATCTTGGAAAAATGGCTGTCTATCTTCTTCAAAACCTCCAGTGATAGAGCCATTCTCACTGTCAGGAACATTTTCCTTAATTCTAGGTTGGATCTCTCTTTAATGATCTTATTGATTCACAGGCAATTCTGTTAACCAACAGCTCCTGATATGTGCTGTCCAGCCAGTGTATGGGAATTGGATAGTTAGATAGCAATTGTGAGCTGTTGTGAGCTGTTGTTAGATAGCAATTGTGAGCATCATGGTAAATGTAGTTAAGGTATCCTGGGAAATGTAGTCCATGTCATGTGACCACATCTGTAATCCTGATTGGTCACTAATTTGACCCTCGAGGGGTTGGAGGAGCTATCCTCACTTTTGGCTGAACTCACAGACTCGTGGTAACTGTTTTACTTCCATTGGTACAACATGAGGGAAAAAGGATAGAAGATAAATAATCTTTTTACTTACAAGACAGAAATGCAAAGGATTGGTCATTAAGGAAAACTTCATCACAAATGTGAGTTATGAGCATACCTGATGAACCAATAAAAGTACTTTGTTATGGATGTTTTGTGGAGTTTATCTATCTGCATCTGTACAGGATACAGAACATTAAAAAGATGGTTTTTTGAAGTCTTGAAGCCCATCAGTATAAAGTCAGTTAATTTGGATTTGTGATAAAGCAAAGTAATGTTGAAGCCAGAATGTGGAATGCTAAGCTCTGTGCCTCAGTTTGAATTGCAGGGAGGGGCAAGAATCCCCCCCTTCCCCTTTTATGGAAGAGACTTTTCAAATATTCTATGCTCCAGCTTTCAAAGACAATCAAATATGCCTCCTTCGATCCTTTTTTTTCCTCTTCCTTTACTGAGGCAGGATTCCTTTGTCTTCATATCAAGTCAGGAAGGGGCAAATTCCCCCTCCTTTTCTCCTCTTCAGTGAAAGAAATGCTATGTCTCAAATTACAACTCCAAACTCAGACAAGAACCAATTTGTAAAAGAAAGGGAGGAGTCAAGTATCTCTCATCCATCCCTGTATTCATCCAATTACGAACCCTTTCCAAACGCAATGAGAAAGTTTAAGAAATCAACTGGCATTTCTAGAAAAGAAAACTAACTTTTTCCTGCTCATTTCAGCTCAAAGACTTTTCATTTTTCCAGCTCAGAGGCAATAAAAGAAGCCTCTCCAGCTATTTTTACAACTATTCTGGCCATTTTATTGGGGGTCATAATTCATTACTGAAAGACCATCTTCAAAGCAAAGAAGGCTAATCCTAGCGACGTTTTAAAAAGGAACAATTTCCCTTTCTGCTCAAAACCTTAAAATTTCTTCATGTTCCCCTATCTTTAGTAAACAATTAAAAAATATATATAACACTACAAGCAAACCTTTGGAGTGTTGTATTCGATTAATTGGTTTTTCTTCCAGCAAGGAAACAATAAATTCTTCTGGAGTTCACACACACACACCCAGATTCAAGCAAAGCAGCCCACAGCTACATCAGGAGAAATTTCCCAGAGTTTGATTTTTTTACACAGTTTTTCAAATTTGACCAGAGTGTTTATCAAGGTTCCAAGATTAACTGCAACCTAACATGGGTATAGCAACAGCATCTTCCAGACCCTCTACTGCCACCTTGTGGAGCAAATAACACTAACAGGCATAATTCTGCATTTAGCCGTCCAAGTCTTCAGACTTCGATACGCACAGTTCTGCATTTAGCCTCAAGTCTTCAAACTTCACTATGCAACCTCTAGTGCCCCCTAGTGTAGCAAGCTCACAATGCACCCTAGAAACAGCCATACTGTGTGCTGTGCTAGCATTGCCCAGACTCTGCAGCGCCACCTACGTGCTCAAGTATTAAATCCAGCAGCAATTCTACTTTCTGTTACCTGCTTGCAGCGCACCCTAGTAAAAAAAAAAGAATTGCATGGAAACTCACTAAATTTTCCAAAGTCAACTTTTACCAATTTGAAACATGGCAACTGCTTCAGCCATGACAGATGTTTCTGATGTACCAGAGGACTCAAACTTTCCACCTACCCTTGATGTAAATGTGGAGTCATACTTCAGGGAGGATTGGGACTGGGAGTATCAATGCCATATAAATTCGTGGAAGAAACTGGAGAAGATCTACGATACCCCCACATGCAGGCTGTCCCTCAAGATAATCTGCACATTGCAACATGATCTATCTTACCTTCGTGTACAATGGAGAGACAGCGAAAGTGAACTCAAGTTCATCCAGTCAAAGTTGGGTAACCCAAAGCTCCAAGAACACATTGAATACTTCGAGGAGCTACACAAGGAACGCAAAGACTGCATTGAGGAAAGCAATAAAACCCTCCAGGCAGTGCTTCACAATGTGCTTTGGCAGGAAGTAGTGACAAGGGAGCAGGCCACATCCAATATAGCTCCTTGATCACATGTATCTTCTTCCCACCACTCTAAGAAGCCCTCCTCCCTCCATCCTAAATCAGCTAGATCTCATGCAGGTTCCAGTGTCTCATGCCAATTCTCTGCTGCCAGCTCTCACCATCCTTCCAGAGCATCCTCCCATCATAGCAGAGCATCTAAGGCCTCCAAAGCCGCAAGTTATGCTGACTAGGTTGCAGAAGCTGCAGTAGAAGCTGCTGTCACATACGCAAATCTATGTGCCGGAGAGGAGGTAGCACAGCAGAAGGTGGCAGTAGCGGCTCAACAAGCAGAAATGGCCAAAGCCCAGGCCCACCAACAGGCAGAAATAGCAACTCAACATACAGAAATGGCCAAAACCCAGGGCAACCAAGAGACAGAAATAGCAGCTAAAGCAGCAGAAATGGTCAAAGCCCCGGCCAACCAATAGGCAGAATTGGCCAAAGTTCAGGCCAAATTGGAGTTGGCTGAATGGCAAAGAGAATCCACAACAAAGACGGCACGGGCCGCAGCATGGCGGAAGATAGCTGACAATGCCTCCTTCAACTTAAACCTCAGAAAGTTGGAAAGAGAGAACCCAGATAAATGTGTTAAGGCCTACTTGGACAACCAAATTGGCCCACCAGTTACATCAAAGATTTCTCAACAAGTACACGTGAAAGCAGCCACAGTTGCCACACTCAATCCACATGCAAAAGAGTTCCTACCACACCCTCAAGGCAATTCTAACACAGATATGGGTCGAGACGTATGTGGTACCCACACCTGGCAGCAAGAGAGACCACCTGCACATGTGTTAACAGATCACAATCTCCTCATAAAGTACTCCGAGGAGAGCCACAAACCGTCTACAACACATGCCCTCAAGCCAGAATGTCATACCTATGAGGATGCTGACAGCAACGAGCACCCAGCTGCTCTGCATCCAAAGTCCGAGCCACCACAGCAGACAACACATAACCCTCCCCTGGACAAGGAGCCTCAATGTGCTACAGAGGCACCCCCGGAGCCAATGGCGAGTGTCAACTGTATGGCAGTGTGCGCCGACTTACCATGCCCTCGTTTGTGTCTTCCC
Organism: Laticauda colubrina; assembly: GCA_015471245.1. Lineage (NCBI taxonomy): Eukaryota > Metazoa > Chordata > Lepidosauria > Squamata > Elapidae > Laticauda > Laticauda colubrina. The sequence continues at coordinate 24,320,529 of BLBF01000058.1, forward strand.
ATCTGCTTAGCCAAAATGTACCCTGAAGGATGCCCTGCAGATGTGAAAACGTACGTGTGGATAGATACTCAAAGCACCTGCACTCTGGTCAGACCCTCATTCTTCGACCTCTTTGAAGTGCAGGAGGATGAACTTCACTTCACTGTATCAACGTGCCATAGACCAAGAAGCACAGCGGGGAGGAGAGCCACTGGACTCTGCACAGAGTTATTGGATGGAAGTTCCCGGTTCCCACTACAGCCTGTGTTTGAATGTGATGAGGTACCAAATGACCATAGTCAGATTGCAACACCTGAGGTCATAAGTAGCATGCCTCACCTACAGCACCTGGCTCATCACTTCCCTGCTCTAGATCCGTGGGCTGAGATCCTACTCTTACTGGGAAATAATGCCCCATGCGCCTTTCTCTTCTCTGAGTCAGTTGGCGGCCCTGTAGATGGCCCAGTGGCCATCAAATCTCCACTAGGATGGGGGATCGTAAGAACTGTCAGTGTCAATTGGATGCAGGCCCCAACTCAGGCAAATGCCTTAGAACCATCCATTCCAACAGCCTTCCAACACCCTTTAGTACCATCGAAAACAAGAATGTCATTCCAGACTAAAAGGCCGCCGGTCATCAGTACACTTTCACTAGGATACTCTAAACAGCTGCCAGCAACCACCAGATGTCCACTATGACACTCTACATGGGCATATGACTCCGCAGCACCCTTTCCAACAGCTTCCTGATGCCCTTTGACACTGTGGAAGCAAGAGTACCATTCCAATCCTAAAAGGCTGCCAGAAGTGACCACCAGACTTTCACCATTGGTACCAAGAATACCTGTCAACCCCAAAAGGCCACCAGAAGCGACCACCAGACTTTCACCTTTGCCACCAAGAGTACCTGTACACCCTAAAAGGCCACCAGAGGTGACCAGCAGACTCGCACTAAGAGGCTGAACTTGAAGATTGAACCTCAAGCTTTGCATGCCTTTCTTTGTTTGATGCTTTATTAATGTTTACTGTTTATCTTAGTTATATAGTTATATGCTATTCAGTTAGTATTACTGTCTACTGCTTATCTTAGTTTATAGTTATTTTTTTCTTCTTCTTTTAATAGTGGAATTTACAATTCCAGGTGGGGAGTGTGCTGTCCAGCCAGTGTATGGGAATTGGACAGTTAGGTAGCAATTGTGAGCTGTCCCCTTAAGGGAATGCATCATAGTAAATGTAGTTAAGGTATCCTGGGAAATGTAGTCCATGTCACGCGACCATATCTGTAATCCTGATTGGTCACTAATTTCACCCTTGAGGGGTTGGAGGAGTTATCCTCACTTTTGGCTGAACTCACGGACTTGTGATAACTGTTACTTCTATCGCTACAACATGAGGGAAAAAGGATAGAATACAAACCATCTTTTTATCTACAAGACAGAAATGCAAAGGATTGGTCATTAAAGAAGAACTTCATCATAAATGTGAGTTATGAGGATATCTAATGAACCAATAAAAGTACTTTGCTATGATGTTTTGTGGAGTTTATCAATCTACATCTGTACAGGATACAGAATATGATAGAGCAACCAATCCTTTTCAGAATTATTCTCTTCAAAATTCTGTTTTTGACTGAAACCCCCTTTTTCTTTTTAAAAATCTCCCTTTCAGGGCATTGTAAAAGGCCCCACATCCTGTTTTTTTAACTCTTTTGTCTTGAGAAATCATTTAATTTGTTTCTCAGTGGTGCTAAACAAAGAAGGCTAATGTGTGATACTCCAGATATCCCTGATCTGTCCGTCATCAAACATTAAGACTTCTGTCATTTAATGCAGAAGAAAATGAGTTCTAGTCCTGCCTTAGCCATGAATGCCAGTTGGGTGATTTTGGGCCAAGTCCTCTCTCTCAGCTCAATCTACCTCACAGGTGGTTGTGGGGAAAATAGGAGGAACAAGTGGTGGTGGATATGTTCACCGTCTTGAGTTATTTCTCAAAATAATAAAGGTGGGATACAAATAAATAAATAACTATGCCCCACAGTAGGGGAAAACATGATTGATTAAACCAGCAGTGAAAAAGTAACTCAGGATGTGCAAAATTATGTGTGGAACAGAGAATATTCTGTATAAAAACAGCTGGTTGTGGTAATTTCTACCTAAGTCTAAAGATGTGTATTTCAGGTTACATATACAGCTAGCCCTCAACTTATGATCATTTGCTCTATTATTAGTAGCTTCAGGCCCCCAGTTTCTTGGAAGAAATTAGCCAGGAATGCTGGGGGAAAAAACACCCTAAAAGAAAACAGTATAGTTGGCAGGGAATCCTGGGAGTTGAAGTCCACCCATTTTAAAATGGCCAAGGTTGAAACACTGGCCTAAACAATAACAAATTCAGTAATGGCTATGTGTGAATATTCATTATGACCTCATGCCAGAAAACCATAATGTCCAGTCTCTCTTTTCATTTGGACTTGTTTCTTAGTCAATATTTGACATGTAGATGATCATGGTTTGATGTTCAATATCAAGTGTAAGTTCTTCAGGTATCCTCTGAGCTGGGTAAACAGAGCATATTCAGATATTTTTTTCAATTAGTTTCAATAGCCTTCCTTCCTTTGGGAAGGGAAACTACTTTAATGGGTTGCAATAAAGTCTTCAGATCCATATGCCTAGATAGGTTTCAACATTGTCCTCCATTTTGGTTCATGATGAATTTGCATGCAGCTGTTAACTGAAAGGCAGACTCAGTGTGCATTGAACATAATTACGGCATTGACCCATGTGTGTACCTTTTCTAATGAATATGAGCAGGTGGTTAGCACTACTTGTATTCTCACATCTGTTCTGTATTCAAGAAATACAGGTAGTCCTTCACTTATAACCACAATTGAGCCCAACATTTCTGTTGCTAAGAGAGACACTCATTAAGTGAGTTTTGCCCCATTTTACAACCTTTCTTGCCCTATTTGTTAAGTGAATCACTGCAGTTAAGTTAGTAACACGATTGTTAACTGAATCTGGCTTCCCCCATTGACTTTGCTTGTCAGAAGGTCACAAAAGAAAATCACATGATCCAGGGACACTGCAACTGTCATAAGTACATGTCAATTGCCAAGCATCTGAATTTTGATCACTTGGAATCTGCAATAGTCATAAGTGTGAAAAACAGTCATAAGTCCCTTTTTCAGTGCCATTCTAACTTTGAACTATCACTAAATGAACTGTTGTAAGTTGAGGACTACCTGTACCAGTATAGGACTAATGACTTGGAAAGGAAAGGGTGTAGAAGATAGGCAGACAAGGAAGAGAAGACTTACTGTGAATTCCCCAGTGACAGCATCAAAGCCAACATGGATTGTGTGCTCGAAGTCTGAAGGGAGAGAAATTTCAGGACGTTCCTTTTCTTTCTTCTTATTGGCTAGGGGCAAAATGTTAACAGCTATTTATTTTTCTATGTAGTCATTTGTTCATTGATCTTCCTGTCTGGTTTATTCAAAGCAAGAAATAGAAGACAGGAAGAATAAAATAAAATTGGATTCAAAAGGATCCTTGGCAATATAACCTAAGGAACTTTATGCATTTATCAGATTCCGAAGCATTTTCTGCTTTGCTGCTTAGCTGAATGGAAATACCAATGAAGGAAAATATTTGGAGCTCAGGCTTGAAATCAGGGGTCCTTGGTGCTCTCTGAGCTTGACTGTTTTCCTGCAAACATTTCATAATTCAAACTAGGTAGCATTATTAGTGCTAGAAGGGAGTGGGTATTATAAAAAGAAGAAGAAAGAGGAGGAGGAGGAGGAGGAGGAGGAGGAGGAGAGAGAGGAGGACGACTGTGGAGTCCTTGAAGTTCTCTGAACTTGGTTGTTTTCTTGCAAATGTTTCATTAACCATAACAAGTTAACATAATCAATGTTAGAAGGGAATGAGGTTTGCTCTCCCTTGTAGCACTTATTATGTTACCTAGTTTAGGTAATGAAACATCTGCAAGAAGACAACTCAGAGAACACCAAGGACCCCTGAATGGAAATACCACCCTAACAGCATCATCTTTTCCCAGACGTCCAATAGCCTGGATCACACTTGATATTAAACCATAGTTTGCTCATGATCCTGATATGGAAACCATCAATTATAGCATTGTGTATGAACCCAGCTCTTCAATGTTTATGCATAAAATCTTGGCTTCATCCCAGGTGACTGGAGCTATCTATACAAGAGATTTGGTTCCTCTTTACGAGCCCCATGTTCTATGCAGGAGCATCCACAGGGAAATCAAAATAGCACTTAAACATGGTGATAAAAATTATGTTTTGGAGTAATTATGGAGATACACATGAAGGAATATAGGACCATATGAAAAAAATTGAAATTTATTTTAAAAAATCTCAGAAGAAACTGGCTATTGTTTTTCTTTATAGATATGCCAAGGTCCCATAAAGGTTGAGATGCCAGCAAGGAAAATCAGCATAGATCAATTACAAAGTCTCATCTTAATAGGTTCGCATAAATAATGTCTTCATTGAAAAATATATTTAACCCAAGAATTAAAGATGGATTGGAAAGTCTATATTTAACCTCTCTGTCTAAGGAATGACAATTTATTTATTTATTTTAGTCAATATCACATCCTGCACTTAAGAGGAAAACATAGCAAGATCAGAATGCTTTAACACAAAGACGTCATTCAATCAAACTGCCTATCGAGACAGAAAGATATATTATTTTGGGATCCATATGACATGTACCTCATCCTGGAGTTCAAAATAAATAACTGAAAAGTGCCGATGCTCCAACTGATGCACTTTTAAGGAAGTTTCCAAATGCTCAGAATGTGGATGCATATCCTCTGCTAAGTTGTGACATGGGGGAGGAGAAAGGAGGAGGAAGAAGAGGAGGAGGAGGAGAAGTCTACATTCATAGATTAACACTGGAAGGAGCAGGTGATTGAGTGGCCCAGCTCCAGAAAAACTCATGTCAATCTAAATAGATAATTCTGGCATGAGCTGATAGTCAAATTAAATTTCTTGATTCATAAGCAATTCACTCAGTTATACAGTTTGAGCATGCGACTTTATAGCTTGTCAGCATTGGTTCATGGCCCAGAGGGGGTCTCAACCTAACAAACCCATAAAGGTTGGTCCAGCAAATAATAGCTAGGTATGTCTTATGAAGCTGTTTGCTATAAATCAGACCTGTGGCCCCAGGGCCCCATGTGGCCATTTGCCTGCCCTTGTCTGACCTGCTTGAGGTCAATTGGAAAAGTGCCAGTTTCTGTGGCCCCTGAGGAAAAATAATTGTCCACCCCTGCTGCTAATAGTTTGCTATATACTAAATGCTATTTATTTTGCATTCAAAGCAATTAAATAAACACAGCTTAGAGTATTTTTTTCTGAATCTTGCCTAGTCTGGTTGGGAGGAGTCAAAAAATGAAGATGGCCATTGCACCTAAAGAATCAAACCCCTGTCCCTTTTAACACACATGGCACAGGTAAAAACGAGGCATAGTTCCAAAGACATGGTGGCAGATGTTATCTTGACTGTTTTGCTCTCCCTGGACCACCCTGCAGAAAAACAAGCCTCAGGAAAGAAGAGGCCAGTAATCTTTTGCTAGGCCAATACTTTACTTTTATCTCCTCCTGGGAAGATGGAGCGCAGGCGAGCTTTCCGGTTCTTCTCTTCGGGCGCCATGGGAAGCGGTTTGGAACTGTGGTTCAGGGTCGAAGAATCGCGATTGTTACTGTTCATTCTCAAAGGAGGCGCAGGAGGTTTTTCTTCAGTATCCAGGCTTTCAGACATCTTCAGCAATTCTCACAGCTTCCTAGCAAGCAAAGAAAGAGAGGAAAGGAGAAGAGAGAAGTGAATGCGGGGTGGTTAGGAAAAACAGGAAAGCTGGAACAAACCAGAGATGTTAAAGCCAACTAGGTATGTTTTGTGAAAATAACAACTAGGGGTGACCTGATAACACTGTTCCAATATTTGAGGGGCTGCCACAAAGAAGAGGGGGGTCTACCTATTTCTCAAAGCACCAGAAGGCAGGACAAGAAGCAATGGATGGAGACTAATCAAGGAGAGAAGCAACCCAGAACTAAGGAGAAATTTCCTGACAGTGGGAACAATTCACCGGTAAAACAGTTTGCCTATAGAAGTTGTGAATGCTCCCTCACTGGAGTCTTTTAAAAAGAGATTGGACAGTCATTTGTCTGTAATGGTATAGGGTCTCCTGCTTGAGCAGGGGTCTGGACTAGAAGACCTCCAAGGTCCATTCCAGCTCTGTTATTTTGATATTCTGTGATGTCCTTCAGGTAGGCTTGAGGTTGTGCTACTAACAATCCAACTATTGTAATAGTTATCACCAGCTCATAGTTAGGTATCTTGGGCTACAAATAGCTTCAAGCAAGGGATAGTTCTAAGGCAGGGGTCGCCAACCTTTTGGACCTCAGAGACCACCAAATTCATAATTTTAAATCCCAGGGACCACTAACCGGTTCTCTGGGTGTAACCTAATTTGTGGGTGTGGTTTGGTAGTCGATCATGTGACTGGCTGTGCCTGGCTTGTGTTAAGCCTGGGTTCCCCAACCAGGGTTAGGGAGACAAGCTAAACAGAATGTGCAGCGTTAGTCAGATAGGCACACAGA